>VZZY01023557.1:0-60005 GCA_013400335.1 Eurystomus gularis
GACCTCTAGGTGTCCCTTCCAGCTTCAAACACTCTATGATTCATTCTATGGGAGAGACACACCACCCATGTACATCCAACGCCCGTGAATGCCTTGTCTCACGCTCTCGTACAGCAAGCACATTTCGAAAGCTATATCCATAACATATTTTTGTGGCAGGCGCACAAACAGATGCCCAGTACATATGGATCTACATCACAAGCACAACACACGTACAGAATGGGCACGTCAGGCTGGGCAGAAGGAACGCGCTGGCTCTTTTCCGCTATCTGCAGAGGAAGTGCCTTCTCGGCGTCAGCTTGGTTCTCTTTGATGAGTTTCCTGGGAAAGGCCATGCTTTGCAGATGTCAGCTCATGTCGTATGGCACGTTCCTTGCCTTTTCTTAAATAATTGCCCCTAAAGCAATGATTTATCTTGGAGCTGTTTTTACACAGAACAGGAGATTATAACCCTGACGGGGAACACATCAAAAGAAACGAAATGGTGAATCAGGCATTAAAATACGCTGGAAGTTGCGATTTTTATTTTAATAGTATGGGACAATATGCACATGCCAGTGCTTCCAGTGTGGCCAGAAACGCCTGGCTTGTCTAAAGAATCATGTTGCTTTGCTTGACTCTTCTGATACTCAGTCCTTTCCTTTAAGCATAAGAGAACTGGCTTCCTCTGTTCATGCCAAATATCCATTTAAAAATCATCTCATAGTCACATACTTGGGCTCCCAGCCCCTCTCTCCGTTGACTGCGTAGGGAAGCAGGGTCAGGCAGCTCTGGCTAAGAGCTGGCTTGAGTTTTCCATTGTTTTCTCAAGAGAAAGTAGAGTAAGAGATGTTCAAATCACTCCTGGGTGCCACGCTAGAATCTAGACATCCCCAGACACTTATACTGATTTATTCCACAAGGCATTTTTGAACTATTATGTTTAGATCTGCCCAGCATTTTATGTAGATGCTGTTACATCTGCCTAATCATAGTTTCTCTCTCTGTTTAGTTGTTGTTGGATGATCCAGAGAACTAGTTCAGCTACAAAAAAACAAAATAAAAGAAGTTTTAAATAGAGATAAAAGTCAACAAACAAAACGGTTTGGACCAGATGACCCTTGAAGTCCTTCAGAGCTCATATTCTATGAATCTATGAATATTCTGGTTCGATTCAAATTCATATAACTCTTATGTGCAGACAAGTCCAAAGTCCTACTACTTAGCTTCTTCTGTGGACACATAAGGTGGGCTCATCAGTGTTTTTGTGGCAGCATTATATCACTGAACTCAAATAAATAACTTGTATTTCACAGAATCCCAGAATGGTGGGGGTTGGAAGGGACCTCTGGAGATTATCCAGTCCAACCCCCCCGCCAAAACAGATTCACCTTGAGCAGGTCACACAGAAACATGTCCAGATGGGTCTTGAAAGTCTCCAGAGAGGGAGACTTCACAACCTCTTTGAGCAGCCTGGGCCAGGCTCTGCCACCCTCACAGGAACAAAGTTTTTCCATCTATTTAGGCGGAACTTCCTGGGTTCTAGTTTGTGCCCATTGCCCCTTGTCCTGTCACTGGGCATCACTGAAAAGAGACTGGCCCCATCTTCTTGACTCTCATCCTTTATATTTAGGTAATTATATTTATAAACATTGAGAAGATTCCCTCTCAACCTTCTCTTCTCCAGGCTAAACAGCCCCAGGGCTCTCAGCCTTTCCCCTGCACAGAGATGCTCCAGTCCCTTGATCATTCTTGTAGCCTCCATTGGACTCTTTCCAGTATTTCCGTCTCTCTCTTGAACTGGGGAGCCCAGCACGGGACCAGGGCAGAGTAGAGAGGAAGGAGAACCTCCCGTGACCTGCTGCCCACACTCTTCTGAATGCACCCCAGACACTCAGTCTAAATTTCTGAAGTCTTATTCCATATCCTGTAAACTCTAGTGATGAAAGTCACATTTCTACCATGTTGTAAGAGGACGAAGGAATGAACATCGAGGTTTGAGATTTAGGACACAAAAGGATGGAGTTTTCCTTTGGTTTTACTGCTTTTTTTAGATTTTTAGTAAACATAATGAATAATTGGAAACTAAAGGAAAGAAGTGCTGACAAAAGTTTGTCCTGGGATGGGGGCTGGGATCACTACTGCAAACAGCATTTGCAAAAGGAATCCTTCATGCTTTATATCTTGTCACCAACACCTAGAGCACATCAGCATTTTGGAATTAGCTGCAACACTTGCCTTGGGGAACAACCACAAGGATACAGCGAAACTGGGCTTCTATATATAACTCCAATGAAGGAACACACGAGCTGTAACTTGTCAGGTATTTTCTCTAATGCAGGTTGATCACTGAGAAATTAACACCGGGGAGGTCTGCAGACCAGATGCTCTGGCACATAGTCCAGGGCTGGGTGTTTTAACTCTGAGGTCCACCCAGTGTCAGCTCGGCGTGTCCCTTTGTGGCACAGATGTGTCGGGTGAAGTTCTCTGCAGCCTCCCACCGCTGTGGATCTGCAAGTTGTGCCAGTCTAGGACTTGATTACACTTGAGTAATGATTTGCTGACATAGGTCTGGCCACCTCACTGCATCTGATCTCCATTCTAGCTTTGCGGTCAGCTTAGATTCAGGTCAAATCTATCGTATTGGAAACTGGGTCCCAGGAGCAAGATCAGGTTTGTTGCTCCTAGAGATCGTTACGGGATAGCTTTTTGTGGGAGATGGGCTGTTTAGTAATCCGTGAGCTCTGGAAATCAACAATAGGTAGAAGACAGTTAAAAACTCTCTCTTCCTCCCATGGGAGATGGAAGTCTTCAGCTTTACTTAGCACAGAAAAAATACACCACAAAATCAAAACTACAAAACCCCTGTACTGCCAGTGACACAGTCATGGCCCAATTTCCCCATGGGCTCAGCGACCTTGGTGGAAATATAGAAATTTAGGTCAATAGTTAATTTGCACCCTTAGACCTCACTACCTGCAACCTCCACACTGACTTCTTGAGCTTCAGGCCTTGCTATTACTGTGTTGAGCTGTTTACCCTCATCTGATGCTCATCTTTCTTCTTTCCCCACTACCTCCAGTGTCCCTTCTTCCTTTCCTTATTGTTCCTTGCTCTGGTACCTAAAGGTTATCCATATAACCCACCCATGGCTCAGCATGAGCAATCCGCTAAGCTTGGTCCTCTTGAGTTCTGGGATGGGATCAGCTGCACAGAAATAGATCCAGGAGAAGGTGGTTTCCAGACGACCTTTCTAAGTAGCATGTTGTAACGGTCCATTCCTTGTTGGTCCAGCTGGCTTTGAGCAGTTCCTTTCATTAGCACACTCATTTCTCTAAGTTAAGCTCTGTCTTTCTGGCTTGATGACATATTAGTTCCTCCTAATCTTTCTGGCTTTAGGTTTTTCCCTTTTTCAAGCAGATGAGGCATTCTCTGGCATAATGCTGGAGCACTTTTTGGTTGGTATTTAGTGTAATTGCCTTTATAACGTAGACAGTTACCCATTACACCATTAACAAACTATACAAGTAATCAATGATGAATAACTGACATACAGCTAACAGGGAATTGGTTAATCACATCCTAATTTGACTAATGCCCAGGACTCTTGGAGTTCTTGCTGAGTTTGCCTCTGTGTTGAGACAGACCGATCCATGCCACCAATGGGATCCCTACCTGACATGAAACTAGAATAATAGAATAGTTTAGGTCAGAAAAGACCTTTAAGATCATTGTGTCCAATCATCAGCCTAACTCTACCAAGTCCACTGCTAAACCATGTCCCTCAACACCATAACTACATGGCTTTTAAGCACATCCCGGGATAGTGACTCCACCACTTCCCTAGGCAGCTTGTTCCAGTGCTTGACAACCCTTTCAGTGAAGACATTTTTCCTCATGCCCAACATAAACCTTGTTCCTTGAGAGAAGAGACTGGAACCCCCTCTCTGCAACTTCCTTTCATAGAGATGTAGAGAGCGAGAAGGTCTTCCCTGAATCTCCTGTTCTTCATACTAAATAGCCCTCATTCCCTCAGCTGCTCCTCACGAGGTTCACCAGCGCCGAGTCCACGGGGACGACCTCTACCCTAGTCTTGCTGGCCACACTAGTGCTGATACAGGCCAGGATGCTGGTGGCCTTCTTGGTCACCTGGGCAAATGCTGGCCCATATGTAGCTAATGTAGCAGGACCAGGGTTATGAACCATAGGGTGCTCTCCATTTCATCAGCTTTCTCTGCTGCCATAGGAGCCTGTCCTTGGTGCACCCATGTTTGTCTTCTAGACTTTGTTATGTAGTCAGCAGATATGGATCAGGTGGGTGGTGGGTAAAGGCTTGGTATACAAATGAAAATCCCACATTAATTAATTAAAAGAACACCTAGGACTTTCTTTGGCAAGCAGTTCTCTTTCACTTAGCTGAATTTGAACTGAAATGTCTGCCAGCTTATTTATGCAAAGTTGTGCGAATAGCTGGGCAGCATTTGGCCTCCTTGGAAAATGACATTTGTTTGTATTTGCTATGCTTTTCCAGAAGTCTTCCAAAGGTTTGTTTGGGAAGATCTGTTGGGTCCAGATGAACATGCTGAATAGATAAGGTCATACCAGGCAGCTGGGGTCCAGGAGTTTTATTCATTGTCTTCTCCCTCTGACACCACCGTCACCACCTAGTACATGGAAAATGTGGTTATTTTCCATTCAGAGGCAACTGGGAGAGCATTCGGGAGGATATTCATCTACAAAACAAGCAGGCTCCTGTGTTATGTTGCCTGCCTACAGCCTCCAATCTCCATCTGCTGCACAGCCTCCCATTATGCAAATGAAGGAAGCTTGCTTAAAGTTTATTTCTTAATTTAATAAATGTAATTTAATAAATCTTAATGCAATACATTTCTAGTGAATGAAAGGATAGCTCGCTGCATAAAATAGCATCAGCTGTCAGACAGCCCGCTTGCTCACGAGGCTCTCAGACTGCTCGAGGGATTGTTTTTTAAGAAGACAGGCATTGCTTTGCCAAATCAGATCTGCAGCCCAGCTACGCCTGTGTCTTGCTTTTGATCATGGCCAGAAGTAAAAATTAACTGACCTGTCATTAAAATGGAGCCAGGATAAGGAGGAGATGGCTGTCGTGCCGTCCAAGCAAGAGGGAGTTCGGTTCTTCAGTGGGACATTAGATGTGGTTTTCTGGTGGGGACCACAATGCCACATCTGGAACAGGCTGCTCAGGGCAGTGGTGGAATCCCCATCCATGGAGGTGTTCAAAAAACAAGTAGATGTGGTGCTTTGGGACATGGTCTAGGGGCCAGGGAGATGTTGGGATGAAGGCTTGACTTGGTGATCCTAGAGGTCTTTTCCAACCCAAGTGATTCTATGATTCTGTCTTGTTGATCTCCCTTCTCTGACCCTCCACAACAGATTTCACTTCAGTTATTTTTCCCCTACTTGTCAGTAACAGCAGAAGCAGGTGGGTATTACATCTATCCACTTCTCCGGAATTAACTTCCTAGTGCAACCCACCAAGATTTGAATGTGCAAAACTCCAGAGAAGGGCGTTTGAAAGGACCTTTTTGAGACAACCTAGCCTGGTGAACCCTCTTTCCCAAGAAGATTCCCAGTATCTGGTGAGACTTTGGTACTGCACCATGAGAGCAGATTGTTGTAATCACCTAATCCCTTTATTTGATCTCTTGCAAAAATAAAAAGCATAAGTTAAACCAGGGATTTCCCTGAATTACCTCCTCTTTCAGAGCAAAGGGTAAAAGACTCTCAGGTCTTTTTAATGACAACAAAGTGCGTCTCCACTAAGGTGACATATTAAGCTGTCCATTCTGGGCTAGAAAACACCTACCTGAGCACTGGAGGCCAGAACAGTTCTTGCCTTGATAGCCAGCTCTTGGAGTGAGGTTTAAATTCTGAATTCAAAGGCATCCTGGAGAGGATGGTGAACGTTTAGGAGACCGTGACATCTTGCATCAAGCATTTACGAAGGAGTTTTCAGGTTCCTACAGAAAGGGTTTTACTGACACCGCTGTACTTCATGGCTGTTCAGACATGGGTTTGGTCTGGGGACAGTAGAAGATACCATGCTGATTTCTAATTAGAAAAAGGTCTAAAATAGGTAAAATATACCATCCATAAGTAAAGTTTCCCTAGTGAATAACTAGGAAATATCCTTCAACTAAAGCTGAAAATCAAGGTGGAAACTGAACTATTGAAACTTTAGCAAAAGCAAAGAGAAGAGAAGCAATTAGTTGGGCTCTCATTATTTGCACTCCATTCCTGCAAGGATGACTATTCTGATCTGCCTGGAGCAGCAGTGATGCTAACCTCACTCAGAAGGATGGAGGAGCTGACTTCTGAGTCAAACATGTTTTTTTTCCCTTTTTTTTTTTAATCTTCTTTTTTTTTTTTTTGCATCATTATCATTAATAAAACCGCAGCGAACAACCACCCTGCCCTCATAATGAATCTTGGGGTCAAATGTTCAGCCACTTAAAAAATATGTCCGGGAAAGCACATGTATGTGCTGAAAAGACAGTTGCTGGGTGATGAGCTACAGATGCAAGGAACCAGCATACATATGCAAAAGGAGACTGTGAAGGCCATCTCCGTGAGGCACCAACAAAGGCATGTATCTTTGGTCACAGACACAATCTGGTTGGTGTTTTTTTTTTTCAAACTTTTAAATGAATACCTTCATCTTCCTATTAATATCACCATTTTATTTATGCACAAAAATGAGCTGTCCTTGTTTGGGGAAGACAATGAGACCAACTTTATGTTGTTTTTTCTTCTTTTTCTCTTTTTTTTGGGTTTTTTTTTTTGGTTGGTGTTTTTTTTTTCCAGTATGTGTCTCTCTGTATAGATTTGTTAAAGTAAAAAAGAAAGGAAATGAGATTTTTTTCCAAGAAGCAAAAATTATCTTTTTCTTTTTAAAAGCTAAACAAAAGAGCATTTCTTTTTAAACCCACCTTCTCTGTGGAAAAACTGTTTTTCTACTTAAAAATATGGAAAAAACTATCATCATTTGTCCCTGGCCCTTACACAGGAACATCATTATTCATCCTGCTGGAGCAAAAGGTTTGTCTCTGAGAGCCGAGAGTAAAAGGTGTTGCCAGTGGCTGTAGCTACGGTAGGATGCATGAAGCACAGAGTTGTCCTACACCCCAGGGAGGTACCTTGAGTCCATGCTGTGAAGGAGATGTTCAAGATTCAACATTGAGGTATCTTGAGGGTGGTGAGTCACTGGAACAGGTTGCCCAGGGAGGTTGTAGATGCCCCAAAACTAGGTGTGTTCAAGGCCAGGCTGGATGGGCCTTGAGCAACCTGATCTAGTGGGAGGCATCCCTGCCATGGTGGGGAGGTTGGAACTAGATGATCTTAAACGTCCCTACTGACCCAAACCATTCTAGAATTCTATGATTGGTACAAAACCACCACCTTGTGTCTGCTACAGAGGAAGCCCTTTGATGAAATGTGTGTGTATAAATGTGTAGAATCATAGAATCATTATGGTTAGAAAGGACTACCAGGATCACCAAGTCCAGCCTTCGTCCCAACATCTCTCTAGCCACTAGACCATAGCCTCAAGTGCTACATCTACTCTTTTTTTAAACACCTCCAGGGATGGTGACTCCACCACCTCCCTGGGCAGTCTATTCCAGTGCCCAGCCACTCTCAGTCAAGAATTTCTTCCTAATATCTAATCTAACCCTCCCCTGATGCAACTTGTGGCCATTTCCTTCCATCCTGTCATTAGTAATTTGGGAAAAGGGACCAACACCAGTGTCATTACAACCTCCTTTTAGGTAGTTGTAGAGAGTGATAAGGTCTCCTCTCATTCTCCTCTTCTCCGGACTAAAGAGCCCCAGTTCCCTCAGCTGCTCTTCATAAGATGTGCTTTCCAGCCCTTTCACCAGCTTCATTGCCCTTCTCTGCACCCGCTCCAGCACCTCAATGTCCTTCTTGTCCTGTGGTGCCCAGCAGGGATAGGAGAGCTGGGAGAGGAATTTAACACCAAGTGTGGGCACATGCTTTTACTTAGCCCTGCTCATGCTATGGGTGATTTATCACAAACGTCACTGCAACCCCACTCTAACCATAAGTGGGAGTTTCTGCAAATGTTCTGTTGGTGCAGTGATAGATGTGCCTTCTTTGGCCATATCTGAAAGATAACTTTATTTCCCCCCATCTCATTCAGTGGGGTGAGAGATGGGCATTCAAAGCAACCAAGGGAAAGGACTTCACATCCCACCTGCCCACTCAGGTGAGCACCTGCTCTTCCTTTCCTCAAACACACAGCAAAACCTCCCATTGTTCTGCCTGCTGTTCCCTTCCTAGGTATTAGGGATATTAGAGAGAGAAAGGAGAAAATTGCTCTCACTCCTGAGTTTGAGTGTGTGGGAGGAGTGTTTGAGAGCTCAGATTTCTGGCCCAAAGCTCTTTTCAACAATTTAGAAAACCCTTTACATATTTCCTGCAGGTGCCTACAGCAGAACTTTGAAGGCAAGCATGGGAAAGAAGTGCCCAGATAATATTAGCATCTTGGAAGGGCACTGAGCACAGAAATCCGCTCTGCTCCTCTGGAAACCAGACCACAGCAATAGGGACCATCTGTGAAAGAGCAGCGTTATCCTCCCTTGCAATCACTCGAACGCTGCAAATTCTTGGAAAAATCCTCCTTGTGTATCAGGCTCAAGTGGTGTAAGAGGACATGGCAGGGCTGTGGGTGGGTGTAAAGCACAAAGACTTCCAATAGCTGGCAGTCCTGCTACCACCCACAGCAGAAAAAGGGCAGACAAGTTGGGTTTGAAAAAACACCAGTCCCACCTGAGACTGTATCACACCAAGAAGGCACGTTGGTCTTGAGGTCCAGCCTATCTCCTGTGGTGTCTTGCTGATGCATGATTGGGTCCTTCCTGTCCTCCTGGGTCCTGATGGAGTGTATGCACAGGTTCTTGCTCCAAATGGAGACACCGCTGGTCAAACACCTTGTGCCTTAGAGCAGCGGAGAACCAAGTTGGTCTTCTGAGGTTACAGTAAAAATGATGTAGGTTCTGGAAACAGCATCCACCAAGAGATCGTTGTGTGTCATAGATGCAGAATGAATAGGGGAAGACACAGCATGAATAGATGGACTGTGAGGAGGGAGTTATCACTTCTAATAACTCCTGAGGATTTAGCTCTTGAAGAAACTGCCAGAGCTCCAGCAAGGAACTGTTGCCACCTTCAGTGGGAAGGTCTGGCTCATCCCTTGCTGACCCTGTGTCCCTGGCAGCACTTCTTTGTATTCATCTGGGTGCTCATAGTGTATCAGGGAGATAAAAGAAGTATATTTACAGGAAATATCTCTGTTGACTGCCAAGGAAGCTCTTTTTCTTCCCTAGCAATGAATAGTGCTTTGTTTTCTCCTTCTGAGTCTGATTTTGGCTGACTCCCTCAGGTTTGGATGCAGTTACAGGACCTCCATCTCCAGGATGGAGAAGGGTGGATGGAGGAAGTCTCTGGGCTGTATCCTTTTTCCAAAGTCACCATCTCTTACCTCTCTCTCTTTGGAACTGCTCTAGGGGTTTCTCTTGGATCTTTCCTCTGATGGGCAGTCAAAGGTGAGGGCTACTATTTACTTGCAAAGGTTGTTCCTTGGTACCCTGCCTGACATATTAACCATGAGAGCAAGGGAGAACTACTTTGATGTATAAGACTCCATGTATCTGTTCCTAGGTGCTTTTGGGTAGCTCACTGAAGACAATTTTTTAATTGTCTCTCACACTTGGCCTTGTGGGACTTGGTCTAGGTTTGCAAGGGAAGGTGCAGAAAGTCACTAGGACAAGCCCTTGGTAGTTATGTATCAGAAGAAGAGACGGAACTTAGGTTTTTATTCGAATTAGACTTTTCTCAGGAGGGCCAAATCTACTTAAATCCCCAGGGTTTGGCTCAGTAATAATGTAGGGGTAGATTCTTGGCATGAGTGCTGGCTACAGCAGAGGAGCGTCTTGTCTCTGCCTTTGTGAGCTTGAAGATGCCTTCCCTTCTCACTGTACCTCCAGCATGCAGAGACCTGCTGAAACCTCATCCTGCATGCCACCAGCATCTGGATTGCAACCTCTTCACCCTTCTGAATTTGGGCCTGTCTTGGAAACTGTTGGAGAACATGGCAAGCCCTCCGGACCAAGGGTGGAAGGAGGAAGCAGGGCGCTGTGCTCTTACTGTGACTCTTCCCAGACCCAAACCTCTGAGCTCTCTGAAGCAGCACACATCCAAGAGTGCCTCTACTAATAACGGTGGTGAATAATCATATATTTAGGTAGGCTTGCTGCAATAGTAAGAATGATGCTCTGCACAGCTTCCTTTCATTCCGGTGGCGAAGGATGAGTTAACTTCCCAGGGTGCAGTTTGTTCAATCATTTACCCCGATGAAGGGGACGCTGTGAAAGGTTTTCCAGCCACTTTCCTCATCACTATCCTAAATATCAAAAATAAGAGCTCTTGTTAAGAGGTCACTGGTAAATCAAGTTTCAACCAGGGTTCTTTGTTTAAACCCGGCTCCAGTTCCATTCATCTCCCTTTTGTGCTCTCAATAATACCAAAGATAATGACCTTGATGAATATTGTCCAGTGAATGCAGGGAGGGGCCCGACGGGAAAATGTGTCATTATCTCTCCCTCCCTCCACTTCCAGGTGCAACCTTCTGTCTGTGTCTCCAAGGGATCCCCAGTGATTTATTGATACGGCAATCTGATTTTGGTAATTAAAATTGATTTTCAGCTTAAGCTTTGTAAATACACTGATCCATAACAAACTTGGGTCGTGTTCTGGGGGGGTGGGGGAATAAGGGAAGGGGGATTCCAGGAGGAGTGGTGAGGGTGACAGCCACAGCGCTGGTGGAGGAAAGAGGCAGGATGAGATTATGAGGATGGGCGACCAGTGGTCTGCAAGCTGGAGCGGGGTCTCCAGGAAATCCAACAAAAGCCTTGCACAGTGCCTGGGAGTGCTGCTTGATCCCTGACCAGTCACCGTTGTTGTTGGACAGCAGTGGGGCCACACTGAACCTGGATTCCAGCGTTATCAGAGCTGGTGGCTCCAAGGGCAGCCAAGAAAAGCAGCTGGAACTGGGAGTAGAATGTTGCTTGCTGTTGAGACATGATGTGGAAAAGAAACAGAAGGGAAAACTGGCTTATTGGGAGAGCTTTGGGGACTGTGATATGAATCTGGCCGCTCAGGTCTTCTCCTTAGCCTACTTTTGATGTAAATCCACAGAGATGAGTCTGTTGGCTGCAGCTGAGGGGCTGAAAGAACAGCATCTGCTTGCTGCCAGAACCCCATCTGCCCACTCCTTGATGCACCCATCTCTCCCAAAACCTCTCCCCTTTCCCTGCAAGGGTGGCTTGTCTCCACAGCAAATGTAGGTGTTGTGAAGAAGAAAATGGCTGTGCTCGCTCTGTACATGCACAGGAAGTCCTCTGCTTTGAACGTGCTCCATGGCAGCATGAGCCAGAGGATAAAACCCATCCCTGGGGGGATCTTTGCTCCTTTTGGCACCGATTTGGGTGAGATAAAGCACATTTTCCTTCCTGCTCGTGCCTCAGTTTCCTCACTTGTTCCGTAGCAGGAAAATTTGTTTTTCCTTCTGCAAGCAGCCTTGAGAATGGCAAATGACACAGCCCGTGCTGTCTTTGAATTACACCTCTTTCTGGAGGAAGAATGATGTCCCTGGGCTGTTCTCATCCTCGGGGCGAATAAACCGAGCTCTTGTAGGAGACGTGCACCTTGTGAAAGGCTGGGAGCTCTCTGAAATCTGAGCTGAAGAGATCTTCAAGCCCAAACCCCTCCACGTCCTCCTTCCCCAGGCCAAGCTCTAAATAACTCCCTTTTGAGGCTGCGAACGAACATGGCAAGCCAGCCCACGCACTGGCTGTTTTCTGCTTCTGAGCCATTTTTCTAAGCCAGCTCGCTTTTATAGCACAACTTCTTCCATTAGCCGATAATCTCACTGTACAACCTCACCGATTGCTTTTGGGAAATCTAAGTGCATAACATCTATTCCATTTCCCTTGCCTACCTTGGCAGTAATACTGTAGCTTCAAAGAACTCCAACAAGTTAGTTAAGCAAAAGACCTCCTGCTTGTAAATCCATGCTGGCTGTCTCCTCTAATCCAATTATGCTTTACAAGGTGCTCCCTCGCTAAATCCTGAAAAATTGTTTCTGATATTTTTGCCCACAATTTATGTTAAGCTCCTCGGTGCATAATTGCTTGTCTAATCGCGTGCTCCTATTTTTGAATAACGGTGTTAGGTTGGACAATTTTTTGCAGTGCTCCTGTGTCAGCTGAGAACTGCTAAGGTATTATTACTTAAGACTTCACCTGGTTGCATGCTCGCAGCCTCTGAAGCTGGTGGAGTTCTGCACCAATTCTGCATGGATGCTGTGGAAGGCTTTTGTTTTATTCATATCCGCTTGTCAGCGGAACCCTCTTTTTGATTAAGAATGGGTGAGAAATGCAGGTGAAGTAGTACACAGCCTACTCACAGAAGTAGTCCTGCTTCTAGTATGAGTAAAAGCGCAGGAAGAGATGGGAATTGATAAAGGTATGGGGAGCTTTGAACGGAGTGCTTTGTGCTAAGGATCTTATTGTCAGTAAGGAGGTATAAGGAACAAAGAAGTGAGTCTCTCACACCCCAGAATGTGGGGCTCTCACCATCAAAGTCTGGGATTTTTCCAGATTCAGGGGGTCCAAGACATAATACAGCTGCTCTTAGAAGGTGGGTGCAAATTTAGGGGACAATAGCAGGTAATAGGCAATATCAGAGTGCTCAGGGGAGGTGTTATCACTCTCTGCAACTCCCTGAAAGGAGGTTGGAGCCAGGGCAGGGTCAGGTTCTTCTCCCAATGAACAAGCAATAGGACAAGAGAAAATAGCCTCAAATTGTGCCAGGGGAGGTTTAGATTGGACATGAGGAACAATTTCTTTCCTGCAAGTGTTGTCAAGGCCTGTCCCAGGCTGCCCAGGGCAGTGGTGGAGTCCCCATCCCTGGAGGGGTTTCCAAGCCATGGAGATGTGGTGCTGAGGGACATGGTTTAGTGGTCCCCTGGCCATGCTGGGTTAATGGTTGGACTCAAAGATCTTAAAGATCTCTTCCAACCAGGACGATTCCACAATTCTATCAGAGGAGGGAGCAGTGTTGGTGGAAGTTTATTTGCTTGCCCTTTTCCTGCTTTCAAAGACAGTAGCAATTTCACATGCAAATGACTCTGTCTCTGACGGTGGGATCAGTTGAGAATATTTTCACATAGTACTGGCAGGGACTTCTGTTGAGATGTCACTTCGTCACATAACCAAGATTTAGTGAATAATGCGTGATGTACAATCTAGCAACACGATGGTTTTGAGCCAGATGAAGAAAAGTGGCATCCTCTCGCTTGCAGCCAGGCAACAAAAGGGATGGAATTTAAGTGGGGAGCAACATATGCTTTTGAACCTTAAATAGACTGGTCTTTTAAAACGAAGAGGAAGAACGGTGATTCCTCATGCTGGAATCCTTCCTAGACAAATATCACATTTGCAATCTTCAGCCTTTCCTTAAAGTTTAACTGAAGAAAAAAAAAAAGAAGAAGAAGAAAAAGAAAAGAGCAGAACAGCTTCTCTAGTAAATAGCTCCTCTCAAGGCCTAGGTTTTTAACCTCTAGAAAGGATTAAACAACACCTCTGCAAACCAGCCTTCGTGTTGGAAAAACAAGCTTAGGATAGCTGGAGCCATTCTTGTGGGGTTTTTGTGAGGTTTTTTTTGTGGGTTGGGTGTTTTTTGGTGGATTTCTTGGGCTTTTGTTTGGGTTTCTGAGGGTTTTTTTATTTGGGTTTGAGTTTTTCTTTGGTGGTTTCTCAGCTATATGCAGTGTAAAGTGTGTGAATTATGGCCTCCTGAAAATGAGTTTCATAATAGAAACCAAGTGACCCTTAACTATGAGACAGAGAAGCTCATCTGTAGTGTTACCAGGGAAAAGTCAAGTGCTGGTGACTGAAGTCTGCCCTTGATGGGTCCCCAGGCACACATCTTCCACAGACAAATTTCTCTGTGGCATTGCTTCCCCCTACCATGTAACTAAGGATCTTCCCAGTGAGGGAACCATCTTTCATGGAGGTGTCTGACCCTGCCTTCCTTTCCCCATCAAGGTCATTCTGTAATACAGTTTCTTGACAAATAACAGTTTTCTCTAAAACTTCTAATCCATCTTAAGTGATAGCTTTGTCTTTCCTCTCTGCATCTCCCATCCCTCAATGTATCATTCTTCAGATTTACATCTCCACGAAGGGATGATGTTGTTGCTCTATTCCTTCTTCAGTGGCACGGAGATGGGCTGGGTACAGCTTGCCTGGCCCAGCTGCACTGGTCACATTGAGAATTGGAGTGGGTCCAGAAGAAGACACAAAAATGATGTGGGGGCTGGAAGCCCTCTGCTGTGAGGCCAAGCTGGGAGAGTTAAGGTTGTTCAGCCTGGAGAAGAGAAAGCTCTGGGGAGACCTTCTGGTGGCCTTTCAGTACTTAAAGGGGGCCTTTAAGAAAGGTGGGGACAGACTTTTGAGCAGGGTCTGTTGTGATAGGACAAGGGGTGATGGTTTTACACTAAAAGAGGGGAAATTTAGACCAGAGAGATGGAATAAATTTTTTACAGTGAGGGTGGTGAAACATTGGCACGGGTTGTCCAGAGATGGTAGAAGCCCCATCCCTGGAAACATTGGAGGTCAGGTTGGATGGGGATCTGAGCAACCCGCTTCTGTTGCACATGTCCCAGCTCAGTGCTGTGGGGTTGGACTAGATGAGCTTGAAAGGTCCCTTCCCACCCAAAACATTCCGTGATTCTATGACTCTTTTTCTCCAGCCCAGAAAACTTTTTCAAATAAGGGTCAGTGATGAACATATAACAGAGAGCTTCAAAAGAGAGAAAACAGTGATATAATCTCCATTGCCAGTAACCTGTGGTGTAGGACTTCAGGAGGCTGAGATGGACTCTTTGCATTTCATATAAGCTACCCACCTCTGTTGCTTCATTTTCCTTGCCGGTCTGTTTATTCCCTTGACCAACCACCTATGCAGAAATTGTTTTATTCTCTCCTTGATGTGTCTATACACTTGGAAACCCCCAGGGGAACTAGGGAGAGGTGAGCATAGAGATTTTCTTTAGCCTCTCGAAGTTGTCAGTTGATAAAATCAGAACTATTAGGCTGCACAGCATTTTCAGAGCACCGTTTGATAGACCTCCCTCTTTCATATGATGAGATCTCCTGTTCTTCCCAGCTTCTTCCTTCAGATGAGCTATTAAACCCTCCCCATGAAACGGGCAGACAATTTTAATGGAAATGAATAGGTCACTTCCCCCAGTGGCAATGGTGACTTATTAGCTTCATGTTTTCTGCTGCACTCTGTCACTGGAAGAGGACATTGTCCTCACTTTACAACAATAGGAGATGCTTTACAAGCAGGACTGGTTTGCAGGGTGGATGTGGTTAGCGTGTCCTCCAGCCTCAGCTCCCACAGATGATGTGAGGCCCTGCAACACAAGCTCCATCGCAGAGAGTTGAGTTTCTGCTCTGCGAGACGAGGAAATAGTGATTGCAGGGACCTGGGGAAAGCAAAGTGGAAATAATAAAAATGGAAAAGAGTTTGTTAAAGGTAGAACTGCACTCTGACCCCGTTCCTTTCCCAGTAGATTGTCTGTGGGTTTTGTCCTGAGCTTATCAACAGCTGGCAGCTAGAGGAGCTGAAGGATTCTCTGGGAATTCAGCTTTATTTACCAAGCTTGGGACTGCTTGTCTAACTACCAGTAGATGTTGTTTTAATTTCCTTTTCTTTGGTGGACAGTTTGAAGAGCATCTCTCCATCTCCCTTTTTCTTGTCCTTGACTCCTTGAATTCATGAAGGGTGAAAATTAATTGTCCTCACTCACCACTTTTGCCACTGACAATATGAAGTTATCTTGGCTTTCGGTGGTTTGTTATAACAGAGGCAATGATTTCCCAAACAGGAACAGAATAGCTGGTGCTGCAGATAGATCTCCCAGACTTCTGCTTGTTAATGGGTTATTAATGCTTGTCAACAATATTTGTATATCCAAACAGTGATCTAGTGAAGACTGTTCTGTCTCAGATCCTTCATCTTCAAAGCTTTAGGTCTGAGCTCCTGCTCACATTCTAACCCCACAACTCTCAAGGCTAAACTGCCACCACAACTACTTTGAGCACAACACCTGATCCTTTAATTCCCTTCTGGGAAAAGGTTTATTTGGAAGAGCTTATTCTTTTTTTTTTGCTCCAAAACCAGCTCAGCTTTTCCAAGTCCAGGTGACCAACTTGCAAATTACTTCAAGTTTTCTACTCCCTCTCTGATATGCTGAGCCTAATAACAGCTTGTTGCAAAGTGTTAGTGCTCAGTGAATTGAATTCACTGAACCAGCATCTCCCCATGGAATTTTCTTCTGCTGGCATTTTTCCAGCCAACCCCAACCACAACCTGTCCTGCAATTCAGTCCTTGCAATAGGCATTGGCAGTGACTCCGCAGATTCATTGAAGGAGAGAATTTCCCCAGGACAAGGAATAAGATGGTTATTTATGTATTTCCCCTCAAGCTTTCATTCTAGACAGCATCCATGGAGATGCATTTGCAAGCAAAGGTAGGGGAAAAAAAAAAAAGTTTTGGAGCTTAGTGCTTTAACATGATTTTTAATAAAAAAAAAATTAACCAAGAAGTTTAGAAGACGTCTTAACTGCAGTTCTTCAGTGTCTAGAGCTATCTGATACAAGGCTCTGCCTTGTGTAGGACGCTTGCACCTTTTGTGAAAGATCTGGCTCAACTTGACAGCAGAAATAGGAGACAGATATTAGGTTTTATGAAGTCTGTCAATTCTTAAGTAATTAAGGAAGCATTTTATACAAACCCAACTTCTAACTCAAGCTTTAATCTCAATTATTTTGCCAAAATGGTTTCTTAGTGACTCTTTATGCTTAAGAGCACCCCTGGGCATTAGATGCCCATCTGTGTGATGATGGGGTAGCCGGTGGCCTTTAGCTCTGCTTTTCGCTGTATCAATCTCATCATTCAAAGAATAAACCTTCTGATAAATGGCGGTGTCAACAAAAAGGTTAATATTTTTAAAAGCTAGATAGATCTTTATTGAGCTGCCATTTTGTGGCAGTCATGCAGTCATATTAGGAGGAGTTTGCCAGTTTCTAGGTTGACTAATTGGTCTCCATGCTATCCTTTTCAAGAAGGGCCATGCATCAACTTCTACTTGACAAACTGTATGAAAAATAAAAAAAAAATCACAAAGCTGAGGAAATGGAGAAGCTCAGACTAAACTACGGCTAAATACTCTGTTGAAACAGAGTATTACTGAGATCAGACCGGTAAATCAGACCTATTACAAGTCATAGGAAAATTAATTCTTTAGATTCTTTTATGAAAGGATTAAGAGTTCTGCAAAAACTAGGCGTGGTTTGGGGGGAACTGTTGAATTAGTCTAATTCCTATTTTTTTTTTTTCATTCAAAAGACAATTTGATGAATTTTAATAGGATACACTGAATTGGGAGATTTAACTAGATAACTTTTAAAGGTCCTTTCCAACCCAGAACATTTTATGGTTCTATGATTCTATGAATTAAAATTTAGGAATTCAGAATTCAGTAGTAGGAACTACCAGTGACAGCGGCACTGATATTACAGGGCATTTAAATACAGAACCCCTTTCCATAGTTGCCTATATAAGAATGTTTAGGATTCTTGTTAGTTGAGAAATTAGCAATGGAAAATGGCAAAATTTACAATGATGCAAAAAGAAAAAAAAATGGAAAGGGAACAACATTTAGGATGGCAAGGAGATCATAAATTCTTTGGCTTTCATTATCTTCCAGGCCTCTTAGTGTAGTAGATGGAAGTACAGGTGAGAATCTCCCTTGTGCTGTCCTTCCCATTAATACACCAAACTTGGGGAAGAGCAGGGAATGGGGGATGTGACTTGGTTTTGCCTGTATGGACTTCTTCTGTGGACAGCAATCAGAGCTGGGGTTTTGGAAGGTCAGTCCTCTATTTGAAGCCTTGTCGACGTCTTCCTTTTTGCATTCCCCTCGGTTTCTTTCATTTCTAAATATTCCTGTTTTCCAGGACATCTCTCCAACATCTTGGAGCAAATCAGTAGGAGAGGATTAGGGGCTTTTTTTGAAGCTCTGCTACGTGGTCTAATCAGATAAGAATTCAATTAGTTGATCTCAACATGATAAATACCTCTGACACTACTAACCAATGTCCTGCTCTTTCCCAGCATTTCCAGTACCACAGATGCTCTAAATCTGTAATGCCCTGCAAACAAGCAGAAGATTCACATTCATGCACTAACATTTGAGGGTGCTGGAATGGCCATTTCACCGTCAATTGTCTTAAAAACCTCTACTGTCAATCATTCACAAAAGCTCCAATATAAAACCTCAGGAAAAAAATATGTGGAAATGGGGAACCTAACACAGCAAACTAATTGCTGGAACATTCATGCATCAGCACAAAACAAAACACATTTAGGGCGATGATAAACTTCATCTCCACTGTCTGTATGGCTAATCTAGAAGGGGCAATTCATACTTGTCTTGCAAATACGGCAATTACTGCGCTAGGCCCATTAAAGGCCTGGTCACTGGGTCAGGCAACTTGTCTTCTGAAATGTCTGTCCTGATAGAGAAAATGTAGCTTGAAACTGAGCAAGACAAAACTCATCTGCTATAATAATAATAATAGTAGAATAAGAAAGTTTTCACTTCACATAAGGTCTGGATGCCTGGCTAAGCTCTTTTCAGCACAGGCTGACAA
Source organism: Eurystomus gularis (assembly GCA_013400335.1). Lineage (NCBI taxonomy): Eukaryota > Metazoa > Chordata > Aves > Coraciiformes > Coraciidae > Eurystomus > Eurystomus gularis. Next base: position 18,826 of record VZZY01023557.1, read on the forward strand.
TTATTATTGAAACTATTTGACAACTGACAATTATTATTGAAACTATTTGACGACTACTTAGAAATTCATAGAATTGAAAGCCAAAAGAGACCAGCCTGATTGTCTCAATGTGATCTGCATAACTCAGGTCACAGAAGTCCTCAGGGAGATGTCTGCTCTGAGCCCCAGCTCAGCAATACTGCATAGCTTTTAGGAAAACAAACCATATGAGCTGAACGTTTCCAGGAATTCAGGACATGCCTTTCTAAATATGCACCATTAGCACTAGGCAATCCCCTTGGTCCCGGAGCTTCACAATATCCTTGTGAGCTGCCGATATGCTCTAACCCTTGCAATGCACGCATTAAAAAAGGTGTGTTACAGATTCATCCTTCCTCCCGTACAGGCTTCCTTCATAAGTGCCGGAGATAAATAGTCCTGGATGGTGCTTCTGTCCCTTTCAGAGACACATTGGTTAGATGAAGTGAAATGGAGATTCATTTGTGTAGGCATGGTTCTCTGGCCAGAGAGAAACTTGAGCTGTGTTCCTACCTGGTTGGGCATCCCTACTTCAAAGACTAGTCTGGGGAAAAGGAGGCTCAGGGGAGACTGTCTTGCTCTCTACGACTACCTGAAAGAAGGTTGTAGTGATAGGACAAGTAATAAGCAATAGGACAAGAGGAAATGGCCTCAAGTTACGCCAGGGGAGGTTTAGGTTGGATAATAGGAAGAATTACTTCCCTGAAAGGGTTGTCAATGCCTAGAAGAGGCTGCCCAGGGCAGTGGTGGAGTCCCCACCCCTGGAGGGATTTAAAAGCTGTGTAGATGTGTTGCTGAGGGACATGGTTTAGTGGTGGACTTGGCAGTGTTAGGTTAACAGTTGGATTCGATGCTCTTTTCTAGCCTAAATGGTTCCATGATTCTATGATTCTATATAAGTAAGATTTCCAAAGAGGGAGGACATTTGGAGATGCTGAATCAGGAGCAATAACTGAAACAAGAAATAAAATAAATACAAAGCATCACTTTTCCTTCAACCTCCTTGGGACAGATAACTATAAAATCTGTGTTTCCTTTAGAGATGATACAGGAACAGGGACATGAGCTCTTGTGTTTTTCCAAAACAAGACCCAAAAAGGTGTTATTATAACTCATGAAGTTAAAGCAGGAGATATACAGCTCTCCCTGGGTAAAATCCCAGGCAACTGGAGGGAAACTCCTTCTCACCTATTATTTTCGTGAGATTTGAAACTGATCCTCAGCCATCCTCTGGTTTTATTATACGTTCCTAATTTCCCGCTCTCCAGAAGTGCTGAGAAAACCACTCTCCTGATTGTGTGAGTGAGGGTTTTTCTCAACGCCTGCTGTTCGGTTAATAAACCAGGAGCAGGGATTGCTGTTCCTGGAAGAGACAGGCTGTAATCCTCAGGAAGCAGAGGTGATATTGTTCCTTCAGGACATACATTATTGCCACCACACTGCCTGCGTGCGGATAGGTAAGAGACAGACAGACCGATATCACAGATCAGTAGAAGACTGAGAAAAGCTGTAGTTATAATTTTACGGTTCACTGGTGTGAAATGGAATCCGGTAAATAAAAAAAAAAAGTGTTCCCCACAGCCCCTTTCTGGACTGTATAAATCTGCCAGCGCTTGCAAATGCCCTTCACTGGCTGACGGGGTTGCAGGAGTTGCATGGGAGTGAGCACGCACATGTCCGCACGCGTGAGGAGGAACGTGGTGCTGGGTGATCAGGTCCTCTCTGCTGATCCTATGGGTGCTACGAGGCTGTTGTGGCTGCAAGGAGACCAGATCCAGTGCATAAGACCTCAGGAGAGGGGGTTTCAGCTACCTTGGCTTCCCTCCGCTTTGGCCAGTATTTAAACAGTGGCTGGATTGCTTTAATAAAACTGGTGTCAATTCTCACGCCAGTAAGAGCTTAAGTGTGTTTGACCTTCAAACAGCCACTTCAGTGCTATGCCTGACTTTCTTCTAATGCTTTTTGTTCCCTGTCCCCTTCCTGAATGGCTCTGAGGACTGCAGGTGAATAGTGCTGGCCCTTTTGTGCATGTGCTCGCATTAGCTGGTGAAAAGAAAGAGTAAAGAGGAGCGATGAGGAGGTCACTGCTACCGAGATGGGGAAGTCAGATTCTCTGAGCTCTGCAAAGAGACTCCAAACTCTCTGAAGCCACTGGCTTCTTTTTGGGATGGGGGTGAGACCTGGATAAAAGGGTCAGGGAATCATAGAATCACTTAGGTTGGAAAAGACCTCTAGGATCAGCAAGTCCAGCCCTCATCCCAACATCTCCCTGATCCCTAGACCATGTCCCGAAGTGCCACATCTACTCATTTTTTTAACACCTCCAAGAATGGTGACTCCACCACTTCCCTGGGCAGCCTGTTCTAATGCCCAAGAAGGTCAGCAGGGTCCTGCCAAGAGGGGCAAGTGTCACTTTGGAGTGCTGATGGTGTGCACATGAGCCGGCCCTGGTGGAAGGCAGTGGGGCTGCTCTGGAACCAAAGGAGCTTCTCTATCCCAGCTGCTGGAGGTGGACAGGAGGAGCAAGTCCTTTAAGCTGCAACAGCATGTGTTGAGTTTCAGAGAGGGTCTCCAAGGGCCTGGCCCTGCTCCTTGCTCTCATTTCTTTCCCTTTGCATTCTGTGCCAAACAAGCCTCCTTTCTTCTTTGCGGCCAGGGACAAAAGGGTATTTTGGGGCTGGTATTCTTTTTTCGTCTTTTCTTGCACGGAGTGGTGTGCACCGTGAAACGCACCTGAGCAAATCCCCCAGTCCAAATCAGATTATGGGCTTTTGTAAGGGATGCCCACAAGGGAGGCAGGTGTAATAAGAGCCATGGAGGCACTGTGCCTTTGATCTTCGAGGTGGAGGGCTCCTTTAAGATGATTTGGTAGGTTAATCCTGCTCACTTTCAAGATGCCAGTTTGGGAACCACCTGGATGGAGTTGGCAAAGGCTTTGCAGGGTCCCTTGGGTCTCCGTGCTTTATGCACAGGCCAGCTGGCAGTGTTCATCTTGCAGTTGTCCAACACCGTCACCACCCCAGACCCAGTCCTTGCCCCCCTGGGCAGCACTCCTGCTCAGCAGCAGCTTTTGTGAGTTCAATGCTTGGCAGCAAGGAGCTGAAATAAGATCTCGCTGTTTCATACAGTCCCAAAGCGCTACCAGGGAGTGTTGAAGGTCTGAAATCAGATTGGAATCAGTTATCTACAGGGACAAAAGTTCGGTGTCTCCACAGATCCTCATGCCAGCTGTTTTTCCCCCAAGAAATCTGGGCGCCCTGTATATCTTTCCATAAAAAGAAAGGTGCAGTGGGAGTCTCAGCTTTCTGCATTGACTGGAGAAAAATGTAAAAAGATTACAGGAGTGCAAGAGAAAGAGGAAATGATGGGAGAAATGAAGAACCTTGTGTGCTCCTGCACAAGCTTAGGGACCCATGCATAGGCCTGAATTCAGAGTTATCACCAGGGTTATCACACCTGAGACTTGAAATGTCCTACAGCAAATATCCATGGGAATATATTTATAATTTAGGTGTATCAGTGAGACTCCTGCTTTAGTGATTCATGGTGGTTAGGAGGTGTGCTATTAATAGTAATATCTGTGGATAAGTCTGAAGCTTCTGATGCTTCCTTCTGAACTGGGCTAAATGACAGTTGGATAGCATATTTTTATGAAAAATAAGACATTTTTCATTCTTTAAGGAAATAGATGATTTATTCTTTAAGGAAATAATGAAGTTCTAGTGCATGGATGCACTGTCTTTACCTTTCTGTACAGCACTTGAGTCAACACCACAGCCTGTTTCCACTAAAAAAGAAGAAAAAAAAAAGCTAAAAATAGCATGAAGACATCTCTTAAATGGCTTAATACTTGGCAGCTCTCAAAAAGCCTGAGGGCTTTCCTAGTAGTATTCTCCGTGGATCAATACTGGGCCCAAAGTTATAGAAAAATTTCATGAATGAAGGGGAAGTTGATATTAAATCCCATGGATAAAATATTCAGTGGTACAATGATTAGCTCAGCATTAATGATGATGAGGACAGAGCGGTTGGGTGACTTTGGCTCCCTCAAACACAACAAATGCAAACTTCTGTGTCTCCTCAGAAGGAATGTAGGTCAGGCTGGAAAGTGAGAGACGTGTCCTAGAAAGCAATGACTGAAATGGATGAGCAGGTCATTTCTGTGCATCCTGGCAAAGGGTTTCTCCTAGTCTAGCCCGTAGCAGAAACAGGCTGACACCATCCTGCATCCTTGAAGGAGTGCAAGTGACTGGGAGAGTAGTAGTCATGCTCTGCGGTCGGCTCTGGAGTCTCCTTTTGTAAAAGAGCTCTGAGAGGTAGGAAATGGAGTACTAAAGTCCCACAAAACCTATTTGTAGGGAATGGAAAGGTATGATTTCTTCAGAGGGATTGAAAGAATCTCAGACTGTTAATTTATCAGAAGGATGATCGAGAAATGATTTGATTAGAGTGTCTGAGCACCTTGATGAGGTGAAACAGTAAAGGGCTTTTCAATCTAGAGAAGAAAAATAGTGTAAGAATCAGTGGTTGGAAGCCAAAGCCCAATGAATTCATGTGAAAGGTAAGGCACAGACAAGCTTTTTATGGTGCGAGTAAATAACCACTGGAACAAACTGCCCATGAAATGGAGGATTCCCCATTTCTTGTTGTCTTCACATCAAAGTGGGAGGTCTTTCTAGGTAACACGCTTCATCAGAAACCAGATGATTTGGTTCCATATAAGGGTAGATGGGAGAAATTTAGTGGGCTGTGATGTACAGGAGGTGAGAACAGATGATCTAATAGTCCCTTCTGACCTTAAATGCTATGCATTTATATGATCCCTGAATCAAATGTCCTTGGACTTCCATTTTATGGCAAGATGAATGCCTGAGAAAGCTGGGAAAACACGGGTAGTGCTTGCTGCACTAGGTTATGCACTTAATATGTTGAAATATGGGCACTGGGGGCTGTGATAGAGCAACCTTCATTGCGCTCAGCAGGAATTCTGCATTTCAAGCCCTCCACAAATTAAAGTGCTGCAGAGAGGGAGCTGGGCTCTGCTAGGAGCTTCTTCTCACTTATTTCATGCTGAAACGAACAGCAGAAATATCTAAAGGCAAACAGATATGCTCCAAAACTGTTGCCTGCATCTCTGTCTGGTCATTGTCTTTTTGGCAGCGCTAATTACCACCCAAGAGTGCACTGAGCTCTCACAGGCGTCAGCTGAGCAGTAAGCTCCGTCTGGTTTTCTCTCCTTTAATAAACTGAGACATATATTAAAGGGCTTGGGAAGAGCCTGCTTCACATTTTCTCCCTGGATTTTGGTTAACTCTTGACTGCAACACTCAGTACCGCTGTTGGTGGTGAGCGCTTCAGAGAGGCAGAGGTAACAACACCTAGGAAATCCCAATTTTATGTCTCTGGGTTGGGTCAGTGTATGTTTGCTGCAGCTCAACAGCAAGAAAAGGTTATCCTGGCTCTCCCTGCCTCAAATCTTAAATTTTTTGGTTTGCCGATTAACTGGTGTGAGCTCATAACTCTTCAGCTGATGCTATCACTCAAACTGCTGCTGCTTGTGGCAGGCTGTGGAGCCCGTGTCAGCTGAGATTTGATGGCGCTGCCTGGAGAATGACTTATAAAAGGAGAGGAGGCAGCGATAAGAGGAGAGAAGTCAAAGTGAAGGGTATGTGTGGGAGTATCCAGGAGCAAAACAAGTGCCCGGTTTCATGGCAAGGAGGCACATGGCCTCTGAGGAGCTGTGTGAAGCTCAGTGCCATTGCACGCTCACGCTGCTAAAAGCAATCACATGTGCACAACTTTACAAGGTACCTTCCATTTGCTGAGCCCGTGAGAACGGTGCCTGGATGGCGGTTTAAGCTGGTGGGACGAGCCTGAAGGATACACAGTCATGTGCCTCAAGTTGAGAGGTGCCACCCTCTTAAAGGCAGTAGCCTTTAACTAGTGTTTTTGATGATGTGGTCAGTGCCTGAGAGTCCAGGGAGGAGGAAAGGTGGAGGAGACAATAAAGAGATGACCTAGGCCAGCAGGTAGCCTCTTCTTTTGCCCAACATTTAGCTAACAAGGGTAAATAAATGGTCTAAAGAGAAAGGGAACGAGGATGATCAGAGGTATGGAGTGATTTCCATGTGGAGGGTGCCTGAAGAAGCAGGAACTCAGCCTGGGAAGAGGTGAGCTGGAGTGTGTGGTGGCAATTGGTGACATTGTGAATGGCAGAAGTGGATGGATAAAAAGTGACTGTTCACCACCTCTGCAAATACAAGAATTACAGGGCATGAAATTAAACTGTTGAAAATCAAGTCCTGAACAAACGAAAGGCGATTCCTTCAAGCAGTGGGATCTGGATCTGTGAAACTCGCTGCCAAAGCATGCTCTGGATACAAAAAGCCAATGTGATTTCAAGGGTAAACCGGAAAATTAAAGAAAAGTCTGTTCAGGTTATGAAATAGAGACACATAAGACTCAAAAATTTGCCTGAATGAAAATAGCCAAAGGCTGGGCAGCTACTGGGGATGTACCATATCTGCTTAGTCTGTTCTTATGCTTTTCTTAGTGCCATGGCTGAAGACAAGGAACTGGGATTTGTGGGATGTTGGTCTCAACAAGTACAGGTGGGTTTGAGTGCTATTATAAGGAATTTGAAATCTGATCATAACTGAAGAAAAGGGCATTTTTCAAACAGTCTGCTACAATTTAGACACTGGAATGGACTGCCCAGGGAGGTGGTGGAGTCGCCATCCCTGGAGGTGTTTAAGGGAAGATTGGATGTAGCACTCAGTGATGTGGTCTAGCTGATGTTGTGGTGTTGGGTCATAGGCTGGACTTGATGATCTTGGAGGTCTATTCCAGCCTCAATAATTCTGTGATTCTGTGAATTTCTGTAGCCTGACAATGCTCGTAGGAGTCATATAATCCTGCACTAGGGAATTAGATCAACATGATCAATCCCTCCTGAACCACATGGGTTATCAAGCCATAGAGCTAGAAATCCATAAGGGAGTGGGGGTGAGTGGAGACAGAGATGAGGCAAAGATCCTCCAGACACTGGGATGAAGACATCTTAACCCAGGGAGATGATGAGGGTATAATGGTGGGATTTGGAGTGGTGGTAGGATTAAATCAATGGGAGTTGACGTTAAGGAGATGTGAAAGCCTACCTGAGAGGGCTGCTGAGGTGAATGAATCTGCAGGAAGATGCTCCTTGATAACTGAGGGTGAGGATGGGAACATCTGGAAAGATGGTGGAATGAGGTGACCTGGAAAGTAATCATCACCATTAGAAACAACTATTAATTTATCCCTGTGTGTTTTAATTGTTCACACCTCCACCAGGAGTCTTCAAGGGATGCTGGACTTTGAGAAAGCCCACTGCAGTAACAAAAATTCCATTACAGGCCCCAATTAAATCTATATATAGACTTTATAGAGCCGGGTAATGATCTATCCCTTGCTCGGCAGGCATGCTTCAGTAACCGCACAGGCACCAGCTCTCATTAAGCCCTAGTCCTGCGTTAATTGTGACATGAGGGTCTCTATTTTGAAGGCTTCTGAACACAAACGTTTAGCCAAACCTCATTTGTTTTACAGTTTACAGACTGAAACACTTGACCGTGGGATGTAAACAAGGCAGGCAGGAGCTGAAGCCAGACCTGGCAGGGAGAAACACAGGTTGAATACGACAGGCAGAGGCAGTCGGCCAGAGCTGATGGTTTGCAGGGTGGGTTTGAAGGTGGCTGGTTTCATCAAGCTTGGATAAAATCACTTGACATCCCCTCTGCATTTCTGAGCTGGTGAAGCTGGTGACATTCTACTCTATGCTTCATTCTATGATTCTTTTACAAGAGACAAGGATTCCCAAGAAATTTCCCCCCTCAGGCAGACACCACGTCAGCACACCAATGGGATTGCCATTACAGCTGAGGAAAAGTTTGGCATTCTTGGTAAGGAAAAAACAAGAGTGAACTGGGAGGAAAGCAGAATGAGATTCAGTTCTGAAAACAAACCAAATCAACAAAACAAATCAAACGTTTTATCAAAAACAAAGAGCAGACAAATCCTGCCCTGCCAAAGATCTCTCCTTCTGCAAAGCCTGGATTTCTAGCTTAGACCTAGACTCTGATGTTGCAGACAGGCTTTGGTAAGAGCAAGCCCCTTGCTTTGCCAACCTCCCATGCAATAACTGTTCCCCACAAGCTACAAGATTTACAGTCTGGATGGATCAGCAATGAAGATTTCCCAAAGTCCCCAACTTGGCTTCTCTGAGCCAGCCATAAAGCAGGTCCTGCCAAGGGAGGCAAGAAGAAGAGAATTGCACTGCAAAGAGTGCAGAGAAAGTTGTGCTTCTGGAGAAGCACCAATAACAATGTCATCTTAAGAGCATCTGATGAGAAACATTGAGGTGCTGGAGTGAGTCCAGAGAAGAGCAATGAAGCTGGTGAGGGGTCTGGAGAACATGTCTTATGAGAAGCAGCTGAGGGATCTGGGGTTGTTTAGTCTGGAGAAGAGAAGGCTGAGGGGAGACCTCATTGCTCTCTGCAACTCCCTGAAAGGAGGTTGTAGAAAGGTGAGTGTTGGTCTCTTGTCCCAAGTAACTAGTGATAGGATGAGAGGAAATGGTCTCAAGTTGTGCCAGGGGAAGGTTAGGCTGGACACCTTTAAAAGGGTTTGTAGTGATACGACAAGGAGTAATGGGCTTCCCAGAGAGGTGGTGGAGGCCCCATCCCAGGAGTCATTCAAGTTCAGGCTTGATGNCAGGCACTGGAACAGGCTGCCCAGGGCAGCGGTGGAGTCACCATCCCTGGAGGTGTTCAAAAAACATGTAGATGTAGCACTTCAGGACATGGCCTTCTGGACATGGTGGTGTTGGGATGAAGGTTGGACTTGATGATCTTGGAGGTCTTTTCCAACCTTAACGATTCAGTGATTTTATGACTCTACGAACTGACATCTCTCAGCCTTACCCCAACGGCTTCTGAGGCTATTGCCACAGATGCTTTTGGCCTCAAATCTTTCTATATCTCTTATCCCTTTACCTCTGTTTGCATGAGCGGTGTGTGATTGCGGCTGAGATTTTGCTCTGACAATACCAGAGCAAAGATGTCTCCCACTAAAGACATGTAGGACAGCTGAAGGCAGAGAAGAGGAGGGGATGAGAAACAGCACACACACAACTGTAGGTTGTGAACAAGTAGATTTGGACAGGTAATTTACCCTGCCACACAGTGGGATATTGACCCCCCAGTTTAATTATTGTGTCATTTGTCCTTGACAGCTACTGCTGCTTCTAATTAACTCTCCTTAATTAAAGCCTCCAATTTTCCAAGTATGTAAGCATGGATTAACTGGGAAGAGTGTTACAATGAAGAGGAAGAGCTTGGGGGTGTCTGATGAGAAATGACATGCCCTGTCCCAGTGGACTGGCAAGTTATTTACTTATCATGCTGCAGTGGCAGGCTGGAATCATACCCAGATCCTCATCTCCGTCTCTGCAGGAGCATCTCCTCTCCCACCAGTTTTACACCTAACTACATGTCTGTGAGTCCTGTTTCTTACCAGTATAACTAAGATGTGCTTCAGCTCTTCCCTAAGCTTTTTCATTTTTGTGTTCCTGCTTTTTGCAGAGTTTGTAGGTGAGGTGGATGAGGCACACGATCTCAAACATGACAGGAAATTATAAAATCGTTTAGGCTGGAAAAGACCTCTAGGATCATCAAGTCCAACCTTCATCCCAACACCTCCGTAACCACTAGACCATGTCCCAAAGCACCATGTCTACTTGTTTTTTGAACACCTCCAGGGACGGTAACTCCACCTCTTCCCTGGGCAGCCTGTTCCTGTGCCTGACCACTCTTTCAGTAAAGAATTTCTTCCTAATATCCAACCTAAACATGAAGGTCCCTTTCTCCATAATTCAGGCCAAATTAAAATTGGCACCCTGGGACACCGTGCAGGTGACCAAACATCCTCACTGACTCTGTTAAGGGTGCAGAATGGTCTCTGAGGTGTTTTTTGCCTCACTCTCTTTAATAAACTGTATTATCATGAACACTCTATTCAAGGCTTTGAAATCAAATAAGCTCCTCTCTTAATCTTGCTGCAGGTTTTTTGGGGGCTGGCTGAGTCTTGAAAGATAGAAGCATTCACTGAACCCACATGGCTTGACAGAGTCACTGTTCAGTGTTTTGGAAATGTATCTTTTGACTGTTGGGAAGGAAATTGGCTACTTAAGATGCCTTTTTGTACATTTAAATTAACTTAGTCCATCAGACTGCATAAATCCCACCGCTGTATTAACATCCAATTATAACAGAAGAGATTGAGCAATGATTCATATTTTGACCAGAATGTTGGCAGTTTAAGGAGGGGGGGGAAGTGATGTGTATTGAAATAAAAAAGTCAGAAATGGGAGCCAGAAAATTATGATCGAGCACATAACAGGAGCTTTTGTGAATATATAATGGCAGAAGCAGGAGCCAAATTTCTAACAGGATTAACTGTTACCGTCTATCAGATCCAGGGACCTCAATCATTTTGTTTTAAATGACTTCCTGTAATTCATTCCTGCTAGAAGTAGAGGGTAGAGGTGAGGCTGGGAGCTGGAGAAGCTGCGGTTTGCAGTTTAGGCTGGAGGTGAGGACAGCCCTGGTGTTGTGCGAAAAGCCCTCAAGTCATACGTAGCAGGTGAGCTCTGAACCCTACAGCAGTTTGCAGACTTTGCCAAATTTTTCAAGATGTTCTTGTGAGCCAGAAGCTCATGAATGATTTCTCTGGGGACCGGTGAATGAATGTGTTGATGAAGTGAAATATCTTTTCAAACCTGGCTGCCGCTACAGCAGCTGGACCTGCTCATCGTTTTGTTGCTGCCCTTGAGAAGGACATCAGATTCACTTAGCACTTGTCTGACCCTGGCTCTGGGATTGCATCTTACTCTGCATAGCTGTGAGTAGGGGACAGTCTAGGTGGTGAAGTTGCCTGAGGGATACACATCCTGACTCCTTGGCCTCCCCTGTTCAAACAAGGTGTTGGTGGTGAGTCTCTTGGGTCTTTCACACCCTCCGCAGCACAGCAGTGAACTTGGAGCTCTGTCGGCTCTGGAAGTCCTGCCTACCTTGGAGATGATCAGAGATCATCTGCTCTTTGTCTGCTATGGATGGAGCCTTGGAAGCACGGCAGCTCCTAGATGTCCATCAGATGTGTGGACAGGGATCTATAGGATGCTTACCTTCATTTCTTAAATATTTCAATGAACCGAAAGCCTAAATATGATGTACTTAATTACTTAGTGTTCAATAATCAGGTCTTTCCTGGACTTCTTACATGAACTTTCTCAGATGCCTTAGATCCACGTCTTCAATGACATTTAGACTGCACTTACTTCAGTTACCTGAAACCTCACTTTCAGCTTCATCTCTTATTGACAAAATCATAGAATCATAGAATTGTTCAGATCGGAAAAGACCTTTAGGATCCTCAAGTCCGATCATTAACCCAGCACTGCCAAGTCACCACTAAACCATGTCCCTCAATGCCACATCTCTACAGCTTTTCAATAACTCCATGGATGGTGATTCAACAGCTTCCCTGGGCAACCTGTTCCAGGGCTTGACAACCTTTTTGGGGAAGAAATTTTTCTTAATGTCCAATCTAGACCTCAAAGCAACATCCATCTCTTCTAATACTCACATATTGCTCTAGTACAGTGAGGCCAAAATATCAGTTAAGCTGTGACCACTGCAGGAATATAAATGACTCTAACCTGGCTCATAGTGCCCCAAAATGAAGGACATCTTGCTTTTGCTAATCCTCTGTCTCCTGAAACCCTGGTTATATTTGCTGCAAAATGTTGAATCCAAGTTTCACTCCAATGGAAGACTGGGGTATGGAGCCTCACTGAGGTGAGGAAATGAGCTTGAAGAGTTTGTTAGACTTTCCAGGGATGGAGAAGGTGTGGGAGGAGTAATCACCGTCTGATTTAGAATGGAGATTTCAACCTTCAGCACTGTCTGGTCCCTACATCGCAAGGAATCATGGCAAGGCACCGTAACTGGGAGGCTGCGTGGACTTTATTTTTCAGATATTTTAGGGGCAACATTAAAAGCTGACTGCTCCCAGGCATCATGGTCAGTTCTCACAACTTTCAACTTGGAAAGCTGAGCTGAATTAATTACAGTTTATGTTGCAGAGGAAAATAAGACCTCAGATGTGCCTTGTTTGCTTGATGTTCTTTTTCTTTTCAGCTGACGACCCTTAGGTGGCTTTCCTTTCAGTTGCAGCTCCTTTGTTTTTTTGTCATTTCTTTCTTTATTAATTAGAAGGTCTGACACAGCCCAAGACATTTATCCGCGTGGTGTGATTTTAATTAATCTCGCAATGAAGCTACTTGAGGTGAACTCGTAAAAGGTCTCATACAGCAGGAGTAACATGCAGCAATGCAAATGGTGGCACAGGATGCCTACTACTCTGATGTGCTTGAGAGGTTGTGGGATGTAGCTTGGTGCAAGCTCCTACTCCATCGCTGTATTCTCTGGGACAGTGACATAAACAAGGTGTGGCTCCTACACAACATACAAGCTCCATAGTATAGTGACCAAGTACCCTAAATACAGTGAAAAGGAAGCATTTCTGCAGAGATGAAGATCTGAATTCCCAGTAGGTCTCTCCTGCCGCTGAAAGAAGCTTGGATATCCTTTGATGGCTAATTAAAGAAAAATAATAATAAAACCTACAGAGACTGCTTTTTATCTACTCTTTTTGTAGCAATTTGTGAAGAAATAGCAAATGTCAGTCCTCTAGGACTTCTTTCTTGTACTTATCTCATAGTCACAAGTGGATTCTGACTCAGAACATTCAAACTCAAACATTCATCATCCCTAGATGTCGGAAGAGTGCATGTTCTGATCTAAACTTCTTCACCAAGGCTCACTTCTGTAAGACAGATGTAAACAAGCTCAGAAACTGAGGTTCAGAAAAACTATCTCCAGCTAATGAGGATAAACAGAGCAGCACCATATGTTATACTGAAGGTAGTTTGGGTAAGAACTGCATAGCCAATCCCAACTGTGTTCGCAAATTCCTAATTCCAAAGTGGAGGTTATACAATCGATTGCATCTGGATCGAGGGATGGTAGATTTTCAGTCTTTCAAACCAGAATTCTGATATTCACAGTGCAGACATGGTCAAGCTAAACGTGATCAAGGAAAAGTAAATCATAATGTAGTTTTCTCAGGTGGAAATAACAGTTGGGAATGGCTAACATAAGGAATTGTAAGGTCTCGACTCCTTGATGTCTTCTTGTAAAAAATTGTATGTCTTTTTGGAAGTTGGATAAAACACAGAATATTTCGTTCAACATGAGTCTAACTGGGTGAAATTCTGGAGCATACAGTTTAGATTTGATGAACAGTTGATACCTTCTTGAGCTGAAGCTTAAGGCAGATGGAACAATTGCATGCATGGCCAGGCCATCTTACCTTTCAAACTTCTTGATATTTACAGAAGTACACCTGTCCTACGAGGATAGGCTGAGAGAATTGGGCTTGTTCAGCCTGGAGAAGAGATGACTCCAGGAAGATCTTACTGCAGCCTTCCAGTATCTGAATGGGGCTTATAGAAAAAGCTGGGGAGGGACTTTTTACAAGGGCTTGTAGTGATAGGATGAGAGGTAATGTCTTTAAACTGGAAGTGGGTAGTTTTAGATTAGATGTTAAGAAGAAGTTCTCTGCTCTGAGGGTGAAACAGGTTGCCCAGGGAAGCTGTGGATGCTCCATCTCTGGAGGTGTTCAAGGCCAGGCTGGATGGGGCTTTGAGCAACCTGGTCTAGTGGGAGGTGTCCCTGCCCATGGCAGGGGGGTTAGAAATAGGTGATCTTTAAGGTCCCTTCCAACCCAAACCATTCTATGATTCTAAGTTTATACAACTCACTCCCTGTTTTGATCTTCCCATTCTTGTTGCTCTGTGCTCTGTCCTGATTATGTTCTTATGCTTGCGGGAATAGATTCCATTTGAGGGAGGTGGTTTTGTGTTTGGTTTTTTTTTTACTATTATTTTTACATTGTCCTTTATTCATGAAAAGCTTTCAGTAGCCACAGTTGGTTTCCTTGGGTGACTTGACACAGGCAATATTGCAATGGTTAATACATCCCATCATATTTCTATCTGAAGTTTTCTAAACCTACTGCCACCTGCCAGAGGAAAAATTCCGATTTTCAGCTTTTGCTCACAGACTATCAACTACCACGTGGGGTGTCTGCATAGGGGTTAGGAAGGCAATTTCTGCTTCAAACAGAAAAGGTCTTCATAAATAGCTGGAATTTCACCTGATATATATTTATATATAACAGGCCATTCTTGGTTCATTTACAGGTGCAACCAGAATGAATCTTAATCTGTCACTTCACAGCTGAATCTCTCTTGAATGTTGCACCAAGTAAAAAATTGTCAGTAGGATCCAGGTGTATTCCCTTGTCATTCGTCACAAGTAACTGCTCTGCAGTTTATCGCTGGCAGTTCTCGGTGCTGTTTCTTCGGGATAATACCACACTCTATCATCTGAAGGAATAAACTCTCCCTGCTGACATGAGCTAGGGTGAAGGCACTGACAATTGACTGCATATTATAGAAGGTCTCTGAAGCTTATTCAATGGAAAAGAGACCATCAGGTCATTGGGCCTAAGTTGTATGTTTGGCTTCAAAAGATGTAAGGGGCTTACAAAACCTGATAGGAATCAAAAGACTCTGGGCCATTAGACAGGAGGTCAGGCTAGGCAGTTCCTTCTGTCTTTGACATCTCTGACTGAAATACTTTAATTAAAAAGGAACAAAGGAAAAAAAAAGATAATAGAATGCAATATTTTGGCAGTAGATGGGTGTTTCATGTTCACCTCTAATGTCTTTTGAGCTGTGAAGTCAGGGTGACAGCAAGCTCATTTGATACCGAGGCTGGCAGCCTTTTGTTGCTGGGAGTCACCTCTCCGGAGATGGGACAAGTGATGGTTGGAATGATGCATGGGCAATGGGGAGTGGAGTTAATGCTTTCCTGGGACTGGTGGTGGTGTGGGAGGTCATGGGAGGGAGACAAAGACATCACAAGACCTCAGTTCTCACAGGAAGCCAGAAAGCAACAGGGTCCACCTGTTGGAGGACCATTCTGTTGCTCCAACCAGAGTCTAGGAAAGCATTGAGATCCAGTGAGTTTGACTTGCTGCAGATGATCAGGCATTATTTAACCGTCTCAAGGTACCAGGTCACCACAGTCTGCACAGAACCTTCCTGATTTGCTGATTCCCTGTGAAGCTGTGCAAGTGGGGTCATCTGGCAGTTAAGTGCTAAAGACCATTAGGAAGAAGGGAAAGCCACATGGGAGGTGTTGACCTCAACAGGGGTTGCACCAAGTTGAGTGCTGATCTGAACAGGGGTTGCACCAAGTTGAATTCTGGAGCAATCTGCAGCTACATCCCTCTGGCCCAGGTCTGCTGAGCTCTTCTGCAGAGATGTCCCTCTGGGAGGACAGGCACCAGGGGAAGAGGACAGGGAGGGTGGCACCTCCATCAAGTCATTATGTGCATTGCAGAGCCCTGTGAAAAGCCTGACAGGTTGTCCCCTTTCCTCCTGCAGCTCACTCGGGTGCCTGTGGAGTCATGTAGCCAGTACGAGACCTGCAGCGAGTGCTTGGGCTCAGGCGACCCTCACTGTGGATGGTGTGTTCTTCACAACACGTAAGTACCTGCTGGTTTGCCACCAGCCCAGCCCTGCTTTTCTCCCCACCATCTTCCCTCACAACAGCTTTGATAACACATGGAAGAGGTGCAAAATGCTGTCTCAGTCCCTGGCTGAGCCCAGTGAGCCAATGAATCACCCAGATATCTCCAGCAAGGTCTCTGGGACTCACTGGGGGAGACTTTGTTTAAGTGAGTAGCATGTTTTTGGAAGACAAGGGAAGAGAAGGGTGGTAGAGACTGGTCAGATCTCTTCAACCATCTGATACACAGTTTGCTGACTGCACCAGGAAAGCACCTGTCCACCTTGATGTGTTTTGAATCAAACCCTCCAGGAGCTCTTTTCTGGATGACAAGTTCCTTGTTTCTCTTGCTGAAGGCAGTTTGACTCTTGACTAGCAGCTAAGCTCAGACACTTGTCTCAGCACCTCCAACTTTCCACTGCTGACCTGAACCTCTCCTCTTTCAGACTTGTAATGATCTCCATTGCCTGTAGAGAGGAATCAGGTCCCTGTAAGGACCATGGGGTGTACAATAAGTTAGATTTCAAGGGGACCTTAAGGTTTGTATGCTCACTGTGGGAAAATGTTGACCCTGAAGTTAAGCATTTGTCCTGTGTGGGTCAACTCAACGGTGTCTAATGAGCCAAACTGTTCATTTGGCTTACCTGACCAGGATGCTGAGCAAATTTGTGTATATTCATATTCTTGGTCTTCTGTATAATAGACCAAGAGGAGACCTCATTTCACCATTATGCTACAGTACTGACTTAACCAGAGCCTCACAAGCACTGGGCCCACGTGTCCTCAGGACTGGGAGATTTGTTCCTTAACTTTGTTTTCTGAAGGCTTTTTAATGATGCTATTGATCTTGAAGTTTCCTCTCTGCAGCCTTCACTGCCAGTGATCTCCTCCTGCAGAGAGCCCTCTGCCAAAGCTGTGAAGAGGGAGGTGTCACGTTGGCTGAGCTCCTGGCTATGAGTGGCAGAGTGGTCTCATTTGCCAAGAACCTCTCAGCAGAGACAGTGGCTGGAAAGTACATTGGATCTGTCTAACCAAACATCTCCAGCTGAGCGTGGCTCTGCAGGGTGCTGTCACTCCAAGTCTCACAGTGTCCTTGGCAACAATGAGGGTTTTTCTGATGGACCCTGCTATTGCAGTGTGTCTGTCTTCTCCCGCTGAGATCACCTCTGAATTCTTCCTGTTGCACTTCAAACTCTCCTGGTGGAGATAGTGAGCCGGGTGAAGTGATCCTCTTTGCTACCTCTCCTTTCTGGAGCAGAAGAACAGGGAACAAACCTGCACCATATTCCAACCTTCCGTGGATGCTCTATAGCTTGTGTGACCCATGTCCAAAACCAGGACAGTCTGCTTATTTTCAGATCAGATCTAGGTGATCCATCCCAAAACTTGTCCAAAAACTTGACTCAGGCTCTGGAATGGTTCAAGGGATGCTCTGCAAACCAATCCTGAGTTGTGGTCTGGTAGGTGTAGAAACATAAAATCATTTTGGTTGGAAAAGAACTTTAAGATCATCAAGTCCAAGCACTAACCCAGCACTGCCGAGTCCACTGCTAAACCACGTCCCTCGGCACCACATCTACATGTCTTTTAAATATCTCCAGGGATAATGACTCCAGCAGTGCCCTGGGCAGCCTGTTCCTTCCCCCTTTCAGGGAAGAAATTTCTCCTCATGTCCAACCTAAACATCCCCTGATGCAACCTGAGGACTTTTCATCTTTTCCTAATGAACCCATGAAACTTTGAATCTGTGAAACTTTCACCTTGCTGACCTGAGGATATTTCCAATTGATATAGAGCTCTATAGTATTTTTCAATCTCATCTCACCTTACTCTGCAGCCATCCTACAGAACACTGTGTGTTTTGCTGTCAATGGAGGGACAGCACAGACTATGACTGTGTGCAAACAGTATAGGAAGGCATGAATTTGGCCCTTGAGTGGACCACAGCAATGCTAGATATTTGATCTGCTGTCCAGGGTCAGTAGAAACAAGCAACCAATACATCCAGCAATAAATCCCCAAAAGGAGAGAAAAGGGACAGAGACAACTGCAGAATTCCTGGCAGCTCGTTGTGAAGAGTGTCAGGAATGTGATGGCTGGTGACAAGTGAGGGTGGCAACATCGACTCATAAGAACAAGAAACACTCATACAGACTTGGAACTTCAAGGAGAGGTTTGGCCTCACAGTTGGGACTTGGTTGATGGCAAGATCCCCGTGCTCTCTTCCCGCTGATTACTTAACCTCTGTTTCCTTGTCTGGAAAAGAAAGGAACCTCTTATTTATGTACCTTGTAGCAGGGTCACTGGGATTAATTTTTTTTTCCCTTTTATTCTTCCTGTTTTTTAAGCAGTTGGAAGGCAAATGTTATCAAATCCCACTCCAATCTGTTCCTTTCCCCTAATTCCCACTGCAGTCCAGAAATCTGATTTCCAGTTGTCATCTGAAAGGAGTTTTCAGTGCAGCCTCAGACGTTCCTCTCTGGGTCTCAGTTTCCTCTTTCCTTTAGGTAACCATGAGAGCAGAAGAGCTAATTATCATAGAATTATTGAAACATAGAATGGGTTGGAAGGGCCCTTTCAGGGTCATCTAGTCCAACTCCCCTGCAGTAAGCGGGGACATCTGCAACTGGAGCAGGTTGCTCAGAGCCCCAGCCAACCTCACCTGGAATGTTTCCAGGGATGGGACATCGACCACCTCTCTGGGCAACCTGGGCCAGGCTCTCACCACCCTCAGCATCAAAACTTTCTTCCTTAAAGCTAGTCTAAGTCTCCCTTCTCTTAGTTTCAAACCATCACCCCTTGTCCTGTCACAACAGGCCCTGCTGAATGTGATGTTATTACATCCCATTCAACAGGTTTGGCTGTGCAGGACATTCAGGGTAAGAGAGTCGTAGCACTAAGTCTCTTAGAACTTTTTGGACATCAGAACCCCTTGAGATTCATTAACTGACTTTTCCTCAAGTGGAATGCATCATCAATGACTCCTGCACAAGGGTCTCTAAGGAAATGTGCCGTAAGCATTTCCCCTCCTGAGTGCTAACCCTTCCCTCTTCCCTCCCACTCTGGAATCCCAGGGTATTTCCAGTCCATGGCTGGATTCAACCATGATGTGGGAGCTGTTTTGTGGAAGGGGTGGAGGGGGCAGCAAGGCTGTGCAAGACCTGGGGTAGATGGTACCGGAAAACAGATTGTCTACGGGCAAAGCCATACCTTTCACTCTTTCTCCTCCAGTATAAACCATAGAACCATAGATTCAGAGAATGTATTGGGTTGGAAGGGACCTCTAAAGGTCATCTAGTCCAACCTCCCTACAATAAGCAGAGACATCTCTAACTAGGTCAGGTTGCTCAGAGCCCATCAAGCCTGAGCTTGAATGTCTTCAAGGATGGGGCCTCCACCACCTCTCTGAACAACCACCCTCCTATTAGAGAACTTTTTCCAAAGGTCTAACCCAAATCTACCCTTTTCTAGCTTAAAACCTTTCCCCTCATCCTGTTGCTACAAACCCTCATGAACAGATCCTCCCCCACCTTCCTATAGTCCCCTTTCAGGTATTGGAAAGTCACTCTAAGGTCCCCCTGGAGCCTTCTCTTCTCCAGGCTGAACCCCAACTCTCTCAGCATATCTTCATAAGAGAGGTTCTCCAGCCCTCTGATCATTTCATGGCCCTCCTCTGGACATGCTCCAACAGAGCATGTGCTGGGGGCTCCAGAGCTGGATGCAGTGCTCCAGGTGAGGTCTCACCAGGGCAGAGCAGAGGGACAGAATCACCTCTCGATTCTGCTGGCCACACTTCTTTTGATGCAGCCCAGGATGCGATTGGCCTTCTGGGCTGCAATTGCACATTGATGGCTCATGTCCAGCTTTTCATCCACTAGTACCCCCAAGTCTTTTTCCATCAGGAGAAACAGCAGTAGAGTGGGGCACAGGTGAAAATTGCCAGATAGGGTATGACATTTATCTTTTTGTCTCTCCCAAGTGAGTCTCTCTTATTTTGGGATTTTCACTTCAAGGGCTGATGCAGCCCCTTTTCCCCAGACCCACATTTCCAAGCCAGGCTCAGCTCCTACCTACAATGTGAGAGGTCTGGGGACACCTGGGGACAGCTCTCCATCCATCGTCTCACGGTAGAGCTGGGCTGTCTGTGCAGAGGGCAGAGTGCCAGGGCTCAGGAATCGATTTCCATGGCTCTGCTGTCCTAACCTTACACCGAGAAACTCGAGTCTGCTGAGAGAGAAAGAGACAGACAGACCCACAGACGGCTGCAGGAGAAAGGAGGGGGGAGGATTGATTGGCTTCTGCCCTGAGAAGAGGAGAGTTGATATGAGCAGGTCACCGAAGCTTTTCATCTCTGTATCTTTAGCCCCAATCTTGTCCCCCCCCTTCCCTTTCCCTGCTATAGCTCTGCTCCCCTCCTGGGCTCTGTTCAGGCCTCTTTAGGCAGCGATGAATCATTTAGTTGGTGTAAATTGAAAATGTGGCGCTCGGCTGCTGCCTGGGTCTCCAGGGGAGGGTGAGGGGCCGGGATGGGAGCCGGGAGGAGGAATCAGGCTGAAAAGCTAGTAGCTGGCACGGAGGCACTCAATGCCTGGTCACAAGGTCAAAGCAAAGTCACCAGCCCGAACCAGGGGCTGAAGAGAGGGCTGAGAGCAGAGCAAAGTTTTCTCCAAGCCTGAAATAAATTGCTGCTTTCTCCTATGTCAGATGCAGTCTTCTCCAAAGATGCCATCCAATATCTGACCATCACACTAAACCCTCCAGCAAGTTTCTTCTGTCTTCATCCATATCCCAACTATTACCCTTTTCTACCTCTTTTCCCCACCACATGCAGAGGGGCAGAGATATCTCAGGCTCCTTGCCTTAGCTTTGTCTTGCCATGAGTCAGCTCTTGGTGTCATCATACCCCTGGGAGACCCTCTGCAATGTCAGAAGTACATGACAATTGTCCTCATCTTCCTAAAGGTGAATCTGTTCCAATTGGCTCTGTTCTCTGCCCTTCTCTGCTCATCTTTGAGGAACTGCACATACCCTTTGTGTGCCTTTCTGGCCCCCAGAAACCTCGTCTAGGGAGTCGAGCTGGCTTTGTTGGCTTTGCAGCCTGGTTGCACCCAAATTGCAATGCCAGGAGATGATGCCCTGCTCTTGAACCAAAGGGAACAGGATGCAGTGGCTTCCTATAGGCATCCTACCCTATGAATGAAGAAAGGACAGAAGGCTCTTAGATATGGGCCATACCAGACACCTTCCTGGATCTCTTTAGTTCTTAGTCAAGGGATGACCAAAATCTGATATGTACAATTACTCAGGCTGAGCTGACCATGGATTAACTGGATAGCTGTGGCAGTGGAGAAGGTGTTTACGAGACACTTGAGAAGCCATATGAGAGTTTTTCAGTTTCCCCACAAAAGGAGAGCCCTGTTCAGAAGGGTTTTATGCTGTCCTCTGGCAGCAGACACCTACACCAGTATGTGGGATGTGGCCTTCCATGTCCTCCTGCTCTCCAGCTCTTCCTATCTGCCTTGTAGCTGCAGGATACTTGTACACCTAGAAATTACAATTCCCATTTCTAACATGCTAGGGAGGAAAAAAGACACTTCAAGAAATTGTTTTCTAGAGATTGAGGGTTTAGTGTGGAGGGGGAGGGAGGTTTGTTATCCACACTCAGACTTCTTGCCAGACCAGAAAAAAAAAAAAGAAAAAGTTACAAAGTGCAGCTCCCGCTGTCTCGTCTCAGCAGGTAACCCGATGCGATGCTGCTTGCTGAGGCTCATTGATCGTCCGTGGCTTTAACTTTCTTGGTCAAAGTCTTCTGAATCACTAGAGAGTCTCAGGTAACCTAAGCTGCCTACTGATGCTGCAATAAGACCTTTTCTGAAGGGTCTTTTGCTTGCTTGACTTTCTGCTGTCTGAGAGCCCATGACTGCCTTTCAGGCTGAGGTTTTTTCTTTCTTTTCCCCTTCACCTCCTCTCTTTTCCTTCCTCGTCTTTTCCTCCACTTGCACAGGGGAGGGAGGATGTCTCAAGTACAACATAGGGAAGGGCTGTATGGATCAGGCTTCAGGGACCCAGCAGGGCAGGAGGGTGGGATATCCCACCCAGTCCTGTCAGGGAGTGAGAGAAGAGTGATTTACTGATTCTTGCAAGGGCTTGTGATTCTATACACCCTCAGCTTCTACTACAAGAAACCAGGGTCTCAGCTGTCCTTGTTTTATATTCCTCATGCTGTTATGTCCTAGGGTGCAAACTGGAGTCCCTTCCATAAGGGAGCAATTTGTACTTGCCTGGTATGATGAATAAGCCTTTGCAATTATGGTTGTGATGTTTTTTTATAGGAAAAGTTTTCTGCGTCCTTTAACATTGTCTTGCCATGGGTCAAACCTCAGTGCCTTCAAATACCTGGGAGATTGAAGTGGTGGGGCCCAGGCTGTGGGCCCCAAGTTGGAGTTGACCTGTGGATGAGTCACAACCCAGCAGAATGTTTTGTGGTTTCTATTGGCTTCATGTTCCAGAGGCAGAACCTGGCCCACCTGTGTCTTTGTGGCTCCACCCTCACCCAGGTGGTCATGGTTGGGGTGGTGGGCAAAGCCAGGGCTATATTAACCAGGAGCTGATTAGTTAGAAGAGTTTTCTGTTGGGTGTGGCTTCTGTTGTGGCTGGCTGCATCTTGCTGAGCTCTCATGGTGGTGTCCTTCCATGTGAAGGGCCACTGAGGGAGCCATCTCTGTCTGTTGTGTCCAGCAGGTGATGCTGGCACCACAGTGGGCAGCAGAGGAGCTGGGCCCACAGGAATCTATGGCAGGACTGTGTGAAAGAAGACTTCTGAGGGGCTGTTGTTGAGTTCAGTGTTGGCCTGTGTGATCAGGCAACTGAAGGTAGCATAAAATGATGATGGCTGAACCAGCACAACAGAGATCCGTTATATGTCCAAGGTACATGACAGTTGTCCTAATCTTCCTGAAGATAGATCAACTACAAGAACAAATGGCTCCCAGCTCAAATCCTGTTTTGCCTTGGAAACTTGTAGCTGGATGGGCTGTTCTTCCCCATCAGAGAGGAAGACCAGAGCTGCTTCAATTGCTATGTTCAATATCCCTGTGTGTCTGAGGTACCTAGGGGCAGTTCTCATTGCAACAGGAGATTTTCAGATACGTGCTGTTGGTACATAACGAGGAGAAAAATGTAAATGTTGGGAGGAAAAGTAATTGCAGGAAATCTGAAATCTTTCATTTAGTTTGAAAGACTCCAATCAATTGTTTGGCAGTGTTAGCATGACCAGTCAATGGTGACAAAGGTAAGAGTGAACCAGCTGTCAAGATGTCTTGTCTCCAAACAGTGCTTGGCTTGAAAGGAAGTTGTAGTCAGGTGGAGGCTGGGCTCTTCTCCCAAGCAACTAGTGAGAGGATGAGAGGTCATGGCCTGAAGCTGTGTCGGGGGAGTTTAGTTTGGATATTAGGAAGCACTTCCTCATGGAAAGGGTGATTAGACACTGGAATGGACTGCCCAAGGAGGTGGTGGAGTTGTCATCCCTGGAGGTGTTTAAAAAAAGATTGGATGTGGCACTCAGTGACATGGCCTAGCTGATGTTGTGGTGTTGGGTCATAGGGTGGACTTGATGATCTTGGAGGTCTATTCCAGCCTTAATAATTCTGTGATCCTGTGACTCCTCCCCAGTCACAGCTGGCACTCGGGCAGCCATGAACATGGCCTGTGAACCTCTTCCATCTGATAGGAAGGGAAAGGGGAGTCATCTTCCCACAATTGGCCTTGGCACAAAGTGATTCCCACTTCTTCTCAGGTAGTTATCGAAACTGGAGACGGCATTTCAGCCCCTGCACAGAGGGAAGCGCACAGCAGGGGGGATCTGGAGAGCGACATTGGCCCATTAAGCATTCTGCATTGAGCCTAGATAATCTTTAATCTCTCTGCTGAGGTATAGCTAAAGTACCCATCATTTCACACCTAGGCATTGCCTCTCCTTTGGAGCGGAGGAAATAGCCCCAAATGTGACAGCTCTCCAATGGCCTTTTGAAATGAGATCGGGGCTCTTAGTCCAGAGAGCAGGAGGAAATTCTTGGGACTGGGACCGTGCCTATTGATGGTGATAAAGCCCCGAGTGAAATGGAGGCTCCTGGGAATCCCCTTTCGCTACAGATGGGTGATGACATTGAACAAACCACTCTGAACAAGGCCTCTACCTTTGAGCAGGACAACCGATCTCTAGTCCTGGAGAAATGACCTGTCTCTGTACCTGCACGTTGTGCGTCCAGCACTGCTGATGTCCTTCCATTCCCTAGATGCCATTGTGTCATTTTTGGGAGCACTTCTGCTGTTCTGGTCTACCTAGTAGGGCAGGGCAGAGCTGTGCCCTTCACAGGTTGATTATCTCCATGGCCGTGCCTGCCTGAGGCAATTCAGGGACAGCATCGGGCACTGTGGACCATAAGACACAGGAGTGTGGTAAATGTGTTTTGATAACAACCTTCTTCCTTGATTAGCTTATTTTGCTAGAGGGCAGTGAGGAGGGGTGGGAAGATAATTAGTTTGTGCAGTAGCTTCCAGCAGAAGCTTTCTCCTGATGCAGCCCTGAGAGTTGAATGTCCTACTTGGGATTTGTCTCCATCACAGAAACATTAGCAGCTCAGGTTTAGCATTGTAGGAAGTTCAGCCTTTGTAGAGAAAGGTCTCTGCGGTTTCTTCTCTGATGGGAAACACAGCATGCAGTCTGCCATGGGCTAGGAGGTGTGTTTCAGGTGCTAGGACATGCAATGAGAAAGGGATAATTGTGCTCACTGGTGCCTGGGGGCCTTCTAGAAGACCTCCTCTATGCTGGTTTCCTGCCAGGGGACATGCCTTTGCCATCTCAGCATCGCTCTTGCTCTAAGACACCACACACTGGTGGGTGGCATATCTAGATATCCCACAGTATGTGTCTAGGGTAACAGCTAGGGAGGGAACAGGGATGGGGGAAAGCTGTATGACCATATTGATCATCTTAGAGAGCTTCTCAGATGGACACTGGAGCTGAGATGCAAAGTTATAGGGGTCTGCACAGAGAAGGAGTGTGCCCTGACTTAGATTATGAAGTGGAGGTTGACAGAGACTGAAAAGAGACCTAGATATGGAGTAGCAACATAAGAACTTAGTTCAGGTGCCCAAACACAGATGTATGGAGAACATAAGGAGACTTTACAACATAGGTGTTTTTATTTACGCAAGGAGCTCTATTCAGTTGCCTGTACATTCTGTCTGCTGCAGCTGGGGAGCCTGAGATATCTGAGATGTTCACCTGGCGCTGGTAACTATGACACAGAGTCTACAGAAGACATATTTCCTCTGGAGAATAAAATGGGGACCAGCTGGGGTCCTGAGGACATCTGCAGTTATTTTAGACTCCTCTGTGTGGACAACAAAATAAAGCCCAACGCCAGCTTGGGATGTCCTCTCCCAACATATTCTGAAGGTGGCCAAAGCTCAGGTCTGGGATTTGCAACTTGACCAGTCTCACGCCTCCCATGAATTTTGAGTCCTTAAAGATCCTATTTTGCAATAAAGCAGGGCTTGGGTTTCCTGCAAGGTTGTGTCACCTAGTGAGTGTCATGATGTATGGATGGTTCTGGAAACTGTCTTGGTTACAGGGCTGTTTGTAGGGAAGTGTTCTCTGTCTTGCTGTCAGATGCTCCCTGGTGCCTCTGCAGCCAATGATAAGTCAATGAGGGAAAATGGCATGCCAAACAAGCTCTCCCCAGGGCGGGGGTACATCTGCCTTCCACTTCCACTGCTTCTCTGTGACATTTCATCGTCCTCAACCTGTGACAGCCCTCAGAAGGGCATGAGGAGGGGAGGGGATCTGAAAGCTCTTCTTCCTAGAGAAAAGCACCACAAATCTTTAAGGTATGTCTTTATCCAGCCTCACCTTCTCCATGGATGTGCACCCACACACGCCTTCCCGTAAATACATGTCATCATCTTCTGTTGCACACTCTTACATGTAATAGACCTGCCACCAAATATCATGATAGTCTCTTCTTCCTGTCCCCAGCAACATACATACTTTTTTTATTTGGTGAGTGCATCTGAGCAATTCATCTTTCTATTTTCTTGAACATCTTGTCTTCCATCATTTTCCACTTCTGGTTTGTCCTTCAGCATCTTTTGAACGGCATACCATCAATAGTAGGAACCATCTACCGAGGCTGACACAGATGTTTTAGCTCCATGAATTACAGGAGCCAGACCACAGCCTGATCTCTGACATTGTGGACAGATACAGAAGTCCCTCCTTCATGTGCAACACAAGATTCAAGTAAAACACCTTGCAAGTGAACCTCGCCCATTGTCCCAGCAGTGAAGGGCAAGCCCTGGGTGTTAGTAGGTTGCAGCTCTCCATTGGGCTCACCGGCGCAGGTCAGCATCAGAAGAGAGTGGGGAAAAACAGCACATTGTCAGGGCCACAGTCATACAAGAGTGGCAGATCTGGACAAGGAACATCATTTCTTGCCTGCTGTTCCAGTGCCCAATTGATTGGGCCAAATTAATTTCTGCTGCAGTAACAGGTCTCATCCCTGGAGCCAGAGCTAGACTGAAGAGGCTAACAACTGGATGGATGATACCAGGATAGTCAAAGAAAATGTGATTTCTTTCCATCCTCCCACAAGGGAGGCCAAATTCATAGTGAAGAACAGACATGTTGGCTGTGAATTTCTTCTGCCACTGGCTATGGTCTTCCTTATGCTCCAAATCATAAAATCATAGCACCATAGAATCATAGAATCATTCTGGTTGGAAGAGACCTTCAAGATCATCAAGTCCAACAGTTAACCCAGCATTGCCAGGTCTCCACTAAACCATGTCCCTCAGCACCACATCTTCATGACTTTGAAACCCCTCCAGGGATGGAGAGACTCCACTACTGCCCTGGGCAGCATGGACCAGTCCTTCACAAACCTTTTAGGAAATAATTTTCCCTAATATCTAACATAAACTTCCCCTGGTGCAACTTAAGGCCCTTTCGTCTTGTTCTGTCACTTTTTCCTTGGGAGAAGAGGCTCCTTTCAGGGAGTTGACAAGAGCAAGAAGGTCTCCACTCAGGCTTCTTTTCCTCAGGCTCCTGTTCTCCACAGCAGGAGCCCCAGTGCAAGGGGACGTGGCTGTATCTTGTAATACAGCATGTACCAGCCCCTGCTAATGGAAGGAAGGACAGATTTCTGACTATTTTCCTCCACTATTTGCTTCCTTGCCTCAGAAGCTGCACCAGCAATTAGCATGTCTTTTTTGTTGGTTATCTAAAGAGAAAGTTGGGGGCAGAGACGTGCATTGAGGAGGAACAGAAATGCTGAAGGTCCTGCTGGGACAGTGGAGGAACTGGAAGATGATTCTGCCTAACTTGGCTAAAGGGATTTGAAGGGTTGTGAGTAACATGAGGCAGTGGGAATCGGTGTGGGCTGAAGGTCTGAGATACTGTTGTAAAAAAAGGTCTGGGATAGTTTCTGACAGCGAAAACCAAGTCCTGGGCCCCTTGTATATTTAGAAAGGGATAGCAGCATGATCCACTGGTTACAGAATTTTCTTAGGCAGGAGAGAGCAGGATTCATTTCCTTGCTCTGCTCTAGATACCAGTATTCATTTCCTTGCTCTACTCTAGATACCTTGCATGATTTTGGACAAGTTACTTTGGATGGGATTTATGTCTTCTAATACTATGTTTCTTGTCTCAGCAGCTAGTGAAGAAAGGGATTGTTTCTGAACACATTCATTGTAACCCTGAGGTGTTCCAAGCGGTGGGGTGACTTGACTTCTGGAAATGCCATCTTATTTTGGTAGCTACTGGGGAAACGTAGATTACTATATCAAATAATGCCCAATTTTCAATTACTCCAATCCTTAATTTCCTTGTCTCAGCCCCTTGTTTGTAGGAGAGGAGTAATGATTCCTCACCTCACAGATGGCTGTGGGGTCCAAAGCCTTAAAGTACTTTGGACAATGAGTATCTTACAGAAGCCCAATAGGGAGCTGGACTTGATGACTGCAGGCTCCCAGACAGTACTGGCTCTAAAGCATGGCAATAATTTTTTCATCTCACCAGTGGACCAGTAAGTTTTGGGTCTAATTAAAGCAGAAGGGGCCTTAGGAGACATGGCAGGGTGCAAACACGCATCTAGTTCCTTGCTTAACCCAATGACCATACCCAAGTCACCTTGTGCCTGCCCTTGTCTGGCTGTTAGAGCAGAGGTGGCACCAGAAGGGTTAAGGCAGACAGGACAGTGAGGAATGAAGCAAAGGCCCCCCATGTCTTGGTCTCCCTCCCATATCTCATTCCCAACACCTCCTGCCCCTCTGGCCCCAGGCAGTGAAGGAGATCTACATTTTAATTGAGACATGTTAAGAAAATAATCTCAATCTAGCTCACCCACGCCTGGAAGGCTTCTCCTGTGTAAGCCTGGTGCAGATGCTAAGTACACATTTTGGGGGCTGGGGTGTTTATAATATGTCTGTTTCTCTCCTTCTTCCAACCCTGCTTGATTTCTACATCTGGGAAGGCTGGAGCTGTCAGGAAAAAGTAGAGGAGAAAATGGCAGGACCTCATGTAGATCTTTTTGCAGATAGGAGTGGCATGTAAAACCCAACCACCAAGCCATGCAGAGGTACTGCAGTGGCTGTTGGGCAACGGTCCTCGAGCCTGGGGAAGTGGCTTTGGGAACGGAGAGGTTGTCCTCTGCTTTCAGTTGCATCCTCTCTTCTCTCCCTCTGACACTTGGTAGCAGGAGTAGAAAGGATGCCAAGACTCTTCAGATGTTTGAAAAAAGGCCTTGCCTGCAGTTGGAAGGAGAAGGAAAGGGGGTGAAGTGGGGCTTCTTTAGTTTCTTACTTGTATTAATGGGGCCTCAGTCTCATGGCTCAGAGCCAAGGTGAGTAGACGACCACAAGAAAACCAGACTCCTTTTGCTTGGTTGCAGACCCAAACCTTCACCACAAGGAGTGCAAGTTTTTTCTGCAGACTTTCTCAGCTGCAGCAGAGACAGGAGCCCTCATGAGCTGTCCATTCCCTTGGCACCCCAGGAGCTGGGAACAGGCGGCCAGACACATTCTGCCTCCCACACACCCTTGGAAGGGGCTTGTTTGCCAGCCAGCCCTGCCAAATGAGCACTGGATTGTTTTGTGCAGGGCAAAGGGGCAGGATTTCAGTTCAGATAACACTTTCCTATTTTGTCTGTTCCTGGTCTCTTAGAGCTTGCCTGGCCTGATAAGGTGTTATCAGAGCAGAGCATCTCTGTTGGAGCCACCACTGAGACATGGCTGGGCCAGAAGTGGCTTTTCTCAACTCCTTGCAGGCTTCCCTGGCCCTCTTCCACCCAGCGCCTTTAAAGAGCCAGCCAGTTAATAATGGTAGGAGGATGATGTTGAGATGCTTGCCGAGAGCTGTAGCTCTTGCTTTTCTCAGGGAGAAGAGAAACTGCAAATGTAGATGAGAGCCAATCAATCTGATCCTTTCCTCATTCTCACCCAGTCCAAATCCTGCAAACAATCTCGAGAGTAACTTTAGGTGTATGAGTAGAATGATTTTTTTCCATTTTAAGCCTATTGTCTCATAAAATTTATTTCCAGGTGTGGATCTGAATTCTACAGCCTCTCTGGGTAGGGTCTCAGTACCCCTAGATACAGAGGTGATTTTCTGCATGGCAGGGATTTAATTCTAGTGCTGTTAGGGCAACAGTGAGTCTCTCTTCCCCTCTCTGCTCTCAAGGACTGAAGGCAAAAAACTGACCTAGAAGATTCCATTCCTGCTTTAGCTGATGGAGGATCTGGAAAGGTTGGTGAGAAAGGAAGAAGAGCAGACCCATAGCATAAGCTCATCTGGCCAATTGACAAAATACCATTTGGCTGCCTCATGAGTGGCTCAGGAAGGAATGTATCAGTCCTGTTATTGAGTGTTATACTTCATCTCCTATAGACTAGGGTGAGCTGAAGAAGACAACCTCCCTCACTACCCTCGCTCCCCAATTAAAAAATAAGAGGACAAGGAAATGCTTTGTCTTTTCACTCTGCCTGGATGTTTAAGGAATATACCTTTAATAAAAAAATAATTTAAAAATACCGCCCTTAAGAGTGAAAACATGCATAGAATGAGTTATAGCAAAATAAATTAATACTAACAGTATCTATTAAACATTCCACTCTGGAGCTCTATAGGAGTACACTGCTGCTCTGGTATGATCATGACATCATTAACATAGTATAAAGAATCAAAAAATCAATAGCTTGCTGAAGCCCAAAATTAAGGCCAAACAGTGTTATGCCACATCTTTAAATATCTGAAATAGCAACTTGTCTCTGTCATGTCAGAGCTATTTGCAAATGAAACCTGTCTCAGAAAGTAGATGGGAATTTGCTGGCCTGCCTGTCACTCCTGAAGCTACCTCCTCGGGGTACTTGGCGTGAAGGTTAACTCACTTTTTCCAACAGTGTGGACAAAGAGAAGAAAATCTGATCAGGGTTACATTAGTGTGTGTTATACCAACACTGGAGGGACTCCAGAGCAGGCACAGGGTCACTACATATGTAGACAGGCAGAGAGATGTACCCCTGTAGGGTGATGATGTGGATGAGGTGTCTTCCCCTGTTGGCTAAGAATCATAGAAAGTTTTGGGTTGGAAGGGACCTCTAAAGGTCATCTAGTCCAAACCCCGTGCAATAAGCAGGGACATCTGCAGCTAGAGCAGGTTGCTCAGAGCCCTGGCCAGCCTCACCTGGAATTGTTCCAGGGATGGGGCATTGACCACCGCTCTGGGCAACCTGGGCCAGGCTCTCACCACCCTCAGTGTGAAAAATTTCTTCCTTAGATCTAGTATAAGTCTCCCCTCTTTTAGTTTAAAATCATCACACCTTGTCCTATCACAACAGGCCCCGCTTTCCTCTTTCTTATAGGCCTTTCTTCATAGGAGAGGTGTTCCACCTCTCTGGTCTTGATTTATGTTTTATGGTGTTAATGTAATGGAGTTTGATTAAGTTATTTCAGATTTTCCAGCTGATATCACAATTCTAAGGGTTTGCCAAGTCTCTGGGAAGAGAGACATGATGAGAGCATCAGCTTTTGCCCTATGGGCAGATGTTACGTAGGCACAAATGGTACTGGCAGCTCATGGTCCTTAGGGAGAAGCATTGGGTTTTGTGATCAAGGTGCTCAGACTGGAAGGACTTGATGTGACAGGGTAATTCTCTGATGAAACTTATAGCAACATGACAAAGCAATCCCTCCATCAGGTTAGAGGGAAGGATGTTCCCTTACGGCAAATTTAAGTGGAAGGAATATCTTGTAACATGTGGCTAAGAGCTGGAGAAAGGATGAAGAACCACATAAATAAGATCTCCTCCTAGATGATATCCATGTGGCCCCTTGCACCAAGGACAGGTCTTCAAGGGCAGAGAGGGACATGTCTTCAAAGGTAACAGAGAGAAACAAGCTTAACAGCAGGAGATTTGATCAGCAAGTAAACATGTAGCTGTGCTTCTGAGGACAATGAGGAATGATCGGAGATTTGCCTGCAAGGTAGACACATGACAGATCCCATGGGGCATCCAGATGGACTCAAATGGGAGGAATCCTGTGGTTCTCATCTATATAATATATATTTGTGGTAGCAAATAGAACAACTCCAGGGAATGTTATTAGGCACCGTAAGACAGCTACATAAGCTGCAAAGTTATTAGAATATAGTTTGGCTTGGGTCAGCTATCGCTCCTTCAAACAGTTCCTGGACATGTTTGGCAATTAAATGGGTCAAGGAGGATTTCCACTTGGTGTTTTGGAAGTTAATAGAGTTTAATAAGCATGAATGTGATCAGATCGTGTCATTTGGCCCCGGGATCAGAGAGTGTTTCCTAGTATTGTTTAATATACTAGTGGGATGTAGCCACAGCTCCCAGTTGCAAGGAGACAGTAGGAGGGAAATCCTGGAGGAAAGGCACAAGCTGGTAAGATAACAAGCTAAAACTCAAGACTTTTATAGAAGCACTTTCTCAAACACAAAACCAAGCGCAGTTTTTCACTGTGCAATTAAGAAAATAGAGTAGGAAAAGTTTACAAGGAATAAGGAAACCTTTTCAAAGAATGGGAGCCAACACAGGAAGGAACTTGGCTGTTGTCAGTTAAATAAAAATTAGGTGAGAAAGGTTTTGAATGTTGAAACTCATTGTCTAAAGGCGAAGTCATAATATGCCTCTATTCCTGAAAAGTATTTGGGTTGGAACTTGATAAAATGTAGGTAAGACACAGCAAAAATCAGACCAAACAAATGCCCCTTTTAATAAGGATGCATGAAAATAGGCAATCAGATAAAATTAAATCTATACTTGCTCCTGTGCACATGGTAGTAGTCTGCTTTAAATGAAGATGCAAATAGGATGCACAGCCCGAAACCTTGATAGAAGGAAGCTCATCTGTGGCATAAATCACACAGGAACAATACATGAGGCCAAAATGGTAATGAAAGGGCTTTTATGTTAAGGAAAATGTAAAATCAAAGAAAGAAAATAGGGTCAATCTGTGCACGAGTGACAAGGTGTCCCTAGGGAAGGGAACGGTGTTAAGGCTGTTTTATTGACCACTTGAAGGTGGTGAAAGTGACTGTGACATGCTGAGAGAAATCTGAAAGGTTGGGAGGGCAGAAAATGCAGTAATGAGAGACTTCAAGTGGCCTCGTATGCACCGAGCAAATGTCACAGCGCTTGGAGTTCGTACCCATAAACCCGCTAAGAAAGAAACAAGTCTGGATTTACTCTTACTTGCAGGACATGCTGCAGGGCACAGTTATTTATGCATTGCTCTGCGAGAGCGACCACATGGCATTCAAATTCAGTGTCCTGTAGCACCAAAATAAAATAAAATAAATAAAAATCACTGTAAAGTTCAGCTTCAAAGCAGAAAAAAAAATAAAAATGAGGAAGCTTGTGAAAAGGGGCAGCTACAAGGGTGAAGAGCTCCATGGTATCCTGGAGACTGCATAGAGACATCACCTAAGAGGCTTATTGTGAAGTTATATGACCTATGAAAAAAGGCCTGAAAGGTGGTAAAAGAGAAAGAAAAGAAAATAAAAAATAAAAAGGCCTGCTTAAGCAGAAAGGTAAAGAGAAACTTTTCAAAATTGGAAGTTGTACTTGAAGGAAAACATAATAAAAAGATCACAAACTCTGTGGTGCGAATTGGAAAACAATTGTAAGGCAGCCCGCATAGGAAACACATTGCTGACCTCGTAAAAATGAATGATTAAAGTTTAACGAGGTTCCCCCAGAAGTTTACTTTGTAAAAAGCACAAGCTGTTCAAAGTGTCTGCCACTAAATGTTGAGTAAAAAATGCTTTTAGAACATAAAAGTGATATTCACGGAAAGAGCTTAAGAAACTCTAGGGTGAAATGGCCACGTTATTAAATCTGTGGTGCACCTCATTACTTAAACCAGCCTTGACACTGGAGGAATGAAAGCTGGAAAATATGTAATTTTTTTTCTAAGTTGGACTCATGAAGGGTCCGGGAATTAGAATCTAGAAATCTGCCTTTTTTTACCTGTTAATTTGGTTGAACCATGATTAAGAATAAAGAATAAAAAGCATATGATGTGCTGGGGGAGGGCGGTGGGTGTCACGAGTCAATTATTGTTCTTTAAATAAATCAAAGTCCATGTGATATGGATGAAGTGGTTAATACAGAGGAATTAATATTTTTCCCATAGCGAAGAATTTAAACTATGCTGTCATGGGACAGGAGGAAGAGTCTTCTGATAGATTAGTAACCAGTTCAAAGATGGGAAATAGAGATCAGGAACAAAGGGTTAGGATGGGGGGGAGGGAGGGAATACCCAGGGGGGGAGGTCCCACAGGACAGTGTCTGTATGGTGTGTTTATAAATGAGCTAAAAATGAGTAAAGAGCGAAGCAGAAAAGGTAACTGGTGATAGAGGGTTTTTCAGGGTTGTCAAAAGTAAAAAAAATCTGCAAGGGGTTGCAGAAGGAATGTATAAAACTGAGTGTCAGGGTAATAAAATAGCAAATACAGCTCAGGGCTGATGTGTGTGTGTTCTCCAGCAAAGGCAGCAGCTGGCTGGACCTCGAGGTGTTCAGTGACCGGCTGTAGCGAAGGGGGTGGTGAAGTCAGCCCCCACAAACCTCTAACAACATATACAAGGCGAGGCATGTTTGGGGAGTGAATGGAGAGCATCGTTCTGTGGCGATCGGAGGTGCTCTCCCGTGCTGCGTATGCTGGGCACTTTGGATCAGGTAGAGTTAAAATGAATATAGCCGGGAAGGTGGTGGGAAGTGTGGGAAGCAGGAACATGGGTTTCTAATGATCTTTATACAAGGAGAGATTGTATGACTTGGCAATTTTCATCTTAAAAGAGAGATGACTGAGAGGGCAATAATACATCCAGACAATCATGAGTGTAATGAAGAAAGTGAATAGGGGATGATTACTCACCATTTCTCATAACACAAGATCTGGGGAACTTTATATGAGATTATCAAGTGGAATATTAAAACAAACAGAAGAAAGGACATTTTCATATAGCGTATCATTCATCTGTGCAACATTATGAAGCACATTATGAAGGCCAGAAATACAACTGTCTGGAAAGCAATTAGACAAATTAATGAAAGAAAGATCTGTTGAGAGCTGCTCAATACAATGACATCACTGCAGGCTCCAGATCAGGCAGTCCCCATGTCATTGCTCGCTGGAAGCTGGGAGTTTAAACCAGGAGAAGTTTCACTTTATAATCTCTCTTTTATTATTTTTTTCCACCTAAGTATCTGCTGTTGGAGTCAGAGGCAGAATGAATGGCTGTACGGATATTTGGGCTGAGTTGTTGGGGCCATTTCTAGGTTTCTGCCTTTTCAAGTGCCTCTCAAGCACTAATTTGCCCATCTCTTAAATAAAACGCCCCTGATCCATGGCCTTACTAGCACGAGATGGCCTAACTACAGTGCGGTTAATGTACAGTGTGATGGGCATCCTTGCCGTGCCCATCCAGCCAGGATGTGTCTGGAAGCCCTTTGCAGACATTTAATGGCTAAACTGCTCTTCACCCTGCCCAGAGCTCTTTGGAGTTGGGTTTGGCTCTGACGTTGACATGGCTGGCTGGTTTGGCTCTTTGGCATGGTGTTGAAGCAAGACAACGTTTGGCAATTGCCCCCACGCTGCCTGGAGCAGGAGCTTCTCTTCCATTCAGCTACCCCATGGTCCTGCTCAGAAATCTCATCTCCCTCTCACCAGCTGCGGTTTTTTGTTGGACAGCAGTCCAGCGCCAGGCTGAATTGCGTTTGATTAGCTCAGTAGCTGCATGAAGGGGAAGCCAAGATTGTTGCAGAAGCCTTTCAACAGCAGCAGCGGGGAGTCCAAATACCCATTAAAATGTGTGCTCAGCTCATCTCATCTCATCCAATCTCATCTCGAGTCAGTCATTTTTGCTGTCTCCTTCCATCTCATCCTTTGTGGTTTTTTGCCTTTGATTACAGTTGATGAAGTTTGTATCAGTGTTGTCATGGTGAGTCTGGTAGGAAGCTGTCTTTTCCCTGGGGACCAGGCATCAGGATTCCAGATTTCAGTTTAAAACTCTGTCCCTGAGGCATGATGGGCAAGTGATGTTTCTCCTGTAGATCTCAGGTTCTACATTCTGAAAAACGGTGACTTGCAAGTTGAACTTCCTCCAGGCATACAGGGAGGACCTGTGCTGGATTTATTGATTTCCTCTGGGTATGTGATGGGTGATGCTTTAAGGCTGCATGTTAAATGACGACTTTATCTACTCATCTAAACGATTCCTGCGTAAGGTGTGTCAATGTCACAGCCACAAACTGGCCTAAAATCCAATCTGCCAGTCATTGTGACAAGGTCATGAGAGATAGGGGGGTGGAGAAATCTGTGAGGAGCACACAGTCTTCAGGGAATTGCTGAATGGATCCTTCTGGATCTGAGACTTATTTCCTCCTAGACTAGAGGATTACCTAAATATGGATGTTAGTGCATCTCACTTAGTCATGTGAGAGCTGTGCCCATTGTGAGCTCTGAGGTGGACTGACTGGTTGAGTTGATGGGCATCCATTCTGGTCAGACTGGGAAGAGAGTAAGAATTATTTTAACAACGTAAGTTCCTTCTGCCAAAGAGGGATCTGAATTCCTGCTGCTGCTGGCTCCTCTTTCACAACTGTCTCCAGACATTGACTTCTTGGTACTAAGGATCCGCTTTCTTTGCATGTGATGATTGCTAATACTTTGAGTGGGAAAGTAAGGAAAGAAATCTATAAAGTAAACACAAACTAAGATCAAGCTGTCTGAAGGGATGAAAGAAAGCTGGGAGAAAAAAAACCTACAACCTGGTGACCAGATAGAAATAAGCACTGACTGTGGGCAGCACCCAGCACCCTGTAACCGGTAGCACAAACTTTCATCCCTCGTTAAGAAAAGCTCCTTAGCTGGAGCGTGTTTCTCCAGATGCACTGTGATTATTGCTCCAAAGGAGTTCAGCTTTTAAATAGCTTTGGTGCTCCTCTGCCTCCCCCCAGATCTGTATACACGTCATTGCAAACTGGCACGATTACTCATCTGAGGTACTGATTTCTACTCCGAATTTTGCATCCTATGTGTCTTGTGCCTAAGGAAGGAACTAGGGCTCCCTGTGTTTGGCTGATCCCTTTAGTTCATCCCTTTCCTCCTTTGCCATGGACAGAAACCTCTGATTCTTTACTTTAAACATCAGTGTACCCATGAAACTGGAACAGTTCAAGGTTGTTACAGAAACACAAGAAATAAAATTTGTATTTTAGGGGCTGTTGGCAGACCGGATATTGCTGGGTGGGAATAGGGATTTGCTTTCCCACCAAGTGCTGGTCCAACTGATGCTCCTTTAGAGCAACACCAACAAATCAATACACGGGTGCTGCACATATTTTAATTAGGTATTGAATCATTGACTCCATTTATATCTGAGGTCAGCATCCCCCACCCAGTGTGTCTGAGCTGGCTGCCTCAGTGAAAGCAGAAGGTCTGTACCTGCCTGTGACCTTCCCCTAATTATTTGGAATCCATATTATGGACCTCGCTGCAACAGACAGCCAATGCCAGGTGTTCAAATTAATAAGCTGAACCAGGTTTTCCAATCAGTGCTCTGGGCTGTTTGCCATTCCTTTTTTCTCCTTGACATCTGATAAAATAACCCAGGGCTTTGGTCAAAGGTATTTTTCACACTTGCTATTGATAACACTTTGCAAGCGTGGAGTATTTTTCCTACTAGAAAGAAAGAAAAAAATGAGGAAAACTGATCGAGTCAGGGAAAAGTAGTAATCAAGAAGTTGATGTTGGGGGAAGACAGTTTCTAAAGGTAATTGCAAGCATCTACTGGAGATCGAGGTCTAGTTTCCTGTAGTGCTGGTAACCTGTAGTTCTGTTGAACTGAAAATCCAAGAAGATCCAGCGCTAGCAAGATTTTAATCCATACTGGCACCCATCCAGATATGGGATGAGTAAGAATAACTCCCCAGCTACTACTCATTTGCCCATGAGTCTGAATAACGTCCTATTTAACAGCAGGCTGTGCATGCAAGAACATGTCATCATTATGGCCAAAGCAGCTAAATTCACATACTGCAGGTAATGTAATTAACAGGTTGGTGGGGGGAGGATGAGTAGGGGACAGGGATTCTGCAGTGTGGCTCATTGGAAGTGAGCAGGCAAGAACCTGTCACCTGAGACTGCCATCAGGGAAATCCCTGACATGGAGGTTCATTTGCTTGTGGAGCACTCTTCCTAATAGAAGAGGCAGAAACACATCAATAAGGCATGTAAGAGAGGTTTGGACTACAGCTTGTAGAAGATGCTTGAAAAACATACACAGAGGGGAGGGAGTGACTTGGGACATACATCCCATTTTCAGATTTTCGGGTTAAGTAAGAGGTGCCTATGGTGGTGGAGATGTCACTTATGGCAAAAAACTTTTGGGCTGGACCTATTATGTCACTAATATACTGGTTTCATGGGGAGAGATAGTGGCTGTGTTCACTGGGGTTGAAAGGGCTTTATTGTCTTCAGCAGTGGTTGTTGGAACTGCTCGGCCATCTCCTTCCTCTGGAGGAAGGTTCCAGTTGCTCCTACCCTGCAGAGTTCTCCATGGGGACTTTTCTTCCTCGCTCTCTTCAGTGCGGGCTTGTTTCAGTGCTGGGGATTGAGGGCTTATTCTCTATCTGTGAATACATTGTGTGCATATACATGCGCCCCGCACATTAACTATATTCAAGCTCTATGTAAACTCAAATCCACAGGCTTTGACGCGAACAGGAGCTCTGTGGATGATTTCTTCTCCATCTCTTGATCTCTCTTTCCTTCATGCACCCATGGTGTATCTGGAGTCATGGCCTCTTTATGGTTGCTCCTAGTTCTCTCTCTGCTCACAGCATCCCCTTATTCTCTGCTGCACAGGGACTTTCTCTGCTGCACAGGGACTTTCTCTGCTGCACGGGGACTTTTTGGAAGCAGGGCAGGGGACAGAGGCAAAAATAATTTTCTTCCCTGTCTTGAGAAGGTGATAGTTGATTAGTGTCTCTAAATCTCATGGAGGCCCCTGTTTCTGACATTTAACAGCCACTGTGCCTACTGCAAACATGTTTAAAAGAGCAACCACAAAGTTGACAGACTTTCTGCTCGAATTGAAAGATGGGAAATGTTCCTAGTCCCAGCCAAAACGCAGGCAGAGAATGAAACAGATCTTCTGTCTGTCCGTCCATCTGTCTATCTTATGTATCCATCTCTCTATCCATCCATCACATTAGTATCATGCATGCATCATTATCTTCCTTGTAGAAGACATACATCTCAAGGTACCTCTTCGGTCCTCTCCATCAGATTCCAAATTTATTCAGAGCACCGGGAGAGTTACTGGGGAGCTTGCTGTTGTGTGGATGCTCTAATAGATTTTTTTAATTGCCCTTTCCATACAGAGATTGCAAAACCCCAACCATCCTAACGCTGCCTTTACTTCAGCAATTCTTGTGACTGCTAATGGTGACGCT
This sequence comes from Eurystomus gularis, assembly GCA_013400335.1. Lineage (NCBI taxonomy): Eukaryota > Metazoa > Chordata > Aves > Coraciiformes > Coraciidae > Eurystomus > Eurystomus gularis. The sequence continues at coordinate 57,628 of VZZY01023557.1, forward strand.
ATGCTGTTTGGCAGCCTCCATTAAGAATGGTTTGCCCCATGATATTAACAGGCAGTGAAGCTTTGTGCTGATGGATAAAGCGCGGCGTAAAACCTGATTGGAATCAATCAGAGTAATTGTCTGGATGTGTGGTGGTTAATAGGAAATGTCCTGCATATTATTGGCTGTTTTATATAGCAAACAGATTAGCTTTCTGCTGCCTTTTGTGGCTCACGTTGTCTCCTGAGCTGCTGGGGGAGGTGATGGATCTGCTGGGAGGCTCAGGAGACACCGTGCTGGCGTTGCATCCTGCGTCAGTCTATAAGATACGGAGCTTGGAGGAGAGCCCTGTATTTTACATTTGTCTCAGTGACTATTCTGCCTTTACATCCATTGCTAACCACCAGGCAAAGGGCAACCATCAGTCTGAGTTGTGACTGATGCTAAGCCCAGAGCAAGCCTTTGGGAGGCAGAAGCAGGAGACCAGGAGCAAGACTGAAGGCCTCTGAGTCTTGTGCGTGCTGCAGACACACACACTGGCAATTAAACACCCTCTTGAATTCTCTCAGGTTAGCATTATATCCCCACAGCTGACCTGACAGTTTGAAAGACCCACCAAGAGCCTGTCATCCATCAGCATCTGAGTGTTGGTCCAAGTTCATGTGCAGAAACAGCCTGGGAGGACTGCATGTGAGCAAGCACAAAGCGACTCAGCCAGGGACCAGAACAATCCATCCTGAAACAGGCTTCACAGTCACTAGCAAGATGCTGTGAGATGCCACTCACACTCCAGGAGAACCTAGACAGTGTCTGCCTGATCAGACACTCTGTGATCAGGCAGCCTAGAGCTGAGCTAAAGCCATCGTGGTTGCAGAAAGCAAGTGGATCAAAGCACCTGCCAGATTTACGTGTGAACTAAGAGCAGCCTTCTTTTCCAGCATCCTCGTCTTCTGGGAGAGGCTTAAAGCTCATAAAGGTCACAGCTCCCTCATTGAAGCATCTTCCCAGTTGCCAACCACCTGGCAGCTGTGGGTCCATCCTCTGCTCTGCAGCAAGGCAGGAGATGCTACTGAGGATGTGCTTGGAGGGGGGTCAGCGACTCAGTGAGGAGAGGGCTTGCTCAGGGTAGTATATCCTGGACAGCCTCTGGTTGCTGAGGACTCTCACCTTTCTCCCTGTCACAAGGGTTGGGTGTTTTTTTCCTGTGTTTTGGTGCTTTCATCGTTAGTAAGGATGATAAATCCCCACAAAGCACGGGGAAATATCACTTGCGTTTCAGGAGTGAGGGACTCACTCTTGCCCAAGGCCATGGGTAGTGCCTATAATTTAAATTCAGGGCTAGAAACTTCTGAATCCCTGGGAAGCGATCTTTCTTGCAAACAGAGCTGTTGATGCTGGCTGCGCGGGCGGGAGGAGAGGGAGAGCAGGCGTTGGCTGGGAGAGGCCAGCTCCCTTTGGTGGTCAGAGCCCTGGGTACCAGCTGAAGTGCAGCAGGCTGGGATCCTAATGAAAGAGCTTTTCAAGCACTCATTTCTTTCCTCTCAGTGAGTAGAATACTATTAACCTTTAAGGCAAAATTATATTTCGTGCCTCTGGGAAGCAGTAACATTTTACGGAGCTGCACTGGGGAATCAGGTAAACAATTGTTAACTCTTTCCAGCCCCATCTCAAGGCCATTTTGGGGCAGCTGTGTGTGTATGTGTGTGCAAGCCCTGCTGAGCAGCTGAGCAGAGCTCCATGCTCAGGAACCCTTCGCTGCTGGAGATCTGCTGGCCCTTGCTGCAATTCAGCCTGTGTGCCCTAGCCTCTCTGTTCATTGGCTGGTGTTCAGTTGAACCCATGGTCCTGGCATCTCAGGACTGAAAGCTCTGCATTGCTGTCTTGCCATTTCCCAGGCCCACACAGCTGTTGGGCAACAGATCTGGCTTTGGATGGTCGAGGACATGGTTTGTCGAGAGGCAGGCCATAGGACAGTATTTATGAGCCTATACTGTGATATCTATGGTATTTAGGGACATGGTTTAGTGGTGATCTGGTAGTTCTGGGTTAATAGTTGGACTTGATGATCTTGAAGGTCTCTTCCAACCAGAACAATTCTATGATTCTGTGATCTCTCACAAATGGGGACAAAGCTGCTATATGTGTCACTGCTATTAAATGATGCCGTGAAGGTGAACTCTGCTGTCTCTGAATTGAATATCCAACTGTGTTTAGAAGCTGCTTCACTCAATAAGCTGCTTGTTGCAGCTTTGATGGTCCAGTGGCTTTGACCAAGTCCCGTCTTGCTCATGGATAGTGTGTGGGATCACAATATATCAAAGAGACATTCACATTTTGCTGGTGATGGCTGTGAACGCTTCCTTCCTTCTTTCCTCTCTCCTTCCCTTCCTCTCTCCCAC
>VZZY01023557.1:60059-91346 GCA_013400335.1 Eurystomus gularis
CCCCCCTCCTTTCCTCCTGTCTCTTTTCCAGCTCTACCCTCACTTCCAACCAGGCCTCTCCACTGGACCTGCCCAACACAAGGCACTGCAGCTTGAGTGTTGAGGAGTAGTGAGGTAGCTCTGAACTGCTCAACCCTTGGCAAGGAGAAAGCATGAACCACAGTCTGAGGACAAAGTCAACACCTTGGGTGGAAAATTAAATCAATGAAGCAGCATGAGCCAGAAAGCAAGTGATGCAACAGCAGCAAAGCTGGCTTCCAAATTGAAATGTGTTTGCTGGGGATTGTCCATCGGCTTGGGGAGTTATTATTTCCATTCCCCTAGTTATGAATTAATTTTTGGAGAACTTAATCATCTCCTCCCTTCTCCCCTCCACAACCCCCTCTTCCCTTCTCCTTCTAATTTTCCACTTGACTGGGGATTCTCTGACAGTGAAAATTCAGGCTTAGAGGAGGTCCATGCAAGCTGCTCCATTAGGCTGGATAATCTCATTGGAACCAGTGGCTTGAATAATAACACCTTCACCTCATGCGCTGCACCAGATTCAAATGACGCTTAACACCCTGGGCTGCAGGGACAGCTACGGCAAGAGAAGGAGCCTGCACCAAGCACCCTTTGTCTCCTGGCTCTGCCAACCTACTCATGCTCCTAAGGACACATCTGCTGTATGAGATAAATGCTGGCCTAAGCCTTCTCCTATGCCAAGACATCCTTGGCAGCCCTCCACCCAAGGGGGGGCCTGTGTCCACCTTGTGTCTGAGTGCTGAAGTTTCTTTGACATCTCAGTGGGTCAGGGATGAGTGAGGATGATCAGAGTCCAGCCTGTTCCACTAGATGATGTCCCGACTTCTGCTTTCCTTCAACAAGTTCTGCAGGTTGGAGCAGGATCATTTAAGTGAGGCTTAATGCACTTCAGTCTATTGCCAAATCTGCTCTTCACCTTCACAAGAGAAGCGCATAACCTGGACCTTTCAATATCACCATCTCCTTGCATACAGAACATTGACCTGACTCTTATCTCCAATCAAACTGTCTGAAAGAGTCCTACCCCTAATTTATAGCCCACCTAAGAGCACAAATGCACCATGGGCTCTGTTTCTGCCATCTGGTCTTTCCCTCGGTGCACAGTTCCAGACTATTGTCTCCCTTGCAGATGCAACTAAAAGCCTGAGTTCTGTCACCAACCCATAGAATGGATGGTTTGAATCCAGGATTCTGGGCTGGATGTTATAGGGTTGATCTGGAAGGACTTCAAATCTAGCAGGACTCTCTTGCTCTTTGAGGGCTTAGTTGGACTCTTGTCCATCACAAATTGTCATATCGGGAGAAGATGTCTCATACGGGAGGATTGCACAAGACACAACATCACGAAACTGCACTCGAATTCCTACCTCCTTCAGCATCCCCAGCCCTTTCCCACCACCTACCCACACAGTCACTTCACAGCCTGGATTGTAACATTGCTGTGCCCTGTGACAGCCAGAAGAAATAACATCATAGACTCATAGAATTAGTAAGGTTGGAAAAGACCTCTAAGATCATCAAGTCCAACTGTCAACCCAACACTACCATGATCAGGTCTTGAAGTGCCATGTCTACGTGTTTTTTTGAACACCTCCAACATCTTCCCATAGTGGCTTCCATCATATCCACCAGTGCAACCTGGCTATCCTGCTCACCCAAAAGTCTCAGAATTATCCAGAGAGGAACACCATGGAAGTTTTCTCCAGAAACGACATGCTTTTAAAGGGAAGGAAATGAGGAAAATGTGTGGGGGAGATGGACACCTGGAACGAATAATAAATGGCTCTATTGCCGTACATCTGACAACCCAGCCCGCCGGAGGTCATTCACAGCACCACAGCAATTTTTCAGTGTTTAACCCATCCCTTCCAGCCATGCACGGATGAGGGGAAATTCATACATCACGTGCCGACAGCCTTTTCCTTGCAGCTGGAGTATTAGTTGAGATCTCTAGCAAAGCCTCGGGTCAAGGAGTGCTTTCCTGTGCTTAGTGGTGCGTGGTGTGCCGGACCAGGCTAGGAGCTCCTCGTGTTGTAGGAGAATAATGCCTGAGGACCTTCTTTTGGCTGCATGATTAAAGCGGCAGAGGGATGAAGCAAGGATTAGAAATGTATTAGAAATATTGTATTTATGTGTCTATATTGGATTATGTATGTATTCATGTATTAGAAATAGTGTGGTCAGCAGGACTAGGCCAGGGATTGTCCCCCTGTACTTGGCACTGGGGAGGACGTATCTTGAATGTTGGGTTCAGTTTTGAGCCCCACACTCCAAGAAGGACATTGAGAGGCTGCAGCATGTCCAGAGAAGGGCAACGAAGCTGGGGAAGCGTCTAGAACACAAGTCTGGTGAGGAGCGGCTGAGGGACCTGAGGGTGTTGAGCCTGGAGGACAGGAGGGTCAGGGGAGACCTTCTGACCCTCAACAACACCCTGAAAGGAGGTTGGAGCCAGGTGGGGGTCAGTCTGTTCTCCCAAGGAACAAGCGACAGGACAAGAGAAAACAGCCTCAAGTTGCACCAGGGGCGGTTTAGGTTGGGCATTAGGAAGAACTTCTTCACTGAAAGGGTTATCAAGGCCTGGACCAGGCTGCCCAAGGCAGTAGTGGAGTCCCTATCCCTGGAGGGGTTTCAAAGCTGTGGCAATGTGGTGCTGAAGGCCATGATTTAGTGCTGATGCTGTGCCTGATGTACGCCTCAGTGTTTAGCAGAGAGAAGAGGCTTAGGAAGAGCAGGGCTGAGCTTGATCTGTGACTTTTTGGCTGGAACATGCTTGGACAGAGAAGGGCAACGAGACTAAGATTAAAATCCTTCCTGCTCTATTTTTTCTCTTGCTCCTCTGCCCTCCAAATTCCCTTTCCTATTGCATAGTGTGAAGGAGCTGAGCTGTGGAAGTCAGGATGAGGCATACTTTGAGTAGGCTTCCTTTGTTATTTGTGTCAGACTTGGGGTGAAATGCTGACTGAGGTAGTTGGAAAGCTCTAGCTCTGCTCAAAAGCCTGTGCATCAGTCATGTGAGGGCCTGAAAACTACCATGTAAACACATTTTCGCCTTTATTTATCACCTCTGAGTCAGTTTACCTGCTGAAGGTTGTGCATCCAGCTCAGCCTGTGTTTTTACCTTGCTCCAAAGAGACAAATACCCTAGAGATGAATCAGGAGCTTCAGTCACAGTCTAGGTGGGGTTGGGGCCTGTCTTCTTCAGGCAGCAAAGCTCATCACAGTGTTTTCACATCTCAGAGAAAGCCAAGCCTAAGCTAAGGTGTCCCTTGGCTTATTTTTCCCCAGTGAGGCTTAACTCTCTTCAGAGAGTGCCTCTTCTCTCCAACCATGGGGCAGCTGGACATCTCCTTTTTGAGATCTGGCAACTTGATGTAATTCTTTCTGTCCTATCCTGTCATTTTTCAGGCTTTTAATTGTGCTGCTGTAAAGCACAGGGAAAGTTTGGGCCCAGAGGGAAGAATCGTCTCTGCCAGCAGCAAATACCAGAGCTCCAGCACACGTCACTGTCTGTTGGCTCTGCTGCCGGGGGACATGGGCAGATGGATGGATTCACGCAGGCAGGAGGAGGAGGAAAGGGAAGGAGCTGCATGAAAAAAGGAGATATTGATAAAGGTCAAAAGGAGCAGTGGAGAGGGAGAGCCTGGTTTGAGAAGCTCTGTGGGGTCCCCCTGTGCCCTGCACCTTTCTGGTTAAAATTGCTCTGGGTTAGGGGTTGCTAAGAGGTGGGTGGGAGATTTTGATAAACAGTGTTCAAGCCCAACCCGTCTATCCTGTGGAAATGTTTTCGCTCTTCTTACTATGCTTCCCTACGTCAGGACAGCAGATGCTAATGGCAAAAGAACAATTAAATTACAGCCTGGCTGAGCCTGGCAGTGATTCAGCATCTGTGTAAGTGGAGGACCCCTTACAATGCGCTTTCCGTGGCTTCTCAGACCTCCCTGCAAACCTCCTTGAACACAGATGCGGTGCTCCTCATTTACAGTATTCTTGCCCTGTTTGTGTTTTAAGAAGTGAGGCTGAAATGGCACCAAACCCTCCCATCCATTTTGTAGGACTTCTAGGTCTCACTGGAGTCTTGGCAGCAGTTCTTGAGGAAGCCTCAAGATCACTGATTAAGATTAGCCCCCATCTCTGAGCAGCACACTCCAAATTATACCTTTCTGAAGGCCTGGGCACCTCCCACCACCTTCACCAACAGACGCTGGGCATTTGGGCCATGATGACAGGGAAAAGACCAAATACATTTCTCTGGAGTTACTCGATAGAGCTTCCCACAAAGAATTCAAGGATGGTACTCTGAGACATCTGAATCAGGCCATGAACAAAGAACTTTAGCCCCTTTGAACAAATTATTTGCATCAACCCTTGCAGAGGAGACCATGTAGGAACACGGGTGAGTGTAGGTGTTATCTACCCAGGTTCTGGGGAAGACACTCACAAATATTATTAGCATGAATAGGAAGCTCCATGATAGGATGCTCTCTGGGAAAAGTAATTTTGTTCATTAATTACTTGCCTTATCTAGCAACCTCGTTCCCTTTCTCTCGCTTTCTTCTTTTTTAATTTTCTTTAAACTGACTGTAAGTGAATGCAGTGCTGGGAAAGGTATTTTACTCCCTCCTCAGAGACAGAAGCTTGTATTACTCAGGTAGCCTTCAGCTGAATCTTCAGGGGTTTTTCCATCTTCATTTGAAGCCCAGTCTTTTATGGGCAGATGGCAAAAGCCAGTTCCAGGCAGAAATCCTGTAATTTCTTTCTTGTGGACCACCTCAGTGCTCTGGACTGGCTGCAGTTCACCTGCGTGCCTTTGGCTTGAGTTCTGCCTGCTGCTTGTGATTTTGTGCTGAGATTCTCCTTCTGCCTTTAGCTTCCAGGCTTGTGTCGTGCCCAGTTAGCTTGGTAACAAAAGGAGCCAGAGGGCTGTGATTTAAAGGACAGCATAGCAGAGACCCTGCCGATTCAGAGATGTCCTTTCCTTGTGTCTTTGACCCTTGTAGGAGGTTGGAAAGGGTCAGTGGATGAAGGCAGGTGATACCCATCCTCCCCACATGTCAAGTTGGCTTTTTTCAGACTGCTTCTGCAGCAGGGAGTAGGTTTCTTCAAGGGACCTGTGTATTTCAAGTGCGATTGCTGCTAGTCACTGCTTCAGGTGAGTTTGCAGTGTTAGGTGGGAATCAACACATGCTAGAGCTTGTCAGAGCAGCCTAGCTTCATGGCACGGGTCTTACTGGAAACCAAAGGCAATGGACATAGACTTGGGCTGAAATGCCACCAGATTGGGACCTACCTGGGCCCAAGTCCTCACCCCAAAGCTGTTCAATCCTGGCCACTGACTGATGCTACAGGGCTTGTTGGGGCTCTTTGAGGTGTCTCTGAAGGCACTGGCTGTCATGGGAGTAACAGAGCCTTTCTGGAATGCTGAGCAGTACTAGCTGAGGAGTGTTATTTCAACACCACCTTCCACAGACCCCCTCCCTTTCCACACTCTCCTCGCCCTGTGCCAGCAAACAATTTTCAATTCTTCATTGGACAAAGGCTCCAAGTTTCCAGGGATTTGCATGTGAAATGCTCCTGTTCATCTCAGGCTTGAATGAGCCATCAAAATGCTCATCAGGGATCTGCCTACAGAGGCACACACATGTGTACACACAAATCGCTTGTCCCCGGCTGCACCCCAGCGGTGCGTGAGCTGGTGTGGTCCTTGGGCCACCTCTGAACCTTTGTTCTCAGGCTGGGGCTGAGGAGCAGGTTGCATTTGCTGGACCAACCCAGGCCCCCCCAGGCACGATTAGCATGGACGAGACAATCTGCAGCTCTGCAAACTTGGGAAGGGGGGTGAGGCGAAAGAGAAGGGGCATGAAATCCCCCAAAGCAGGGGGGAGGGATGCTGTTTATGGAGTGCCTGGCTTTGTAGGGCAGGAGACGGAGGAGTAAATCCCTTGCACCCATGCCCCGCGGGGCTCCAGGGGTGGGCTTATTCAATTTCTGCTATAGAGGGAGGAGCCCACCTGGGGACAGAGATAACAGGCGGGCGGTGGGATTGCCGTTCTGCAGCATAAGCCAGGAGAGTTATCAGGGCAGAAACTCGGCTTCTATTACCATGCATTAGAATAGATTAGCAGGCAGAGCAATTAGCATCCTCACTCTATTTGGCGAAGTGACAGGGTTGGTGGTGGCGGGCAAGAGGCATGTGGGGAAGCAGCAGCTTTGGCAGGGTGGCATCTCCCTCTCTGAATGGTAGCCCAAGGATGGAGGGGACTTCTGGTCTTTCTTCCCGGGATGCACTCCACTGGGACACTGAAAAGAGCAGGGGTGGGACTGAGCTTTAGTTAGTGGTCTGAAACTTTCTGTGGCTCATGGTCCCTGAAAAATTGCCCTGGAAAGATGTAAAGCTCCAAAAAGGGAATTTCAGCTTTCTTGAGTTACCTTTTCCATGTCTACATACTTCTGAGTCCTCAAATACAACCAGTTTTAAAATAATCCACTGCTTTGGCTTCCCTGGGCCACCACAGTGACCTTTTTCCTGTCTGCCTACGCTCATCTTTGATGCCCCAAAAGCCAGTTTCTCATGTAGATGAGCTTGTTTGTGGTTAGAGTCAAAGATGAAAACAAGAGTCCAGCTCCTTTCTCAGAGAAGAAATATTCATTTACTGTGAAAGCTTTCCTTCATCTCACTGCCAGGACAAGGTTTCACAGAATCCCAGCATGGTGGGGGTTGGAAGGGACCTCTGGAGCTCATCTCATCCAACCCTCCTGCTCTAGCAGGTCACCCAGAGCAGGGTGCCCATGATCCCTGTGTCCAGGCAGGTTTGGAATGTCTCCAGAGAAGGAGACTCCATAACATCTCTGGGCAGCCTGGGCCAGGCTCTGGCACTCCCATAGCAAAGAGGCTTTCCCTTCTACTTAGCTAGAATGTCTTGTGTTCCAGTCTGTGCCCGTTGACCCTTGTCCTCTCACTGGACACCGCTGACAAGAGTCTAGCCCCATCCTCTTGATCTCCACCCTTTAGATATTGACGGTCATTTATGAGATAAGCACTGGTAAGGATTTCCCAGGAATGATCCTGTGCATGATCCCAGCTTGGATTTGTCCCTCTTTCCCTGTAGCAGCTCCTGTCTTTCTCTCCTGAGCAGAATATCCCAAGCAGTGGATAAAATTTAACTCCTAGATTCCAGGGAGAGCTAGATTTCAGCTATCCTCTGGCAGGGGTGGAGGGCAACCTGAAGTTCAGGAAGAGTAGATGGGGAAGGATGGCTATTCACCACGCCAGCACAAAACATTTTAGGTCAGTTATGCGTGCATCTCGGCATTTATGGCATCCTCGTTCTGAGGAGCCTGAGGGAGCCTGGAAATGTCAAAACATTGCTAAAACTGACCTTAAACTTTACATGCCAGTGGGACTGAATCTCCTTCTTTTTCCTGACTCCAGTCAGAAAATTGCTTTGGGTCCAGCTGAGGGAAAGGCAAATTTCAGCCTCTCCCTGTTTCCCCAGCCTTGCTCCCCCCTTGTGATAAAGGGATCTCAGGGGACACAAAGCCAGCCCTATGCATAGGTCAGACTTTGGCTAAAACAAACCTCTTCTTATGTCCCCAGATTCCTTTAATTGCTTTGTTCCTGTCTCATCCTTCTTTCCAAGTGGGAAATCAAAAACTTTTCCCCAATAAAAAAACGAAGCTGTCATATTGCATCTCATACTGAAAGAGGCATCAGACTAATGAGACTGATTCAGGCCATCGCAGCCAGATAGCTTGAATCTCCAGAGCTTCATGGAAAGGACTGTCTCTCTGTGTCCCGCAGTCCCTTTCCCAAACTCCTGTCCCCAGCCTGGCTGAAGATGTCATTAGGATGGTTTGCACTTGGCTTCCACTGAGCTCCCTCTGCTGACCACCTTGCAAAAGGCATCGCAGACCTACTTGGCTGTTCTTTGAGTAGACACCTCCACTGGCCTCTGGGCAAGGACTTCAGGCAGAGCAGGGACAAGGAGTCTTGGGCAATCCTCAGTGCGATGTTCTGGGGAGACAAGGTGGGGAGACAGGTAGGACATCAAGTGACCCTTTTCCAGAAGCTCGCTGGCTTTGTGTAGAGAGGAAAACCCAGGTGATGCAGTGATGACAGAAGACTCTGTCACCTCTCAGGTTCTGTCTCTGCCCTAGCTTTGCTCAGGACACAAGTGCTGGTGAGGTACAAGACCAAAGACCTTGAGGAACAGCCATCCTTTATGTTGTTTCATTTTGGAGGGGGTGCTCCTTTCCCTTGGGAACAAGGAGAGATGCTACTGGGCTGTGCCTGCACCTCCCTCTAGAGTTCAGATTCCCAATTTGTTGGTCTGTGTTGAGCTGTGGCAGGGGAACCTCTTCAGCTCAACCCTTGCCAGCCACCTGTAAGTGCAGCCTGCCTCACCTTGGGCTCTTGCAGGCTTGGGAAATCTAGGATTTCCCCTTGGAAGTGAAGAGATCAAAGAAACGGAAAATTATTGCCTCTTGACCTGTCTTGCTCCAGGAAAGCTGGGACCAGACGGGCTTCTCAGGATCTTCAAAATGAGACCTAAACAAGATTTCCCTGGCAGTTTCCCTTCATCCCCTTCACCTTCCTCCTGAATTTACTCCTTGAATGTATCTATCCAACACTCCTGGGCAAGAAGATCACTGGAGGTGGCGAAAAGATCAGACCATGAAGCTTGGAAAGAGGTGGGAGTGCTTGTGGCTTGGGCCATGTGGGTATTTGCACCAGCACTGCAGGTCTGTGTTCTCACAGAGAGTCCGGGATGTGCAAGCTGTTTGCTGGTCCTTTCATCCCCACCCTCTTTCTCTGTCCCCATATCCCCATCCCTGCTCCACTCATGCCCCTATTCTCTTTATCCATTTTCTCTTGGTTGGGCATGAGGAGATTAGGAGACACATGGCAACTGTTGGTAAGAGTCAAGGAGACAGACAGACAACCTGAGAAGAAAAGAAGGCAGGACCAAAATACAGGGTGAATTTAAGGGGAAGAGCTGAAAAGATGTAAGAAAAATGTTGGAAACTGCATCCAAGCAAAAAGCCACAGAACAGGGAAGGGGTGAGGAATGGGATGCAGCAACATCTCCAACTTGCACAAGCTGAGGACCTCGGTGTGAATGACCCCACAAAACAGAAACATGTCGATCAGGTTTGGAAGGTGAATCCCACCATTGAACCTGTGACCCACCAAAATGTCCCATCCTGCCCTGGTGGCCTGTCCTCAGTGGTGTGAACAAGGTGTGGACAGGTTCCCACCTGCCACCTCCACTTACCAGCACCAGAGGGGAAAGTGTTAGGAAAGGGTGACTGTGATTATTCCGTCAAAAGGTGAGTGAATTTGTCCTCTGCGGGAAATGTCACCATTTGGACGCAGAAAGGAAAGCTGAAATGTCAAAACCTTTTGCAAAACACCAATGCCCGCAAATCACCTGTTTGGAGGTGGTGGAAGGGTGTCATTTTGGTTTGCAGAGCTGACCCAAGCCGTTGAGCTGTCTCTTCTGCTGCTCCCTCCCCCCTTTGGCATCAAATACAGGCAATTCATGTCCTTCTTCCATGCAAGCCTACCTCACTATCTTCTGAGTCTCGCAGTGCAAAAGCAGTCAAAAGAAAACCATTGTGCATCAAATGGTGAGACTTCTCCAAAAAAATGAATTCATTTGTTTGGGTTTTTGTGTCTGGGAATTCAATTTTTTTAAAATGTTAAGATGTTTTTTTTTTCCCGAATAATAATGAAAAAAAAGGTATAATGTGCTAATTGCCATTTGTAAAAAAAAAGCCCCTCTGTTCTGAGTAGCAATGTCTGATCAGATCTGATCACCACTCTTGTGTCTTGAAAATTGTTTTTAATTGACAAAATTGCAGAGAAGACCTTTTCCACTGCCAGAAAACTGGCTTTTTTTTTTTTTTTTTTTTTTGTCTCATAGTAGAGGAGTGGAGTGGCTTAGTCTGCTTCAGGGAAAAAAAAAAGAAAACAGAGAATCAAAGTCTTTTCCTTTTTCAACAGCTGTGGATATAAGCAAGAAAGACTCAGTCAGGGCTATATGCTGGTTTTCTGACCACTATTTCCACCTCCCCACAGAGAAAAAGAAAGAAAAAAGATGGACAGAAACTTTCACCTCAGCTTTCTCCTCCTACGACTATTTGCCTCAGCGTCCTGAGTCCTCTCAGGGTGTCAGTCCTTTTGGTTTCCACCAGCAATCACCAGATCTGGATACTGGGGTGAATGAGCAGAACAACTTCCCACCTCTCCCCAAATCCCTGTGGCCCCAGGCCACCAAATGTGTCTGTGGAGCAGCTGAGCACCTTCAACCCTGCAAGCCCAAATGATAAGAGAAACTCACTGCATGATCTTATCAGGGTTTTGCATGGCTTAGAAAATAATCACTGCTAGAGAGGCCAGGCACAATCATCACCGTGCTGCTTAAATGCATTTAATTTGTTATCACAAGTGATACTAAGGGCTGGCTTGCTGGCAAGTGTGACTCATGGGACGGTGGAGCAGTCTGTCCCTAATGAACGGCCAGAGAGAAGGCTAGAGATCTTGGTCTGCAGAGCTCTCTGTGCAGCATGTGGCTCCATCCTGGTGTGAGGAGAGGGAGCTGCAGGTATGCTCTGGCTCAGATCCTAAGAGCATCTGCAGGTCTGCAACTTCTGAGCAACCTGCTTAGGAAGGGAGAGCGTGCCAACACCTTCCTCTTATTTCCCTCTGCAAAGAAAACAAGTCACCCAAAGCAAACCCAGGCATTTCAGGCAATGGTGGGATGGAGAGATGGCCAAAAAGTGGGAGGAACAGAGAAATGTCTCCCTTGGAGGCACTTGCCCCACCACACTGCTCTCATGAGAGACGGCCTCGGTTGGCATTTACCTCTTGGCATCACAACTCCCTTTCTCCCTTCCCTCTGCAAACAGCACCTTTTCCCAAATTTTCTCCCCATCCCTAACCTCTACACGGTCAGAAGGGATCTTCAGCCTCCAGAACCAAGCTCCATCCCCTGCAGATGTTGTGATCACAGCCACTTTATCTTTGTTAGTCCAGATCCCATGAGGTCTGGATGGCAAAGACACAGCTCCAGGGTGGAAGGAAGGGGAGGTGTGATGCTCCAGAGAAGTGCAAGAGGGACTCTTCAGACTAAACTGATAGGATGAGGATGAGGATCTGCAGGACTGTAGGGTGAGGATGCAACAAGGTTCAGGACCTCCCTATGTTGGATGTGGAGGAAACAAAGATACAGCCAAAAAAAGTCCAGGATGAAAAGTACAGAAAATAAAGGTCATGGGTTTTTGGTTTAGGGAGTTTGCACGTTTTTGTGTAGGGACTCGTTCTGTTTTTGTTTTTTCTACAACAAGTTGGTGGAAATGTGTCTTCACCAAGAGGTAAAGGCAGGTGAAAGCATGCACATGGTGGCACATGTCTTCTGTTAGGCTGGCAGCCCTGCAGTAACATGATCTGTTTTCCACACTATGCATAGGGAAAACAAAGAGCTTACAGATGGGGGAGTACCCCGTTTGACCCTTCTTGTACCTAGTCTATGGTACATGGAGCTCTTGGGTCTGTGCTCAGCCTCTCCAAAGACTTTTGCACTTCAGATTAACCTTCCTAACCTGGGACATTTAGGGACAAAACCTGGAGGTGGTGGAGCGAGTCTAGGCTTGGATTGGCCAAGCCCTAGTAAGGCAGAAGAGTCTTTAGCATCTTGTTGCAGAGGTGGAATAACACCTTACCCCTCTGCAGCGAGTGTTTTCAGAGTGTGGTCCCAGCAGGTTGCTTTAGATCCCAGATGGCAGACATGGGATTTAACCATGATCTCTTGGGTCCCAAACCAGGGCCTCCATCTCCTCCTCAGGAGACCTGGGCTTTGCTCTGCTCTCTGACACACATGTGTCTATGCCTCACTTTCCTGTCCCTGCATGGTAATGTTTCAACCTCACAGAGGTGTCGTGAAGTTTAATTAGCTCCAGGCAAAGCCCTTTGAGATCCTCAGATGAAAGATGCCATAGAAGCACGAAGTATTAATTTAACATTATTAAAATAATTGGTTAGTGGATGGTGAACAGAGGGTTAGTGTTAGCGGTATTTATTCGTAATGGCAGATGAGGAGGAAATAACATTCCTCATGGTTCAGTGGTAGGACCAGCTTCTCAGTGTTTGTATTAATGGTTTGGACAGAGGCAGGACACTTGCAATTGTTAAAGATGCAGCTGATAATGAAATAGCAGATGTTATTAAGACATACAGAGAAGCACCGTGTCTACACCATAATCTTATGCAAATAAGCTCAGGAGTAGAATACGCTCTTTTAGGTGTCTTAAGTGTAATGGGATGCCACTGGGTGGGAGTTACGTACCAGCTAATTATAGCATGAATAGCACTGAATTAGGTTATACGGCAGTGGAAAGTGATCTCGGCATATTGACAGACCCAGCACGTTAGAGTTACTGATATTTTATTAAAGCGAAACTGTTATTGGCAGTACAAGGTAGTTTCCCTGCACAAGCTGTAGCAGACACGCCAGATGAGAGCGCAGCAGAGTCACGGCGGTCTCCCGGGGCCCAAAGTACACCCTGACTCTCAACAGAGACAACAGAAATGATTAGTTGGGGTCGGGATATTTCCATTATCCCTTTCACAGTCCAGCTGCCATACGCAGGCAGCTGCTTTCCAGATGACCACTCTTCTACGGCAGGCACTTGTGTCTGGAAATACTTATTTATTAAAAGTCCCATTTGCCTTTATTTACAATTTACTGAACTTACGTTTTGGGCTGCGATGTCCCCTCTGGGCAGCTGCCTTCAGTGTCTGGCTGCTTTGTCACGTTTGTTTCTTGCGTTTCAGCCAACACCATTCAGGGGTTTGAGAGGCTGATGCTGGAGGGCAATACTTCGCTCTGCACATGCTGAAGCAATTTTCTCTGCTCTTTTCCCCCGCTCTTTGGGGAAGGTAGAATGTTTTTGGCAGTGCGGAGGGAGACTGGAGGGAGAAGGTTACTTATGACAAGTAGGTACCTTTTTCTGCTCCCGTGAACATCCACCACACTTTGCATCTGAAGAACCTGGTACAGGTGCTGGGCAGACACTTGGGAGAGCGTGGTATGTAAATATGGGTGCTCCAGCTCAGGATAGATAAGGTGGTCAAGGAAGAGAAGATGGGAAAAACCATGGTTCTGGAGAAGAGCCCCATCACTCCTTTCTGCATGGACAAACCTGCATGCACCCTGTCAGGTGGCTCCATACCTTTAATCTTGATTTTTGAAGCAGCTAGGGTCAGATGATGTGGTGAACCGACCGCTCTGTTTGCGAGCCTGGTGGGGAGATGTCCCAATTTACCCTCAACCCTTCTCCCTTTGGGAGGTGGTCGGACCGCTGCGCGCCCGACCGCGACAGATACCTGGGATGAATAATACTGCTAGCTCAAGGAAAGGCTCTGTGATATTGACTCAAGAGCCTGAACCTTGCCAGTGACCCAGAGCCCAGTTTGGTTTGGTTCAGCTTAGCAAAGATCCCCCATCATTAGACTCCAGCTCCAGGCACAGTTGGGTGTTTTAGGCTTCTTCCCCCGGCGTTGTTTTAAATTGAGAAATTGCATTGAAATTGAAGTCGGAAGTTAGGAAGTAGGAGAACTGAGATCACTCGTTGAAAAATGGAATAATCTTGTAATTAAAGTCTGGCTTGCAGTGTGTCAGTGCAGGGAGCAGATTTAGGAGTGCAGAAGCTACTTTCAGTCTGGCATTACGTAATTCCTGGGAGCCTGACACTGCGACCTTAACATTCTATTAAAACCAGGCTTAGTTTGGTTTGGTGTTCCATCATTTCATTATTTGGATGGCAACACACCTCACAACACGTATCGTGGCTGCAAGACGCATCAGTCTAATACTAGAGTGAGGTTTTTGTCTGAAGAATTGTATGTCTACAAGAAGGCTGGGAAGGGATGTTTCACAAAAGCCTGTAGTGATAGGATGAGAGGTAATGGCTTTAAACTGGAAGAGGGGAGATTTAGGTTGGAAATTAGAAGGAACTTGTTTACTCTGAGGGTGGTGAGACACTGGAACAGGTTGCCCAGGAGGGTTGTGGATGCTCCATCCCTGGAGGTGTTCAAGGCCAAGTTGAACAGGGCCTTCAGCAACCTGTTTTAGAGGGAGGTGTCCCTGCCCATGGCAGGGGGGTTGGAACTAGATTGTCTTTGAGGTCCTTTCCAACCCAAACCATTCTCCGATTCTCTGATTCTATGATTGATTTTGTCTTAAATGTGTATGGCCCATAAAGAGCAAGAGAAGTTACTCATTGTAATATTCCCACTCAGTGATGCAGCTGGGAACACAAACCACATTCCTGGAGGCTTAACCTATACCCATGTGTTGTCCTCCTGTGCAGATGTGCTGGATGTGTTCACAACCTACTGTGTTGATCTGAGCCTGGGTATCTGGTTGTTTAATTTTAGAAAACCCAGATATTTCTGTCATGCTGCAGCTGGAGGAAATAAATGAGAGGTAGCAGGACATCTTGAAGAATTTGGGCGCTTGTGTCTTGACACCGAGCCCAAGAGGGTTTCCTCCCAAGCTGTTCTCAGGAGAGGAGTTCCCACACCCTGCAGAGCTTTGATGGGATCGCTGTGTCTATTTGGTTGCTAGAATTGCTTACTAAAACTGTCAGGTCAGCCTTTTGCCGTGGCTTTCATTCTGCAATAGGGGACTTACAGTTTTGGGAGTAGTTAATCGGCTATCCATCCAACCCTCTGGAGACTGCACATTTAAAATTCCTGACCCAGCATGCAGCAGTGCTGAAGGAGACTTAATGGGTTGAAAGCTCCTAGGGAAGAGAGAGTGGGAGCTGCGGTGCTGCTCTTGCTCTCTCAAACCTGTGAAGCACACCGATAGCGTGCTGAGAATGGCAGAGATCTCCCTTTATGATTCCTGCCGTGGGAAATGCAAGGCTTTCCTCTACCAGAAAGACAGAGCCATTTGAGTTCGGGGCGTTCCTGTTATCTAGCCACTCGAGAGAGAAGCCATGCCCTAAAGTTTTAGGCCAGCCCCCAAGCTTTGTAACATTCAGGTTCAGCCATACATTGGGTTGCTCTAGAGACTGTTGCCATCGATCCCCATCTGCAACACCCCACACGTACAGGCGCAACCGCTTCTCCACAGAGCAAGGATATTGAGGGGTGATCTTGGAGCTAACCCTCCAGCAGCCCCGATGTGGTCTCACGACTAAGACTCTGAAGTCTGGGAGTGGGTGAATAATTTAACATCCGCACTTAGTCTTTATAGCTGATTTTAATGGGGGGTAATAGCACTGCTAATAACAAAATCCATTGAAGACACCCTGTGCAAGTCCATAACATTAGCTTAATGGCAAAAGGTAATTGGCATGCAGTTGAAGCTGTCCTTTTGTATTAACCCTGTGGGTTTCTAGGCAGACATCTTCCTTGCAACGATGGCCTTGGAAGCGCATATGGAGTAAAATGCAGATGTGTTTTACGCTAAGCAAGTGCAAATCTGGATTGGAACAGGGCACACCTCTACCAATTCCCATTGCTGGCTAGTGTTTACACTGGACAGATAAGATGAGGGACAGTGACGTTGCTAAAAACACTGACAACAGTTAGGGTGTGGTGTAAGCTTCATGGACTTGTGCAGCCCAGGTGCTGTGCACCTGCCGCTTTCACTGAACTGTCACTTATGGGGAACACCAGAATTTTTAAGATTCAACCCAGGGCACCTCTAGTCAGGTACTTCCAAACCAGATGCCTAAAACTTCTTAATCTGCCAGGACTATAAGGAAAAACTTCTCCTGCAAGGGTGCCAGAGCACTGCAGCAGGCTGCCCAGAGACGTTGTGGAGTCTCCTTCTCTGAAGACTTCCAAAACCCACCTTGATGCGATCCTGTGCAACCTGCTCTGGGTGACCCTGTTTTAGCAGAGGTGTTAGACTAGATGATCTCCAGAGGTCCCTTCCAACCCCTACCATTCCATGGTTCTGTGACTACTTAGCGGCTGCTGAGCAATGGGTTGGAGGGCTGCTCCTTCCCAGAAGAGAGGTACCAGCAGCTCAGACACACCACAGATTTGCAGTCCTCTCAGCAGGGCTATGCATACCTACTATAAAAGGACATCCCTGCCTAAGGGAGGTATGAGGTTCAACAAGGCCAAGTGCTGGGTTCTGCACTTGGGTCACAACAACCCTCTGTAATGCTACAGGATGGGGGAAGAGTGGCTGGAAGCCACCCAGTAGAAAAGGACCTGGCTGAAGAGGAGCCAGTGTGTGCCCAGGTGGCCAAGAAGGCCAACAGCATCCTGGCTTGCACCAGCAGTAGTGTGGCCAGGAGGACTAGGGCAGGGATCATCCCCCTGTACTTGGCACTGGGGAGGCTGCCCCTTGAATCCTAGGGTCAGGTTTGGGCCTCTCATTCCAAGAAGGACCTTGAGGGGCTGGAGCGTGTCCAGAGGAGGGTGACACAGCTGGGGAAGGGTCTAGAGCAGGGGTGTGGTGAGGAGCAGCTGAGGGACCTGGGGATCTTGAGCCTGGAGCAAAGGAGGCTCAGGGTAGACCTTCTGGCTTTCGACAACTCCCTGAAAGGAGGTTGGAGCCAGGTGGGGTTGGGCTCTTCTCCCAAGGAACAAACAATAGGATAAGAGGAAATGGCCTCAAGTTGCTCCAGGGGAGGCTTAGGTTGAATATTAGGAAAAATTTCTTAACTGAAAGGGTTGTGAAGGCCTGGAACAAGCTGCCCAGAGAAGTGATGGAGTCCCCATCCCTGGAAGGATTTAAAAGCCGTGAAGATGTGGTGCTGAGGGACATGGTTTAGTGGTGACCTGGCAGTGCTGGGTTAACAGCTGGACTTGTTGATCTTAAAGGTTTCTTTCAACCAAAACAATTCTGTGATTTTGTGACTGGTTTTCCAGGTAGTGTGGTTCCAAAGGGTAGTGTTGACTTTCCATCCAAAATGATTACTCTTCCCATGTCCCAGGATTGTCCTTATCCTCTCAGCCTGGCTTTGTGTTAACTTTGTACCTCTCTGTTCCTGTTTTCTCAGGTGCACGAGGAAGGAGCGGTGTGAGCGCTCCAGCGAGCCTCGGAGATTCGCCTCGGAGATGAAGCAGTGCGTCCGGCTTACCGTGCATCCCAACAACATCTCCGTCTCTCAGTACAACGTATTGGTGAGGAACGTTAATCCTTGACCCCCCCAGGTTTAATCTGCCCCTGCAGTCTGACAGACCCAGGTATGTGCAACCTGGATTCTGTATTAGTGGGAAGGACTGATGGAAGAGGTTCTCCAGAGTCCATTAACTTCCCTAGCAACTTTTCTGGTACAGAAAAAAAATGTACCATGGGAGGACATTTTGGCCTTGGTTATCCCCTGTCTAGAAACGTGGAAAGAGGCTTCTCTGTTTGCTGTGAGTAGCTGAGGGTAGGTCTGAAGGGACTCTATGCCCCACAAATGTTGTGTGCACCCAATGTAGTTGTTTACTTCCCTGGAAGAGGATTTGATTGTGGCTGAGCATGGACTTTAGGCAAGGAACATTATCACAGCTAGAAATTGCCTTCTAGAAGAAGGACAAGTGAGGGGTACCATGAGTTACTTCAGTAGGCTCCAAGTCCCCATCACCATGGGTAGAAACATCTCCAGCTCTAGCTTCAGCACCGAGTAAGCAGAGCTGAAGGGCAGGATGCTACACAGAGGAACCTGCTGTCTCCTGTTACATTCCTCAGCACAGCATTTAACCTTTATGGCCTTGAGCTACTCAAGTCAGCAGCCAACAAAGCCACACCGTGAATGCTCGCAGAGCAGTAGATGAACTTGATAGTTTTCTGGGCTTGAGGCAAGAAATCTCCATTGAAGATCTCAATGAAGATCTAACCACCTTGTGGTTTCTCTCCTGACTCACATCAGCAGTACCTTATGTGATGAGATTCCAACACACTCTGAGAAGAAGGCCCATTTCATTCAGGCTACTAGGGCTCTGTCTTTTTGGCCATACTAGTTTGGGCTTGAATTATGTTGATAACCCAGGCCACAAAAACTCCATCTCTGGATGAGTTGGTCACTAGCCCTGCACCTTGAAAGGTCTAAACAGAATTGCTCAGGGTGCAGCTGCCAGACATCTTCCAGGTGACAAGTTTTGGAGTGCCAGGGTTTCTTCAGTGATAATGAAATCAGCCTTTCAAAGCCTGCATGTCCAATCATTGCTGCTTTGTTTCAGCCTCTTAACTTTGCTGTGACTTTACTTTCCTAGGCTTCAAACAAAA
Source organism: Eurystomus gularis (assembly GCA_013400335.1). Lineage (NCBI taxonomy): Eukaryota > Metazoa > Chordata > Aves > Coraciiformes > Coraciidae > Eurystomus > Eurystomus gularis. The sequence goes on from VZZY01023557.1 coordinate 78,326, forward strand.
CTGATCTGAGACATCTTAAGTCCTTTGTTCTTCTGGGAGTTCAAGGGTTTTTTTCGTATTCTCTCAGTAGTCATTGAATTCTTTCATGTTGGAATAAATCCTGGGGGACTAGCTAGCTCAGGGCAATTGAAAATAACGGAATAAAAGACCTTTACCTCTAGGTGACTCCCAGGGCAAGTCAACCCAGAGCTGTTGGGATCAGAAGTTGCCATCATCTGGCTATTGTCCAATAACTTGCATTAGCATTTCAATGGGAATCCCAGCCCAGTCCCAGAAAGACTGGTGGCCCAGCTCATCCATAGTCATCACAGACAGTCTCTTGGCAAACCAGAAGGAAAGAACCAATGCAAGAATGGCTGGTGATGTCTTCACTGAGTCTCCCTTGGGTTCTACCAAAGGGTCAATGATACTGAGCTCTTGCCTTAGTATCATTGAGGTAGAGTAGAGAAGGTACCTGTGCGGCCAGCCAAGCTTTTAAATTTGGGCCACTAACAAAGACTTGGAAGATTATATCTGACTCTGTTTCAGTCCAGGACTGCAGCTCTGTGATCTCTGAGAATAGATACTTGCTGGAGGAAGGCTCCATTCTTTCCTCATTGCAGCAGCACCAGAGCAGGAGCGTGGAACGTAGGACTTCTTGTCTGTTCAGAGTGTGCACTGGCTTACAACATTTGCAGCCAAGCACTACCGCTCTAGCCCTTGGTGTTGTCTTCTGCATGGCACACCTTCAATCTGCATCATCCATGATGAGAGAGAGATGTGTGAAGCAGAGTAGTTTCTCCTTCTCCATTGCTAGCAGGGTGCTAGCGGGACAGGAGAATGGATTTAGCCTGAGCGCTAGATCCATCCAAGAAACCAAAGCTTTTCCCTACTCCTTATCCAAGACAAAAAAAATCCAAAATGCCATTCCCATTGCCCCAAAATGAACAGAGTCTTGCAAGGCTTTATGTCAGCTGAGACCAACACCTGTCTGCTCAGCCCTTCTCCCTGATGGTGCCTAGTGTGAAGAAACAGCTCCAAGCCCTCTCTAAGTGAGGAAAACACAGTGTGGGGAAGCAGTAAGCATTACGATATGTTGTCATCCTCTCCTGCTTTGTCACCTGGACTGACCTCCTCTGTTCTTTGTGCTGGTAGAAACAACACTTCAGCATGCATTTGTGTCTCCTCTCAGTGGCTGTCACCTCAGATGGGGCCTTAGCTAGCTCATGGAGGAGGCAAGTGTGGAGAGCATCTGTGCCTCTGTCAAGTGGTTGGCTCTAGTGTTTGGTCACAGAAATGCTAAATTTATACTAACTACTAGGTCATCAGCAGTTGCTAGATGTACCCTCACTGATGCCTTGTTGTTTTCAGACATGATCTGGTGGGTTGGGCAGGACCACCAGCGATGGAGAGCCATGGTGCAGGACCCTACTTGGTCTGGAAAGTTAGCAGCATGAAGGTCCTTCTCCATAGAACGAACATGGTGGAAACGAGCCATGAGATTCATTTTTCCATGATCATGAGCAATGACATAGCAATGCCAGTGGGTGCTGTGAACTCTAAAAACATGGGCAATTCCTCCTTCACAGCTTTTTTTGTGTATGGACCCCCAACATACCATGTCCCCAGAGCCAACTATCTTTGGTGGGATGGGCAGGAGAGGTTTGCTGTGCCTCTAGCATTTTTTTGTGGTGGACTGAAGGCTGTAACTAGACTCTCCTTACACAGGAACTTGGTGACAGAGTGCTCCCCCATCTGCTGATGCTAGGAGAGCAGGCCGTAGAGTTAGACTGGAGCGCTACAGTTTCTCTGTAGTCTGCAGAGTGCCTCTTGTGAGTAGTAGTCACCTTCCTCAGAAACCGCGTGCCTTGGGGCCACCAAAGCCCTAGTCTTTACGGCTGGCTCCAAAGACTCCCTGCCTAACCTTACACTTGCATGACAGATAGTGAGCACTCCCTCCCCTCCACCGACCCAGCCAGCACTGGGATGCAGTGCAGTTGTCCCCACATAGCCACGTTCCACTTGTGTCAGCATCAGCATCTCATCCCCTTCCTCCTCCGCACACACATCCCTCTCCTGAATCGCTGCTTTCTGTTGAAGGGGGATGCTCTCTCTAGCAAGAGGCTCTTTGTCCAACCTCTCCAGTGTAATTCTCTCCTCCTGACCCAGCTCTGTTATTTGGCTTAGTGTTGTCTCTTTTCTTTTTCTTCTACCTCTTCTTCTTCCCTCCCTCCATCTTTACTTGCAGCTGGTGTTGGAGACCTACAATGTCCCCGAGCTGTCAGCAGGAGTCAATTGCACCTTCGAGGACCTTTCAGAGATGGATGGCTTGGTGGTGGGCAGTCAGATCCAATGCATCTCACCAGCTGCCAAAGAAGTGCCCCAGATCATCACAGAGAATGGTGGGTATCCCACAACACCTCCATCTGCACCACTTCTTCCCTCCCTTCCTCACCCCACATCCCTGTGTCTCTCCTTTTTTCTCCCAAAGCAGAGTTTGGCTCATGGGAGCCTGAGGACAGGGTATGTAAAGCACAAGGAGTAGGTAGGACACTGTGCTGGTGCTTGCTGGTGGAGCTGCACAGCAGCACGTCCTAGCACGAGTTGTCTGAATGTGTGTGTGTTTATGTGTATACACGTGTGCGAGCTTTGAGCTCCAATGCCAGTACCTGCATTAAGGTGCTTAGATGCGTGATGCTATGTGTTTTCAGACTGCCACCGAGTGGCAGTTGCATATATCTAGCAGAAACAAGAGATGGATGTGGGATACTCGCTTACTTTTTGCCCAGGCTGGTGTTTTACAGCCCAGGGAATGAGGCTGGATGTGCCCTCAACACATCCCAGGAGCCAGAAAGTTGGGTAGATCTGAATGAACCTGTCTGGAATGTCATCCTGCTCCTCCCAGATTTAGATCTTTGTGCTCAGTTCCTTGCCTCTGTCCCCAGCCCTTACTGCCTTCAGCTGTTCCAGGTTTGCTACTAGCTCCCTCTCCTAAAGTCGTTCAGCACAGAAAAATACCGTGTCTCCAAGGATGATCCCTCCACCCACAACTTCCTGCCCTTTTTTGTTTCCTTTTTCTATCCACTTTTGAAGGTGCTTTCAAGAGCATCTGTGGCTCTTTACAGGGATTTACTACAAAAACTTTGACCCTTTTGATCACCCCAAGAGATGCAGAGAGGTCGCTGCCCTTTTTGTCCTTGGCTTCTTGTGAAAACTTACTGTAAAATTTATCTCTGAGTATCCTCAGGCCACAGAAAATGGAGTGACACGAACTGTCACCATCACCTCTGCTCTCCCCAAGCTGCACACTGCTGTATGTGTCCCCCACACTGTGGTCCCAAAGCAAGCCCTTGGAGGGCTGTCACCATTTTCAGGTCCCACAGAGATATCAGTCATGTTTGCCTACCAAGATAGACACCAGCAACTGTCTCCTTGGTGTGGACATCTGTCCCAGGTCAGGCTATAGCCAACCAGCAAACAAAAATAGCAGTGGAAGCTGGAGACAGGTCAAGAGAGAGCTTTATGTGAACAATGGTTTCCAGAGAAGCTGGGTACCTGCAGCTTGTATCGACTTCAGCAGCTGGTGCTCCATACCTCTGCAAAGACCAAGTCCTCAATGCATAGTGCCAAAAGCTGGATTTGAACCAAAGGATGTGCAGCTCTGTAGCACATCTGATCCTGGGGGCATCCAATCCTCATAACCTGTTTCAAAATCTATGCAAGATGCTGGTAAAGTTATTAAATATGAAGTGGTCAATGGAGCTGTCAGAGCTGGTGGCAGCAGACGGGCAGCAGAGTTGAGCACTGGCAGCAAAATGTGTTTAGTGGAGTGTGGTCTGTGTGTGTGCGTGTACATGTGCACACGGGCGCCCACCATGACAAATTGTCAAGTTTGCTTTGGCCTGATTGATTAATGGATCCTTCAGGTGAGGAGGAAAATAATAGAGGAGAAAGGGCAAGCCAGGTTGAAGTCTTGAATTAAACATGGGTCCCTTCCCCACCAAATTACTGCAATTACTGCCTCCACTTGTTACCTGCAGATGATGGGCTCTGAATAGGGCTTGTGGCACTGTGGGAAGAGGTAACAGTTGGCTGCCCAGCATGAGAAGAGTAGGAAAGGGAATGAGGAGATGGTGTGTAGGAGCTGAGGTGCGGGCTTTGTTGCAGTTGGGTCTGCTATGGAAAAGGATGGGTCCTTCTGGAAGTGCAATGGTTTGTGGATAGCTCTCACACTGAGATGGTTCTTTGTAGCCAAAGGCTGGGGTGAATAGACCTTGGGGTGAATGAAGAGAGTGAACTTGAAGGAACAGTTCACATGGGAATCTTTCTGTTCTTCAGCATTTCCCAGGCTGCAGATAGGGAGTCCCTACCCTATCTTCACCATTATGGTATCTATCCTCCTCGCTCATTCCTTCATCCTGCTTTCTCAAGGTATAACCTCTCTTTGGGGGCAAGATCAGGAGGTGGCCTTTTTCAAGCATGGTTGTCCTGGGTATTGGGCCCTATTCAGAGATGTTAAGTAATGATGGTGAGGATAAAGTAGATATTTGTTTATCTCCTTAGGAAAGCAAGTATGTTTATCCTTCAGTGTATATACAGGTCACCAAAGTCTGGGGCCAGCGGTCAAATCTTTCACAGGTCCCTTCCCTCTGGGGACATCAAATGAACCAGCAGCAAGAAAGAACTTTATGGACAGTACTTCATTATAACGGCCTCCTAATTCCAGACATCTGCATACCTTCTTCAACCTTAGCTTTCCTACTTGATGACTTCAGTCACTGTATTGTTGAAATTAGTGAGGTATGGTCTAGGCATGTCAGTGTCATCCAGCCCAGACTCTGCTCCCAGGTACGATAATTTCTAGTGGTGAAGACATACTCCATCACCCCACTACCATAAAAGGAAGAGAGGCGCCTGTTGACCTGGGCTCTAGAAAGATTTTATTGCACTTTCTACATCTATTAAGGATAGACTAGCCAAGGTACTGTGGGATAGCTCCAGGTTCAGACTGGTGGAGTGGCCAACAGGGCTTAACTAGGCTAACAAAGCAGTCACACACTGATGTGTCTATTTTTTCCCCAGGAGACCACCACATTGTCCAGCTTCAGCTCAAGTCCAAGGAAACGGGTATGACCTTTGCCAGCACCAGCTTCGTCTTCTACAACTGCAGTGTCCACAACTCGTATGTTAATTTCTTTTGATACCTGCTTTCTGTTCCACCACTGGATCTGTCACAGAACCCACTGCTGACTGGGGCATGTGTCCCTCAGGAAGCTGGTTAGGTGTGGAGGTGACCGGGGTCAGGGTCACTGGTGTGATAGTCAGCATGGTGGGTCCCTCCTGAGAAAACCAAAAGTAGTATAGTGACCACTTGTTCTGCTGTTGAGCCTTCTTTGCAGGAAGGCATTGTCTTGTGGAGTGATACACCCTCATGTGTCCCTCAGGCAGAGGAACATCAGATCAGTGGGAGTTTGCCACAGAGTTGAGTCAAAAGCGAGTCATGGCCTCAGTAAATGGGCCCCTCATCTTCCTATTAAAGTTTTTTCTGGATGGCTGGATCCTACCCATACATACATACCTCCAACCCTCCTCCATGCTGTCAGTCCCACCAGTAGGAGCCTGCCCCAAGTAGTTAGGATGGGCTTGGACCCTCAGGTCTGGAAAGAAAGGGGTTTCTGGTTCCTGCATGTTGTGAACTTGAGCAGGGAACACGCAGCTGATTCCCTCAGGACCATCTATTCTATCCTGAGAGCTCCTTTCCTGCCCTGCACCACATTGTTCTGGGGTTTAGCTGGCACCCAGAGCTGCTCAGAAGCTGCCCCACTGGAGCAGGTCTGCAGCTTTCCTGCAAGAAGATGCTCTTCCAGTGGATTGATCCACCCCTGAGCAAGGCTGAGCAGCTCTTTCCCCACCACTGAGCCATCAGAAGTGCCAAAAGCAGATAATTACTGCAGCTCAGCAATTCACAAGAAAAGGCAAATCCTATTTCCATGTTCCTGCTGCTTTGACAAACAGTGTCAGAAAGCAAGTGTTGGGGGGAAGCGCAGGAGAGATGGTGGTGTTAAATATTTATGGCATGTTTTGGTTTCTTACTTGACAAAGTATAATACACTATCCATTTTTAATTTGATGTATCAGAGCAAGCACTTGTTACCAATTTGAAGAATAGCTCACTGTACCAGAGCTGAAAGTGGATTGGAGTTGAGTGAGATTCCACAGAGACAGGGAAGAGGGTGTGCATCTGCCTGTTGGGCTCAGCTGAGCTCTACTGGAGGCAATTTTTTCACTCCTGCCCATTCAAAACACAGAAGCACATAAAAACCAGGAAAATCTCTCCCCCACAAGTTCTCCTCCAGGTATTTCAGAACCTGCAGCTGCATGAAGATGTCCAGCAGTTTGAGTGACCATTCGGTGCTCGTTTTGTGCAGAGAGCTTGTTATGGCTCAGTTTGGTTGCTGGTGAGCGGATATTGTATTAATTTTAAAAAAAAAGTGTGATGTGGGTATAAATCAGTGTTATAACACAGCCAGGAGAAGTGTTTGCAGCTCTTGCTCTACAGGGTCTATGGGCCATAGGAGAACAAAACCTTGTAAGATGGAGGGAATGGTTGAGTAGGTGATGCCCTAAATATGCCCTCAGCTTCCCAAGCAGCTGCTACAAAAATAGTCTTTCCTTCTCTGCTGAGAAGAAGACAAGAAGATTACAGTTAATATATTTACAGAACTCCCATCACACTGGGCAGAACTCACACTAATAAGCCTGTGGGACACTGGAGGAGAAGATTCCCTGCTTCATCCATGGCTTTCTGACTTCTGTGCATCCCAGTTTGTGTCTGCATCGTGTGTGAGAGTGGGAGGATTAGCCAGATGGGACTGCTGGTGTGCAGGAACTGCCCTCCATGGACATCACTCCTCCAGCCAGCCCCTCCTTTGGCTACCTTCTTTAGATGTGTTCACAGCTGCCAGGGCACTGATGCAGTTCAACACGGAGGCAACAAGGCTGTAGAAGTTTCCACCCATCCCCTGATCTTGTGTTTTTTGTTACGCCCAGGACTTTGTTATGGGCAAAAAGGGGAATGCCTCTTACATATAAAGCTGAAAATTTCGTGATGGTCTGATTAAAAAGCTGTAACAGGGCAACCAAAATATAAAATATTTATTATTACTCTGGTTACAATGATATTAATATAATGTAGATTATCCAATTATTATGAGATACTTGTGGTCGCAGTGACAACCAGCTCAGGCCATGGAAAGGCCAGCACCGTCCTGTGGCCTGATGGTGTTGGGTCAGTTTGAAGCTTGTGGCCTTCTACTAGTGATAGCAAAATGTTTGCCAGGCTATATTTCCCTCTGAGAAACACTATCAGCCTCAAGGTCTGTCCTGTTGGCTGATGGGCCCCAGCTGGCCAAGTAACTACTATTTCTCTCTATTTCCAGGTGTCTGTCATGCGTGGAGAGCCCTTACCGGTGCCACTGGTGCAAGTACCGCCACGTCTGCACTCATGACCCGAGCTCCTGCTCCTTCCAGGAGGGACGAGTCAAGCTGCCCGAGGTAGGCAGGGGCACAGGGCACACATCACATATGGGGGCTGCTCAGGGCTGATGTCACCTTTTGGTCTGGGTCAGACCAATAGTCCAGGAAGCCTTCTCCACCTCCAGTCCCACCCTCTCCCTCTTACGTGGCTCCTTCAAGAAACCCTCAGATTTCTCTCTGCAGATAGCTCCTCTCCCCTCTGCTCTACCAGACCTCCAGGGAGCTGCTCTCTCCTCCTATACACGATAGGGACCATGATACCTCAGAAAGTCATTGCAAGCTCCCAGCACCAAGGGACTGGGAAGGATGGAAAACACTGGGCATGCATCTCCTCCAGGAGAAAAGAAGGTGGCCTCTCAGCAGACATCCCAGCCTGCTGAGATCTGGGGAGGATTTAGGGCTCTTTCTATGATGCTATTAGTACTATATCAGTGGGTTTCAGCCAGGCTTTGAGCATGTCTGTGGCTTCAAACTGCCCCTAGATAAGGCTGAGGAATTCTTCATTGCCAGTAGCTGAGCTGAACTGGACCTTGGGGCTTCACACAGAGCTGGCTGCTGTGCTGCAGATGCTGTCTGGCTCTTATTGGAACTAACGAGCACTTGCAGACAACTGGAGCTTGGGAGAATACAAATAGGAAGCCACTTAATTACTTCCTGGTCCAGAATGGTCTGAAAGCATCCTGGCCTGTCTGGTAAATGACTTGAGATGGCTTGTTGTTTGCCTGGCCTAAGAGACCAGTGCCCATTAAGAGATCTGGTATCTGCTGAACCACTCAGTGCAGAGGTGGCAGCTGAAGACTCCGGCAGCATTTGTTGCATTCAGAGGGTGAAATTCCCACTGCTCCCTGTGCTGTCTGCTGGGTCTGGTGTCTCTAACGTGTTCCCTCACCTACCCCGCAGCCATGCCCCAGACAATCCAGCTTGCTGGACCAAAGGACACACATGTAGTGCCTTCACACTCCTATGGCATCCTCCATTCCTTCCCACCCCTTCCATATGTGCTGGTTGAGACGTCACAATTCTCTTGCATGGACCCTTGTGGAGCAGACACCTTCAACTGCTGTGGCATCAGGACAGGCCATAAATATTCATGAGCAGGGAGGCTGACAGTTCTTCATCTATCAGGATTCAGAGTTTGCTGTAAGCTTGCTGGAAAACTTGCTGAGAAGCTGGAAGGTTTGGCACCTTCTTTTTTGTGGTGAAGGGGTAAAAGAAGGCAGCCCAGGGTTCAACCCTTCTGGTAGGTTATCCCAACCAGACTTGAGGTTGGGACCAGAGGCTTTATTCTCTTGCATGGACCCTTGCCAGAGTTTGGCCAGTCCTGTACCAAGTGCAGGACTCACCTTCCCAGTTCCCACCTCTTCTCTCCTCCAGCCCCCTGCCTGCAAATCTCGGTTCATCTCCTCCTCCCTCAACCCCTATCATATCCCTGGTATTTCTGACACTTGCTCCCATCAGAATGGAGATCTTGAGAAGCTCTATGTCATCCCAGTTGCTTAGGGAAGGGACTGGGGATGGCACAACCCCTGGTCTTCATCCCCTGCAATGTCTTCCTCTGCAGAACTGAGGAGGTGGCAGTGGACTCATTGTACTCTGCAGATCTGCCTATTTTAGCACAGCTTTTCCATCTCTGCTTTTACACCGCTCGCTAGTTTATTTCTGAAAGGTATCCTCATCAGAGCAGGAGACAGCTCCAGTCCAGGGGACTTTGTCAGTGGAGACTGCTCCTTCTCTCTTCTATCCCCTTTAACAGAGGACTTCCTGCTGAGCCTCAAATGCTCCCTCTCTGATCTTGTAAAGCCACTTTGTGTGATTTGTATGGAAGCAGGGGGATGCACATAGAAGATGACTATCGATCTACAAGGCGATGGCAGCATCATGCAACACATGTGTGTTACATTGATCATTGCTAACAAGGACTTCAGCCCTGCTGGCTCCTGCAGCAAAACCATCCCTGGGCACAAACACCTTTCCCACAGGAGACACTGTTTGGCAGCCAGCTGCTCAGCTCAGGAGCTGGTTTTGCTGCCTGCTGTGCAGAAGAAACACTTCTCAGCTCTAAAAGGAGTGGACAATATCTGCAAGGATAATGGCCTTGCAAAACCCAAAACTTTCAGAGAGGGCTTTCTGCCTGGCAATGTCAGAAATGTCCTGTAGCTTCAGGCCCTTCTTGTTGCTATCTGTCTGTTTGTGGCTATCAAGAACATTAGGGCTGGGGGACGATGGCAACACAAGTGTGTTCTGACAAACACAGATTTACATTTGCTCTGTGGCCAGAAAGGTTTTGTCAAATGGCACTTTGAAAAACTGCTGCACAAATCTCCCTCTCTTCTCTTGAGAAGCCATCTTCTCACTGACTCATCTCTCTCACTGCAATTTCCATTGTCTATTTGTTACTTTCACCTTTAATTCTTTCCTTTTCTGTCCATGTACCCATGCCTATTTGTTGAGTGGGTCCGCTGAACAATAGAATCCATTTGGTATCTTGAAGCCAAGGCTAGCTCCTCGTTGTCCATCCAGACCTCCACCCAGTTTCCGATGACATGACATGACTCACAAGATTGACCGGACTGAGGTCCCTTTCCAGACTTCCCAATGCCATCTTCAGTAGTGCTCAAAATGTACCATCAGCCTCAGTGGGCCTGTTTTTACTGGCCTTTCATCTCCATCCGCAATGTTCCTTTCAATCCTTTCCTCTACAAGCACTTGAACTCATGGAGGATGAGAAAAGGGAAGTGTTTGCTACAATCCAGGCATGAGTACCTGCTAAATCTGTTACTCTTGAGAAGGTGCTGATGGGAAACTGTACTATCAGCGTGGGATGGTTGGACCATCCCATTTGCAGTCCATCCATGAGTCTGCTGAGCAGATTAACATGGCTGGCTTCCAGGATCGTATGGTCTGATTGCACCAAGAGGCTTCTTGCCAAGCAAACAAATATTGGTGTTACTCTGTCATATGGACCAGTGCCAGAAACTCCTTCCCTCTGTAATCATCACTGCTGGCATGCCAAGCCTGGTCCCCTCCCCCTCACTGTGGCCTTCACCTTGTCTTGTTGATACACCCACCTGAAGGTGATTTTTTTTCTTGCCATCTTACAAGCAGCATCTTGCCATCATGTGGGAAGAGACTTCCCACTCTCCAGATGGCCTGGACTGCAAATGGACCGATTGGGTTGGTACCCATCACCCCTTGACCAGCGAGGAGTACTTTGAAGTGAGACTTGTGCCTTTATGTACTGCTGACTCCATTATTTCCCTAGCACATCTCACAAATTTCTGGATTCCTATGGGCTCAGCCCAACTTTCTTTCAGGTCTTCTTCATGTTCTCTGAGGGGATCTTGGTTTTTTTTTATTTTTGTGTTTTTTTCTTTTTTTTCCATGTAATATGAGTTGCTGATGAAGGCGGAGTGCAGGATGAATTTGAGACTGAGCCAGTGGGACAGCAGAAAGGCTTTGGCCATGACCCATGCTGTCAAGAAGACAAAATGTTGTTTCTATCTGTAGAGCCTGTGATTTACCATCCAAGGGATGCCTTGCAATTGCATGGTGGATAGCTGTGATCAGGCAGCCCCAGGCTGGGACAGGACAGCTGTCCTACCACCACCTGGCCAAACTAAACCAGAGATGGAGAAAGGACAGAAACGGCATGTCCCTTGCTATCGGCCAGGAGCCATGTTTTTTTACCTGTCACTTTTCAGGTGGTTGGTGAATCAGCTCTGCCCATAATAAAGCGGAATCGAGTAGCCTGGGAGCCTTGGGAAAGCCCATGTTTACTCCTGGTGAAGATCTTCAGCGTGGTCATAAAACAAGAGTATTTATGATCGCGGCACTGAACTCAATCATATAGGGTTGATGATGTCTGCAGATGATTTGTGGCAGAAATACTTCACCTTGGCGTATAATTTCCCTTTACAGCAGGTTTTTGAAAGCCAAGTCCACTAGCTTGAAATATACTGAGTGATTTCTTGCTTTATAAAGGGGACCTGATATTATTGCTATTGAGGGCAGAAATGGAAAGAGTGAGGGGAAAAAAAAGACATTTTAATACTGATGTGGATTGTTGTTGTCGTTGTTTTTCCCAAAGAGAGCTGGTGGCAAAAATGGAGAGAATTAGCTTTAAGTATAGAAGGAAGCAGGCCAAGTTTCTGTTGTTTGTTTTTTTTTCTTGGCCATCCTGTCTTTGCTTTTGACATTTGTTGCTGACCATAGCTGAAGTCGTGGTGCAGGCTTCGCGTTGTACCACAAACCGTTGCACTGCAGACTAACACGCTGTGAAATCAACCCCGACTCACAGCACAATCACCACGTAAGAGAGCTCAGTCATTTTCTTCTGAAAAACGGGCAAGCCAGTCAACAAGTAGTGGAGGGAAACTGAGGCATGGGGGAGTAAAGCAGTTGATCTAAGGGTCTCTGAGGTGACAGAAGCTGCAGAAACAGCACCTGTCTCTCCTGATATCTGTAACCCAACGTGCCTAATTGCATCGTCTGTCTTGTCTTCGTACAGAGCTGCTCTGATGCAGCGGGGTTGTTTTCATGTCAGTGTTTTACAGACAAGGATGGGTAAGCTGGAGTAGCCTACTCGAGTTGATGGGATAAAGGATTAAGTCTTCTTTTGTACCTTCTTCTCGAAGATGAACCCTATTTGTTCCGGGCCTTGCAAGGCTTTTAGCTTTCTTGGGGGGAAAGACAGGGAAAAAAAATGGCAAAAACCAAAAGCAAGCCCAGATAACAAATCTATTATCCACTGAGTTTAAAAGATACAAAATCATTTAATTACCTTAAAGGAGGTTTTCATCTTTCCCTGCTCAGCCGATTTGCGTGTGCATGTGTTTTTCTTCCTCCCCCAAACAAGCTTTTCATTAAAAGGATTTTCATCTGCTGCCTAAAAGGAGAACAGAAGAAAAGATCGCGCGCCAAAGTGTTTTATGTCGAGTTGTACGTGCTAACGACAGTGAAGCCCACATAAAAGAAACAACTGCTTCAAATATTAATTTGTCAGAAGCGATAGAAAGCCGTGTGAGCTGTGTGCTGGTGAGCAGCTGCCAAGGAGAAGAGTGTTGCTTCGCCCAGCGCTTGCTAGTGCCTTGTGTCGAATGAAGAGCTGTACCAGCACCTTCTGCAGTGGAGTGCACAGGCTTAGCTCTGCTTGGCCTTCCTGGGGATGGAGTTTTTGGGAAAAGGGAAGAAGGGAGGGGAAAAAAGAAGGCAGGGAGTGATGACGACAACTCAACCTGAAGTGGGAGGCATCTAAGAGGCATTTGGATAATGCCTTTAATAACATGCTTTAGCTTTTGGTCAGCCCTGAAGTGTCAGGCAGTTGGACTGGATGATTGTTGTAGGTCCCTTCCAACTGAAAATATTCTATTCCAATATTCTATTCTAATCCAATCTTTGTCCAAAATCTCCCTGACCCCTAGACCATGTCCCGATGTGCCACATCTACTCTTTTTTTGAACACCTCCAGGGATGGTGACTCCACCTCTTCCCTGGGCAGCCTGTTCCA
>VZZY01023557.1:91397-240297 GCA_013400335.1 Eurystomus gularis
TCTTACACTGTTATTCTATCCTATCCTATCCTATCCTATCCTATCCTGTCCTGTCCTGTCCTGTCCTGTCCTGTCCTATCCTATCCTATCCTAAAGTGATAACATCCACATCTCCTCACCACGGATTTTGTCTGTAGTAAGCTCAGCAGCACCCTTCCCCACCCTACAGGTGCGTCTCCATCTGGCCCAAGGTCTCAAAAAGCAAACAGGTTTTCAGGGCCTCCAAATGTCCTGCTTTGTCCTCTTTGCAAGGTGCAGAAGGAAAGCACGGTGCCCAGCTCCTCCCAAAACGCACCCTGGTGGAAATGCCTGGGGAGGGGATAGAAGACCTGATGGGCCACCAGGTGGACATGGCCAACTCCTTGTTCCCTTACACAGACAAGCCTTCTGGTGATGCATCTTCAGCTGTTGCTGTAGCAACTGCTCTGTTTCCCTCCTGCTCCTGTTTCCAGCCTCCCTTAACCCGGCCAGAGAGGCGGTTGCTGGAAGCATCAGCACAGGGAGGAGAGAAAAAAACCATCTCTGCTCAAATTAACGTCTCTCTCATTTCTCAGGGACTCTAATGACAGTGGCAGCGAGGCCAATACCAGAGCGCCGAGTCCTTCCTCGGCTTGTCGATTATCCGCTCACTTATCCTGGCACCTGTCTATCATTAAGGGGAGGGTGTGAGGTGTAGTTTCTATGGCAACTGCAGGCAACCTGCTGCCTTCAAGTGCTGTGTGCAGGCAGGGGCACCAGCAGGAGAGGGGATCAGGAGCATCTCTAGACAGGCAGCTGCTGCGGGCAGCAGCAGCCACCCCAGGCAGATGGGATCTGGCATAGTGATGCATGCTTCACATGGCACCTGCTTTCCGAGCAGCATGGGGGCTTGGTATTGATCATCTATTTAGCTCTTAGAAGTGTTTCCAAGCACGTGGGATGGAGTTCGGTCTTGTCAGCATCCCATCTAGGGGGAGGCAGGAATAATATGGGAGGAGGATGTGAGTTGGGATCCAGCCATGCCTTGGGGCTCCTGGTGGTTGGACACTTCAGGCGGTGGCATTTCAACCCTCATCCACCGTGACAGCCCTTTCCCAGAAATGGAGAGGCATAGTGTAGCAGGTACATCCTCTTCAGAGAGGGTGCTTCAGATAATAATGAGAGGAAATTAAACACAGAAATTGGAGGCTAGGCAGAAAGCTTTCCCCTTGTTCATGGAGTCCTGTCAGAGCATGACAATACTGCTCAGAGGCAGTATCAGGTAGTGTGTGAGGCCACGGGTTTTATTTCAGCAAATGAGAGTTTTGTTCCTGGCTCTGAGCCGGCTCGGACACGTTCACCTTTCCGTGCCCCTGTTTCTCTCACACCCGCTTCTGATTTGGGTAAGCATTTTCCATTAATAGGTGCTTGTACAGTACTTAGTACCTGGAGCTGTGATCTCGCAGTGGGGGCTGTTCATGAGAAGTCTTTGAGCTTGTACAAACAAATTAGATAATTTGCTGTTGTTTGCAAGTCACACTGACTTGCACCGAGGTGAAGAAAAAGATGGAAAGCCTGTGTGTGAGTGGCTGCTTCTGTTATTCTTGCGTGCCTTTTGTCGTCTCAGAGACTTTCTGCCCTGTGGCCACCCAGCTGGCAGGAGAAAAGGCTGGGAATTGGTTCAATTTCCACTGTAACTTTTAGCAGGATTTCTGATTATTATGGTTTGGGACCTGCAGGAAAACTGTCCTGGTGCAGGGCAGCTCCATCGTGCCTCTCCTTGTTGAGATCTCCAGCCAAATCACAACAGGGGCTGAGAACCGATAGATAAAGTCCACCCTGTGAGCAGTTCATCCTATGTTAATACACATCTTATCTTCTTAGAGCTTAGCTCCCCCAGCCACCATGTGAATGACTACTCAAGGACCTGTTCGTGACATTTCTAGGAGCAACTCAGGGAGATTGACTTGAATGGACATGTAAGAAACCTCTGACACTCAATACGGTGTCCCTGCTAAATGTCACTCAAAACAGCTGGGCTGCTCATCTTTGTAATGCAATATTATTTATCCTGCAGGACAGAGTGATCTCAGAATGCAACAGGGTAATATTCATCTGTCCCCGCCAACACAACACCCTTGAAGTAACAACGGGAAGAGCTTATGTTGTTTTGGTAGCCTAGCTCAGTGCAATGTCATTGTCATGCCTCAAGTGGCTGCAGGAATTTCTGGCTATCTGGACATCTGTTAGGACTGTTGGGATCTGTATGGTACCCTGCAGTTTGAGGGAGGAAAGACAAATCCCCATTCAGACTTAGTCCAGGGTGATGGCCTGGCCCTGAAGCAGAAAGCATTAGCTGTATTCACTGCTTTGGGCCAAGTGAGCTTTTGAGACATGGCCAAGGAGAAACATTCTCAGGATGTTGAAGCTGTAGATAAGAGGTGAGGCTGGAATATGTCTCCTGCCCTGCTTGGGGCATCTCCAGGAGGCTGAGCCCAGACCCTCCTTCCATGTCTTGTCTTTGGGCATGAGTCCATTTGCTTTGGCTTGGACATTATCTTGTGCTGTCATGGATCTCAGTGAGGGGGAGTGTGACAAGAACCGTGATATCACGGTCCCGACCTTCCCACTGTGGAAGCCAAAGTATTACAACTCTCTGGGCTTCTGTCTTGGTTTCCAAAGGAAGTAGGTTTGCGTCAATGTGTCCTGTGGGTGCAACCTCCGGTCCATCTGTTACTCTGGCTCCTCTATTGACTTCTGAACTCATTGGTCATTCCTGGCCTAGTTGGGCCAAAATCTGGAGCTCTCAAAGACACCAACTTCCTACTAACTTTGTAAAAATGGGCAGCTTTAGAGAAGAACTAGATTCTCAGTCCTCTCTCAGCAAGAAAGCACTACAGCTTGGTCTTATTAGACACCAGAAATCCCCATGTGGGAGTGTTGTCATGACAGTCTCTGTTGCTTCTGAGGGAGGCTTGGGTGGAGACTGTTCCTTACACGTGCAAAACCCATTTGTTGACACATATGTACAGGAAACTTTGTTGTGTTGAGGAGTAACATGTCAGTACCATTAGTACCTACATGGAAGAGCAGTAAGAGCTGTTACTGAAATGCTCAAAATTTTCAGCCTCGTTGGGCTGCTGGGTTTCCATGCGTAGATGTACAGTGCTTTGATACACATGAAAGGTCTTGTGAACTTCAGGTGGAAGTCCTTACAGACGGACAGAAGGCTGGCTAGGCAGAAGGATGCAGATTTACATCGTAATAATCAGAGAAGAAATTCATTACTGCTTTATAAGCTGACAATGCTCTGCCCTGCACTGTCCATGGCTTTGCACGATCCGGTATTACTATGTTATTCTGAAGGGCTGTCTTACTTAACGAGGATTTTCCTTTAACAAATGACAGACTTTGTCCAAGTAGATACACGGTTTCCTTATCTCTTGGCACATGCACCGCCTTCCTCAATGCACACAACCATATTTCTCACTATTTCAAAACCAGACAGTTACTCAGGAAACACCAGAACTGAGAGTGCTGGCATGTCTCCAGTAGCCCCTTTCCTTTTCGCAGATGTACCTAATGACACAATCATCTACTATTTTTGCCACCAGTCCACTCCCTTTATCCAGTGACCAGAAGGCTCCTGCTCTCTGGATCATTACTTTTTCTTCTGAGAGTGTGTCAAAGCAGCAAAGAGCTGAAAGGAAGTTAACGTTGTGTCTCTACTTACAAAGGATAAATGTGGTGCTTGGATAATTATGGCAGCCTGACCTTGATCCTTGTGAAATAATGGGCCAGCTGAGAAAGGCTCTATTAATAAAGAATTAAAGGAGGGTAAAATAATTAGTGTTGATCAGCAGAGATGCGTGGGCTGACTTCGGAAGCAGAATGGTCCTAGGTTGGGATCAAGCCCTCAACAGACCTGGGTGATTTCCTAACACTGCCTGCGTGGACTCCTGATCAACGAGATTCAGCAGTGAGCCATGCAAGAGGAGGTTAGTTATCTTCATTTAGCTTCTGCTTTTCGAGTATCCCCTCTCTGGTGATCAGCATCGCTCCTCACTCTCTACCCTTCACAACACTGAAGCCCAGGACCCAAGAGGCTATGGCAGCTGAGCTAATGATCTGCTATTGATCCGTCTCCCTTCCTCCAGTAGTGATATCTGTACACTAATCTGTGCAAGCCACCATTGAAGTATGTAGCTACTGGAGAACACAGAGCTTAAATAGGGCCAAATCTCTTCCACAGACTGAGTACCAGCCTCCAGGCCAATCACCTTTTCCCAGGCACCAAAATCACTTTGCAATATGTGACAAAAGAGAGCTGATACTTCCTCCTTAGTGCATGGAAGACTCTTAACTAGAAAGGAGCCACTAGAAGTGACAGCAATGCAAGGACTCAATTATTCCTTTGTTGTCTCTGCAGATGTTTGCACTTCCCATAAATCCTGTTGCTTTCTCCTCATCAGCTGCCTTTAAAGTTCTGAGCATTTTCTTCGTGTATTATTACTTTTGCTGTGCCAATAAATAAGCACCCCATCAATCAAACTAACAACATTGTAAACTTAGGAAGTGCAGATAAAATATATGGTGCATTAAAAAATTCTTTGACCGGGTGAGCTTTTTTGTAGCTGGTTTGATTGCTGCTGGTGCCGATGTAAATTTGGGGGAAGTATATCCAGGAATTTATGGAGCTTGGAATCCTGCCTACAAAGCATTGACCTGATTCCACTTTATAACTTAATAACGTTCCCCAGCACTGTTCGTGTAAATTTTAAATATAATTTTTATGATGTTAAGAATTAGTGGTGTAATAATGTAAACACAACATGGACCGTAACTCACCCCTTCCCCTCCCGCACTGCGAATGCCGAGCTCCTTGCTGCTTCATTCTCCAGATTATCCCGGGCTGGGAAATTGTGCAAGAGTTTAAAAGTGATTCATTGAAGGAACCAGCTTGTCAGCCCCAGAGCCTGAAGCCCTCTCTTTGCAGCAATACAGGGTAGCTGCTAAACAAGCAACTAATTTCGCTGGGGTGGTGTCACAGCCCTGACCCAGGGTGACCGTGCTGAGGTGTGAGAGAGAAGTTCAGGCAACATATTCCAGGCAGTCCCTGGTGCTTCTCATCTGCCAACTTGCTCTTTTCCTGCTTTTCATCCCAGTGAAATCTGATTCCTTTAAAATCAATGTCCAACCCCCAACCGGCTTTTTTTTTTTTTTGCCTCTTTTCTGACTCCTTTTTCTCCTTCCATCCCTTCCCTTTCTTTCTCTTTCCTTGTTCTGTTTTGATTTTAATGGTTTTTAATCTAATCTAACTAACAGAGCATCCAGATGCTTTGGTCTAGATAACTTTATAAAGACTCAGTCCCTGTCTCTCAAATATTACCCTCTTAACTTGATTACAGCAGAGTGGGAGGGTGAGGAAGCCACAGGGGACACAGGGAAAACGATACAGAGCAGATGAACAAAAGATGTGTTGTATTTATATAATATTTTAGTAAATAATAATCTGAGTATCATTTCTTGTGGGGTCCCAAAAGGCTTGAGTAAGTTATGGTCCTCACTCAGATTCACTTTGTGGTCATGTTCCTTCCAGGCAGGACGGCTTGGATAAGGCATAAAGATGGTTGCTAAATGAGGGTTATTGAAAAAAAAAGTCTTAGGAAAAAACCCTGAAGTGGAGGATGAGGAACTGGCTTTTGATGGGGAGGGAAAAGGGGATCTGGATGCTTTGAGGTGAGTTGTGGAGAAACTGGTGGTGGTGGCTTTGTCTGGTCCTGAATGGAGATGACTCCTACTATTCTGAGAAAGGAAGGGTGAAAATTCGTTGCCGAGAGTTGAGTTTTCTTACCAAAGATGCCTACAGTGCAGTCAGCAATAGGTGAGCTCTACTTTCCTTCTGTAGCAAGTGGAGATCTAGTCAGTGCTACCAGAGATCATGAGGGAGCAGTATGAAGGAAAAGTAGGAAAGATTCCCTCATTTGAATGCTCTGGATGGCAAGAGATGCACAAGGGAAGACAAGAGAACTGGGACACCAGTATAAGGCAAAGACTGTTGATAGGTGGATGAGTCATTGTGTTAAACCTTCCTGGTTGCTTTACCTGTTCCCATGTGGGATGCCTACCATTCAAAGTAGATTAGACCCTTTTTTTTTTGGAAAATGGAAAACACTCCGATGAGGCTTGGACTCGTGATCTTGGCCATAAACAGTAACAGAGGGTAAAACTGTACAAAGAGGTTAGAAAAAATATCCTGAAATATCCCTACATGCTTCATCCCTAGGAGAGGATGATAACTCTGAGTATCTGGTCAGTCTCCAGCCTATACTGGAAAACAGCGTGGTGAAACCCCCATTAAATCATAGCTCTATGAAGCACCATAAAGGAACCAAGCTAATTAGTTCAGGGCTAAGACCACATAACCTCAGAGAGGTTTCATCACCCTCTTTAGCAGAATTCTCGTGATGGCTCTCGCTGGGGACTCATTCAGGTATAGCTGTGATGACGGCCATTACATGTATGTGACAGGAAAGGAGAGAAAGGGTTCTCATATTTCTGAGACTTCATTATTTCTGCAAGCTACAGCAAAACACATTTGCAGGTATTCTACAAGGAGTTATAAATAAAGAAAATTAAACTACCATTGACCCAATGATTACAGCCCATTTCATGCAGCGTTTTCCCTGCAAAAGCTCTCTGACTTGATAACTGGCAAAATTTGGTGACTTGAGGTGTGCATCGCTGCTGATACGAGTAATTGGCAAGGGTGGAAGGTATTATATTAAAGAGGCTGACTCATTTGAAAGCATTTAAGGAGCAGAATAAAGCTACACACACAAAATGAATCAACAAGAATCCGCTTTCAAATGTGTTGCCCTGCTAGAGATTAAAGTGGATTTTAGCTCCTCTGGAATCTGAACCAGCTGCCCTTAGAATCAAGGGAACGACTGAATTTATTATATACCAAAGACAAAAGGGGTGGGATTGTGCCCTTCCTTGGTACAGTTGTTGGCAGTGAATGTTCTTATTTCCCCTCCATCATGTGAAACTCATCCTTTTCCAACCGAGGTGATGTCCATTGCGTAGAAAAGGTGAAGAGAAACTGCCTCCACTGGAAAATGCCCAAGAAAATTCTTTTTAAAGACCCTTCTGCTTGGGTCCTGCTGCAGCCAAAGCTTGACACAGGCTGTAAAATAAGTAATATGTTCTGAATTCGAACCCAGAGCCTAGTCCAAGCGCTGAGGTTTTATGCAGTACATCACCCAATGAAATTGCCTTTTCCTCTCCCTGTTTCAATTAGAAAGAACATTAGGTCAATCAGATAAAGCCACATTGGGAGGATTTCCTCTTTATGGCACTCGCCTCTTCAATTATCTATAATGAACTTCCTCCCAGCACTGCAAAGCTTTTTATATGCAAACGAATCCTGTTTTGGGGCTGCCGCAATCACTGCTTGTTAATGAACTTGAAACAAGTGTTATCGGAAAGGTTACAGCACCAGTGGTGGAGGGGGACGGGATAAAGCCAGACAAGAAAGACTGGCCTGAAGAGCTGGGATTGGCCTGCAGGTAACATAGTGGGCTATCTCCAACCCCCATCCTCTGGTCCCCTTTAGAAGCTTTGCTATTTGACAGACATCAAGCAAAACGCCCACTCTTGGGAAATGGCTGCTCAGCAGCAGATAGGGTTTTCCCATCCTCCCGTCCCACTGATTCACTCTGCCAATGCATCTCTCTCTCAAGTCTTATAGCTAGAGAGGAAAAAAAAAATGAGACAATGTTGCCAAGGTCTTTTTTTTGTGCCAGCAGAAAAAGAGGGAGCTGATACAGAAGCCCCAGAGTGTGTTGGGCAGGTGAAGGAGAAGAGTCAGGGAGGGGGTGTTGAAGCCATACAGTCCCAAGTGGTATTTACACATGTCATCTGCTGGTGTGATCACAACTGGAAACTCTTACTTGTGCTTTAATGTAGCCTACACCACCTCCTTCCCCTGCCCTCTGGTTTCATAGGTCTAAGTCACTTAGGGTTAGATTATGCCTCAGTTTCTCATGCTGAGTAGCTACTTAACCCTACAGCTAGTCTTAACATCGGTGTGCTGTGATAAGGTAGGATTATTGGACTCAAGGTTGAGGGCTCAAACACCTCTTCTATGAGAAAGGCTGAGAGAGTTGGAGTTGTTCAGCCTGGAGAAGAGAAGGCTCCAGGGAGACCTTCTTGCAGCCTTTCAGTACTTAAAGGGGGCCTATAGAAAAGATGGGGAGGGACTCTTCAGTAGAGAGTGTAGCGATAGGACAAAGGGTGATGGTTTTAAACTGAAAGAGGGATTTAGATTAGATATTAGGAAGAAATTCTTTACTGTCAGGATGGTGAGACACTGGAATAGGTTTCCTAGAGACATTATGGCTACTCCATCCCTGGAAACCTTCCAGATCAGGTTGGATGGGGCTTTGAGCAGCTTGGCCTAGTGGGAGGTGTCCCTACCCATGCAGGGGGGTTGGAACTAGATAATCTTTAAGGTCCCTTCCAACCTAAACTGTTCTATGATTCTATAAAAGTTTGAAAGACTTTCTAGGCTGTCAAGCCTTGCCCTTTTGTCAAGGTAGACACTTCTATGACACTATAACCATTCTGTTTCAGCATTGGTAGTTCCCTGGGGACATTTCATCATGGGACACAACAACAGCAAGAGCAGACTGTTGGAACAGAGTGTAGCTCCTCAGGTACTCCTAAGGGTCAAACAGAGCCTCTTTCCTCACTGGCTGTGTCTTGTGCATGATGAGGCACATATATAAAGCAACTTCCACTGTTCATATACCCAGCTTTGTGGAGCTTCCTCATACGTCTGCTTGCTGAAGTCCTGCTCAGCACCAGAATGTCCTAGACAGCAGAGAGTCACAGTGGTAAAGCTCATCACTGCAATGCAGTACCATATAGGCTTGTGACCTCTAATTCTTACACCAGCCAGCCAGGTTAACATAATGGCCTATTAAGCCTCCGTTCTTGGTAGCACATATTAAGATAGGTCTTGTGCCAGTTTAGCCCAGACAAATGGCCACCAAACCCAAGATTATTTACCTCTATTCAACTCCAGTGACTGCATGCTTGACTTCCCTGGTTCTGGTGTTAGCCTGGGCAAAGCCAGCTGAAGCTCATCAGTAACTCTCCAGTACTTGCACCATGAGCATCACCCTGTAAATGTAGATGAAAAATCAGGTTGCCTCAAAGAGCTCTTCAATCTGGAATCCCTAGTAGGAGAGACAGACCCTATCTGAGGACAGAGAAAGGCTTCTGGACTTCACTGCAGCAGTGCCCTGAGTGGTTACTGGATTTTCTTCCTGCCCCTAGCCATGGATCAGCTCGCACTTGCAGTGTGATGATTGATGGCTCTTGTAATTCTATTCCTGGTTTATCTAACTGCAGAAGTTACACATCTAATCAATTTCTTTATCTTCCTAAGCTATTTGCTGCAGTAAGATGCTTCCACCATCTGCTCTAACAAGCTCCTAGGCTCTCATAAGCCCTAAGTTCCACTTTTGAGCCTTTCAGGCCCTTTCTCTACTTTCCAGTCCTGGATCAATCATTTTCCTCCTGCTGTCCCTTGCCTACACCCACAGATTAAGCTTGCACCACTTTATATTTATTAGGACAAGAGGAAATGGCCTCAAGTTGTTCCAGGGGAGGTTTAGGTTGGCCATTGGGAATTTTTTTTTCACTGAAAGGGTTGTCATCAGGCACTGGCCTAGGCTGCCCAGTGTAGTGGTTGAATCACTGTCCCTGGATGTGTTTAAAAGTTGTCTAGATGTGGTGCTGAGGGACATGGTTTAGTAGCAGTCTTGGTAGGGTAAAGTTATGGTTGGACTGGATGATCTTAAATGTCTTTTCCAGTCTAAATGATTCTTTGATTCTATGTGAGTTCCTTGTCTCTGCTTGTACCAACTGGACCTGGCTTTAATGTTGGGCAGGACAGGGTGGAATGGTGTTACTCTCTGGACTGGACAGGATGACTGCACCATCATGATTCCGTGGTGCTCTACAGAGAGCAGGCAGAGTGCCAGGGAGAGAAGAAACAGAGGGGAAAGGCTTTCTCTTGACATCTAGGAGTTGAAAAGGTTTAAAAGAGGGGACAGCCAGGCGCTCACAAGCAATCAAAGCAACGTGGTCTGTGCGTTTGGCGTGCTTATGTTTTGCTGCCTGTTGTGGTGGCTTTTTAAGGGATCCCGTTTTCTATCAAACTGCCTTGCATTCGCCAGGCGAACGCTGCCGTAATTTCCTAAAGAGCTGATAGCTTCCTAGAATACGTGATTTGACAGCTTGCAGTTGCCTGATGGTACTATGAAGCAGCAGCGCACTGCTCCTCTCACTAAAGCTGTGTGAATTAATGAGACTGAATTACTGACAGCCTTCTGCATTGCAGCTTTGGGTGCCCAGACCTCTACCTGCACAAGGGACCCACCAAGAGGCACTGGATTAGCAACATCCTCATAGCATTGCTCCCTTTGTGAAGCGGTGGCAAGCCTTTCCGAGGGATCTCCACACGCTGTGTGACAGTGGTTGCTGGGGAGCTGGATCCATCTGTAATAAATATTCTGTCCCCTTCTAAGCCAAAACAAAGTCTCTTTTTAACAGCCCAGACTCAGCAGCTTACAACGTGTCTTGCTGGAGTTAGCTGGAGCTGTGCCTTTTGTACAACGGTGCGTTGGCTGGTGGGGAGGCGAGGAATTATGCTCAGGTTTTGGCTTTGTTCACTTCTCATGTCATGGCGTTGCAGCTGCACTCAGTCCCTGGAGGGACTGTGATTGCTTTCCTACTACCCGATTAACGGAGCAGGTATTAAAAAGCACTAGAGGTAGCTTCCTTGGGTCCTGGAGTTTGAAAGGCTGTAGCGAGAGCAAGGGAGATAGGAAAGGATGGTCTGTAAAGGAAATCCTTCCTCACCTGTTTATCTGAGCCTTCCTGGTAATGCTCCTTGAATACCCTTGTAATAGGCGGAGGCCCAGGGAGGGATGCAAAAGCTTTGTAATCAGTTGAAGCAAAGCGTGAAGTGAGAAGGTTGAGAGAAGCATCAGAGGACTCCACCTGGAGCTAGGAAACCTACTTGCTGACTTGGTGTGTTGTCTTCTCTCTCCCTAGGACTGTCCCCAGCTGCTGCAGGCAGAGAAGATCCTGGTGCCGGTGGAAGTGATCAAGCCGATCACGCTGAAGGCCAAGAACCTGCCCCAGCCACAGTCAGGCCAGCGAGGCTACGAGTGCATCTTGAACATCCAGGGCAATGAACAGCGGGTACCTGCCTTGAGGTTCAACAGCTCCAGCGTGCAGTGCCAGAACACTTCGGTGAGCAAGCCCTGCGTGCCTGTGAGAGGTGCAGGGGCCAAGGAGGACCAAAAGTGCCTACAGTACTGTCCCAGTGGGATCTGGGGTTGTGTTGTAGCCCTTTTTACCTTATTGCTTACCCAATTCCAGGCACAGTCAAGGAGGGGCTGGTTGGTAGCTTGCTGTTTGGTCAACCAGGGGCTGGTTGGTCAGAAAGGAAACGGCCTCAAGTTGCACCAGGGGAGGTTTAGTTTGGATATTAGGAACAACTTCACTGAAAGGGTTGTCAAACCCTGGAACAGGCTGCCCAGGGAAGCAATGGAGTCATCATCCCTGGAGGTATTTTAAAGGTATGTAAGTGATGTGCGCAGGGACATGGTTTAGTGGTGGGCTTTGCAGTGCTACTCAATGATTTTAGAGGTCTTTTCCAACCAAAATGTTTCTATGATTCTATGATCAAAAAGAGTGGGTGAAAAAAAAAGATGGGTGAGCTGCTGAAGGCTTGAGTCAACCCTTCCTCCAGTCATTGACTCACTGCATGACCTTTGGTTAGTGTCTTTGCCTCTGCCCACCTCCACTTCCCCATCTACAGAGCAGGACCAAGAATCTCCCTCCCATGGAGCCTTTGTGAGTCATGACGGTGTTTTCACCGCAGCAGTGCCAGTTCTGGGGGCAAACACTGGCATCTGCCAGGAGCTGTGCATATGTCCAATACTGGTCTCTGCTTCTCTGGAGGTTTCTTCATGAGATTCATGTCTCCAGGACATGCATTTGAGTCATACTCATTGCTGCTACTACAAGATGATTTATTAGTCAAAGAGCTAATTACAGGCTTTAGCCACTTCACTGCAGCTCTGCCACTCCATGCTGGGCAACGCTTGCTAAAAGCCGTCAAAACATATTCTGTGGCATTACGCAGTGTGCTGAAGGTTATAGACAGATCACACATTTTATCATCTATGGCAAACAAGCAGCTTCCCAGTGATGCTCTTGTTTGTTTGTCCTCCTCCTTCCCCCTGTTTTTCATTACTGGTTAGACACTTATGAGCATTTAGATTTGAGGTTTCACAGAAATTATAGAATTGTTTAAATTGGAGAAGACCTTGAAGATCATCGTGTCCAACCATTAACCTAACTCTAGCAAGTCCACTGCTAAACCGTGTCCCCAAGCACCAGATCTACATGACTTTTAAAAACATCCAGAGAGGGTGATTCCCTGGGCAGCCTGTTCCAGGCCTTGACAACCCCTTCAGTGAAAGATTTTTTCCTAATAACCAGTCTAAATCTGCTCTGGAACAACTTGAGGCCATTTCCTCTTTGTCCTATCACTTGTTCCTTTGGAGAACAGACCAACCCCCACCACACTACAACCTCCTTTTGGGTAGTTGTGGAGACTGAGAAGGTCTCCTCTCAGCCTCCTTTACTTCAGGCTCAACAACCTCAGGTCCCTCAGCCGCTCCTCACCAGACTTGTGCTCTAAACCCTTCCCCAGCTTTGCTGCCCTTCTCTGGACACTCTTCAACCCCTCAAGGTCCTTCTTGTAGTGAGGGGCCCAGAACAGACCCCAGGATTCAAGGAGCAGCCTCCCCAGTGTCAAGTACAGAGGGACTGTCACTTCCCTAGTCCTGCTGGCCACACTAGTGCTGACCCAAGCCAGGATGCTGGTGGCCTTCTTGGCCACCTGAGCACATGCTGGCTCATCTCCAGCTGGTTGTTGATCAGTATCCCCAGGTCCGTTTCTGCTGGACAGCTTTCCAGCCACTATTCCAAATGGATGACTTGAGAAACTATGAAAGCATTACACTAAAAAAAAGACGATATTATACTGGTGAAAGCCTGTGGCTTAAAGGATTTTATACAGACCTGGACAGAGTCTACATATCTGTCCAAAAAGTCTTAGCAAGGAAGAAAGCAGCCACCTTTTAGAGTCATGAATTCTCCTGCACACATAGGCTTCAGCATGAATTATCTCAGGATGCTTTGAAGCATGGTTGTGCTGAGCACCATAGTCCTGGAGGGTCCTTCTCAGCATTCGAGTTTGTGGTATCCAATAAAGGAGCCTGGTTTTGAGATGTAATGGTTACTATTCCCATACTGCCTACATGCTCCAAGAAATTGGTAATGCCTAGGACCAGAGAATTGGGCTTTGATGGATCCCCGGATGCGTTTGCTCATGGGATGCCTGAGTGCTGTGACAGCACTGTGTTGATTTTAATGTTTGTTTCCATGCCAGAACACGCAAGGCTAGTCCTGCACTGGTGCAGCGTGGGAGGGCTGAGTCTCAGGCTAATGCCAAGGCACTTCACTTGCAGGCCTGTGGTGTCTGTAGGACGCCTGTCCCATGTTTGGTGGTGGCTTAGGTGGACCTCTCTCTTCTCCAGGAAGAGAGGCTTATTTTGGAACAAACTCAACCCTTTTCTTTCCTTTTTTTTTTCTGCTTCTGCTCTCCCCTCCCTTCTCTCTCTCCCTCTCTTTCCTTCTCTTTTCTTCCCTTTTCTTTTGAAGGCAGCTTGACTCTCTGATTTCCATTCTTTTTTTTTGTCTGAGAAATTTTTTTCCATTGTTGGTTTGAATTTGCCAGACACTGAGAGAAAGAGATGTGGAAGGGAGAGCTAGACAAAAGAAAGAAACATTCACACAGATACAAAAAGGAAGCAGAGAAGTCCTGGCTCTGTTAGAGTAAGTGGCAGAGGACACAGACAATAAGGAAGGAGTGCTGTAGATATGTCTCCATCACGATTATTTCCTTTCCTGCCAGAATTAGCATTCAGTCTGGAGCCACTACAATACAATGAGCCTCTGCTCCGAGGGTCACCTGGCTTTAGAAACAGCCGTATGAGCTTGTTTGCAAATTGAATCAGCCTCCTTTTGACAGAGCTTTTTACTCAGCAGAGTTGCTGGATGAGACACTGAATGTAGCACCTGCATTGCAGGCTTGGAGAAGGTCCAAAGGAGGGTGGGAGGATGTGTTGTGATGGTGTGTCCCTGAAGGGATGCTATCCTGCCAGCAGATCTTTCTGTTGGTGATGCACGCTAGACTAAGCAATGATTCTTGGCTTGTTTTCCTTCATAAGCCTCAAGATCTATCCCCTCCCATCATACGCTAGGCACCAATGAGCTCAAATTCAACTCTTGCAGAATAACTTCGGCAAAATGAAGGATTTTTCCTGCTTTCACACAGGATAGGATCAGGAAAAAGCCTTAACTCTTGCTCTCCACTGCCTGGACCCTCAAGATTTATGCCAGGGATCAGAGCCATCTTAAGCAGGCGCTTTTCTAAGGGCCTCCAACTTCAGCTAAAAGATACTGTGAGGACACCCAGGTGGGACCAGCATATCTGATGGTGTGTCAGTAATGTCATACCTAGCACTGATGGTGCCTAGGTGCTCGGTCCAGTCAGTAGCCAGCTCTGTCTCTCCCCCTGTCTTTCCTGGAGATATTTCATTTGATAACAGCAATAAGTCACTGCAGGCAGCACGCTTCGGGACAATTATTGTTCTTGTCAAGTGGTTTGAGACTCTCAGCTCTGGGCTTTGTCCTCTATCACACCACCCAAGGCACGCAATTATCACTCAGAGAGACCCTGCCTGCCATTCCTTATTGCACTTATGATAGCTCTGCCAACAGTCTGGACACAGAGTGAGGGGAGGAAATGAAAAGGAGGAGAGCTAAGGAGGCATATAAATAAGTAAGTAAAAATGTCAGCAGGAATGGCTGAAATTGCTAGATCTATTAGGACAGGGACCAGTCTCCCCAGTGGAAACAGTGGGAGCCCCAGCACTTGCAATCAGCCCAACATTAGGAGCCTTTGAAATGAGGAACAAGGAGATGGGTGAGAGATGACCCAGCTGGCCACGCCATGATCATTGCCAGTACTTGCTTCAATGACTAAGCCCACATTCTTGCTTGGTGTGAGCCTGTCCATTGCCTGGCCTTGGCACACACAGGCACCACACGCTGATTTCTAGCAGCAAAAACCCTGCTGATAATTTTCCTCAAGTCCTTCAACAGGTCTGTGTGTTGTGAGGCCCAGGATGGTGCAGCTGGAAGTGCTAACTTAGGGATAGGGAAAGCAAGTATGTTGTATTTGTCACATCATTGCACTTGAGCAAAAGATCTCAGCGGCATTGGGCTCTGTGGTGTGGCTCACATGGTGGAGTGATTAAAAAAAAATAAAATAAATAAAACAGAGCTGGGAAAAATTGAAACGCTCTTCACAGAAATTGTGGGAAAACACACTTATGGGTGGCCAACGGAAGACAAGCACAGGGCTGTGAGTTATATATCCATTTCTCAATTATTATGATGCATTATTATTATTTATCTACACACAAACATCACAGAGAGACCCCAATCGCAGGTGAGCTTTATTGTTCTGGGTGATATCCAGACATAAAAATTCAGTCCTAGCTCTGGGAAAACAGAGTGCAAGGAGAGGGGATGACTGTGGGCAAGAAGTTTTCCACTTACTGTTTACGGCTGGAAAATGGATGCAAAGAGGGATTAAATGATTTGCACAGGATCATGCAAGGTGTTGGTGGCAAAGCCAGGTAAAGGACTCAAACCCCAGGCCCAAGCTTTAATCACAAGAGTGGTGTCAGGGAAAATGATCTTAACATGAAAATACTGCTCAATCATTGTTTGCCTGCAGATGTTTCCCCACTATTGGACACAGCTGAGGTACAAATGGGAAATATCATGCCACTCTTGGTTTTATGTCCTAAGTGTGACCAAACCAAACTATCAAAGTGATATCAAAGTATCTGGTGATACATGATGCAGCAAGAGGTCAAACATGGCTATGGCTCAGCTCTGGGGCCTCCAGCATAAGAAAGTTGTAGATCTGCTCAAGCAGATCCAGAGGAGGCCACAAAGATGATCAAGGGGCTGGAATACTTTCCCTATGAGGACAGGCTGAGAGAGTCAGGGTTATTCAGCATGGAGAAGAGAAGGCTCCAGGGACATCTTATTGTGTCCTTTCAGGAGGCCACAATAGTCAGTAGGCCTTTCAGATAGTCTATAGGAAAGATGGGGAAGGGCTTTTATCAGGAAGTGTAGTGAGAGGATGAGAGGTAATGGCTTTAAACTGAAGTAGGGTAGATTAGATTAGGTATAAGGAAGACATTTTTCACAATGTGGGTGCTGAGACACTGGAACAGGTTGTCCAGAGAAGTTGTGGATGCCCCCTCCCTGGAAACCTTCCAGGTCAGGCTGGATGGGGCTTTGAGCAACCTGGTCTAGTGGGAGGTGTCCCTGCCCATAGCAGGGGGGTTGGAACTAGATGATCTTCAAGGTCCTTTCCAACCCAAACCATTCTATGATTCTATGATTTTATGATTCACAGAAACTGCATGGCTCAGAGGATTGTGAAGCTGAGTTCCTCTCATGCAGGGTGCGTGTAGTAACAGGATGCCCCAAAGAGCCATGGGTTTGAAGATTTCAGAAGTGCAAAGTATCTCTTCACAAAGGTAGCTAATGTTTATGTAGCTGTTGTAGAACTGATCACTGTGGTTTTGCAGCCATCCTCTCGGTCCAAGGATAGTGAACTTCCATGAGACACACAGTCAATGTGTTTAGAGTAGTTCGCTGAAAAATATCTTAAACTGCTAACAACATAGCAAAATGACTAAGTGATGCAATGGACTTGCCTGTCTGATGCTGGCGAAGAGTTTAAGAGATAAAGAGCTGGTACCTAAGAGTTCAAAACATGCTGTGGTGTTCCTGGGAATTTCAACAGCTCCTTCTAGCAGCTTTTGGCACTTCCTGATGAAAGCCAGTCTGCCTTTCCGGAAGGACAGCCTCTTTTTTTCTCAGTTTGAGCCTCCAAATTGCCTGTAATTTTCTGCTTTGTTTTGATTTGTATGGTAGGACTCCAGATTTGGTGGATTACGGGTCAGATTCCATCTTTCGAGTAGTTTTGCCCAAGCTGGAGAAAGTTGTGCAAGGTGATGTATACATATGAGCCCTAATGGTATGAATGCTCTTAGTAGCAGTATCTGGGAAGCTCTGTTGTCCTGGAGATCGATACACCATCCCTTTTTACTTCTCTGAAGTATATTTCCATCTTATTGTTACAACTGAGTGACTCCTTTTCAAAGACTCCTATTGAGTTCAGTGGGCTTTGAACAGGGGTCACAATGAGTTTGCAGCTCCTGTGGTCTGAAGAGGACGGAGCATTTACTGGCTGTTACTTTGCAAATTGCTCCGTTTCGCTGCTGTGAGGCCCTTGAGCTCTCTGAGTGGGCTGGGCACGGCAGTGGGAGCCTCCCCACACCAGCTCCCAGCTGGCTTCATCCTTGGAACTCTTCCATGGGGATCCTGATGTTTATTCCCTCACATCTATTTCCAGTCCTGGATCAACTCTGCTGAGTTAACAAGTCCAATATGTGTTTGCCCCCCATGCCGCAGACACATAAGATCTAAAATCCCAGCTGGGCTCCTGCTGCTGGTGCTTGGATCCTCGGTGGAATGAAAGGCTCTGGGGGACTCCAGCTGCCCGTCCCTTGGCAGCCCTGTCTAAGCTCAAACAGCTAAATCCCAACACATGCACAGGAGACTCAGCTGAGCCAGAAAGTAACTCTTTCTCAGGCACCCACAGACTCAAATTTGGACTTCAGGGTGACCACTGGTACTGTATATTGGCCCTTTCCCATTCCCAGTCAGCATTTGCAAAGTGCTGTGCAAAGCAGGCGTTTGCAAATCTCCAGAGTGGCAGAAGATTTATTATTCTCTACTTTTCAGGCGCTCACCTTTCCACTCCTGTCTCCACATCCTAGCTCCACAAAGCTATGAAAAGCCAGTCTTGTGAGTCCAAGCGGCTCTGCCTCATCTTGCATCTTGCTAGCAGCGACACCAAAAAGTGTCATAAAAAAGCTGGTATTGAATGAGACTGGCGGGTACAGCCCGATTGTAAAGGACTCTGCTAACCTGCGGCTGCTCTTCACTTCCATGGTAACCACAAAGCTTATACCCATAAATACCCTGCAACCAGATCGTAATTATAGGGTCTTGCAGAAGAGTGGCTAATGGTGTTTAGTTTGTCCAAAGAGGAATGATCATGCTACTAACACTCACTCTGCTGTAATGGACAGAAATCACCATATATGATTACTCTGCAATTACGGGACAATTAATGGATACAGAAAAACCTACCTTTAAAGGCTCAGAGCTTTGGCATCTCTGTAGAAAATCACAGTGAGATTTTAAGTGATGGGGACCACTTTAGTGGTCTCTAAGTCATGCTCAACCAAACCAGACGTCTTTCCCCACTTAATGTTGTAGTGGGGAAAACATCTTTTACTATATCCCAGACACAAATACAGGCTGATGATGAGTGGATTGAGAGCAGCCCTGAGGAGGAGAACTTGGGCATACTGGTGGATGAAAAGCTGGACATGAACCAGCAATGTGCACTCACAGCCCAGCAGCCAATGTCCTCCTGGGCTGCATCCCCAGCAGTGTGGGCAGTGGGGCGAGGGAGGGGATCCTGCCCCTCTGCTGCGCTCTGGAGAGATTCTCCTGCAGTGCTGAGCTGGAGTCCTCCGCACAGCAGAGACATGGACCTGGTGGAGCGGGGCCAGAGGAGGGCCATCAAGATGATCAGGGAGCTGAATCATCTCTTTTATGAAGAAAGGCTGAGAGAGTTGGACTTGTTCAACCTGGAGAAGAGAAGGCTCCAGAGAGACCTTATAGAGGTCTTTCAGTACTTAAAGGGAGCCTACAGGAAAGATGGAAAGGGCCTCTTTGTCAGAGACTGTAGTGACAGGACAAGGGGTGATGGTTTTAAACTGAAAGAGGGTAGATTTATATTAGATGTAAGGAAGAAATTCTTCACTGTGAGGGTGGTGAGACACTGGCACAGTTTATCCAGAGAAGTTGTGGATGCCCCCTCTGTGGAAGTGTTCAAGACCAGACTGGATGGGGCTTTGAACAACCTGGTCTAGTGAAGGTGTCTCTGTTGATGGCAGGGGGGTTGGAACTAGATGATCTTTAACGTCCCTTCCAACCCAAACCATTCTATGATTCAATGAAAAGTGTGATTTTGTCCCACTATAGATCCCAGTGCAGTGGGAGACTCCTGATCTCAGGAGGGTAAATCCCTATTGTGTGCTGTGGTCCGTAATAGTAGCAGACATGAAATGTCTCTTCTTTTCTTGCCTTGTTCCCATTCTGCCCTTTAAGCAACCATCTTCTCTCCCATTATGAGGCTTTTTGCCTTTTCGCAAAGTGTTGGATGGAAGCCGTTGATGGAGGTGGGCAGTGGGATCTGACAGGCAACTGGGTGAACCCTGTGTGAACTGGCTTATGATAAACCAAAATCTGGCTGGAAAAATACGCTGAGCACCATGTGTCAAAGAGGTCTGCGAGTGGAGAGGGCCTCCAGAGATCAGCCTCCATTTCCTTTGTTAAGGCCAGGTCTGTGCACCTCGACTGCGCCTGACAAGTGTTTGTTTAAGTCTGTCCAACTCGCTCAGATTTCTATGGCTTTCTTAATACAAAATTGCTGGAAACTGGATACCCCCTACTCCAGCTGAACCCTTTCTGGTTCTCAGCATGGAAAAATAACTGCCTCCTGGGGCTTATGTGTGTAACAAACTCTCTCTAGTACATCCCTAAATGAGATTTGCTTGGGTTTTTGGCAGTAATACGGCATCGTTGATTCACAATCTGTTTGTGATCTTCAGTAGTCCCCAGACCCTTTTCTGCAACGCTGGCCAATCACTCCCATTTCATATTTGTTTGCATTGATTTCTCCTACTGAAGAATACACCGTACTTTGCCTGCATTGAACTTCACCCTGTTGATTTTGGCCAGGTTCTACAATTGGTCAAGTTTGTTCTGAATTCTGAACCCTGCTTTTGAATGTTTTTGCGCCCCTCTTCCAGAACAGTGTCATTCATTAAATCTGTAGTCTGTCATCCAAGTCAGTAGTAAAAATCCTGAATAATGCCAGACCCAGGACAATACTCCATGTGAGAAACCCTCCCAGCCTGAGATTGAATTATCTGACTTCTTTTTCTTTTTTTTTTTTTAATTTTTTTTGGCAGCTTTTACATATATCTTATGGTGGCTTCTTTTAGATCATATTCCCTTAGTTTGTTTATGGGAATCTCCTGTAGGACAGTAGCAAACCCTCTACTGAAATCAAGATAAATCACATCTGCTGCCTCCCCTTTATCCACAAAGCCATTAAGCCTGTCAAAAAAGGAAATTAGATTGGGTTGACACAATTTGTTCTTGACAAATCTATGCTGGCTGATTTTTATCACCTTATCATCTTGCAGGTGCTTACAAATTGATTGTTTAATAATTTGATGTACTTTCTTTCTGGGAAGCCAAGTTAGGCTGACAGGTCTATAATTACACAGCACCTCCATTTTCCCCTTTTTTAAGGCGTTTCCATGATATGCCTGTTGCCTGCTTTCTGAGACCTCACTCAACTTCCAAGAGTTCTTCAAACTATCACTAGCGTGGATAACCCTCATATACACTCAGCATCTATGGAGTGCACAGCAGAGCTATATTTCGATGGTTGACCTACAGCACATAATATACACCTTAGAGGTGTAACCAAGAGTTGGCAAAATGTTCTTCAGAGCCGTGCTCAACACTTAGAAGGTAGATTTCCAAGAGAAGCCCCATCATATGCAAATATGCTTAAATCATGGAATGTTTACCTAATGACTAAGTAGGCTATTGGGAAGGTCACTTGCTCTATTAAGAACCACAACTTCAAGAGCATCCCAAGGCTTTCTGGTGGGTAATGGTGATTAGGGAGGTAGCTGACAGCTCAATTTCTCTTGTTCAAATCTTGTGGCTTCACCTCTCCCCTCAGCCCATCCCCTCCCCACCTCTGGGCACCATGAAAGTCTGGATTTGGGTTATTTTTTTTGGTTTTCCTCTCCCATTTCTAGTATTCATATGAAGGGATGGAGATTAACAGCCTGCCGGTGGAGCTGACGGTCGTGTGGAACGGGAATTTCAACATTGACAACCCAGCACAGAACAAAGGTAAAGAGTTATTTCAACTTGTCCTTGGAAGCGGTAACCTTAGCAACGGGCCGCATCGCTCCCTACACTTAACAAAGCCGCCACCATCTCCCCGTGCTGGCTAGTACCTACTTGTTCTCTGCACTCTGCAAATTACCCATTTTTTGTGTGCTTTGTGTTCCCCCCCAACGCCGCTTCTTCTCTTTGCACCTGAGAAATATGACTCTCCCTCCCACTTGTGTTGCTTTCCCTCTTCCTTCATCATCTTTGCCTCCCGCTTCTCCCGCCATGTCTGTGTCTTGTTTTTGTGCCCCTCCTTCTCCAGCTTTTGCCCCTTCTTTATTTCTCCTGCAGTGATGTTTTCAAGTGAACATGCCAGGAGATCGGGCACTTTCTGCTCAGAGGCAATGCAGTAATGAGCAGGGGAAGGGAGAGGGGGAGGAGAAAGGCTGCAGCTCGCCATGGGAGAAAGTCTGAACGAAATAAAATGATAATGGCAAAGGACAGAAAACCACCTCCTGCCCAGAGCCTGGCTTGGTTTAACTACCGCCAATGGCACAGCACTGATGTGCTCCTCACAGAGGGATATTGCATGTCCAGCCACCACCCTGAGGCGGGCATTTTTGCTGGAGATGGATGGTGCATTCGTGTCTTCTTCCTTCTCATTCATTACCCTCAGCCACCCTGAGGCCTTTCCTTCAGGCAAACTCTCCTCTCAGCTGCTCTGCATTTACGGCTCAGCCCTGCAGACTTTCTCTCCCTCACATTACAACTGTCAGAAGTTTCTCCATCCCTCACTTGACTTACTTTTTTCTTGGGCACTTGCCACATCTTCTCTCACTCTGTCATTACCCATTAGGTACTCCCGTGCTCCTCTCACACCATTTGACACCCACTCTCATGGTGAGGGGTGGTGGGTGAGGTTTCCACCAAGACTGCATTGAAGCTGGACAGCAATACAGAAGGCAACTCTTCTTCCCACAGCATGGCCTCTTTCTGTCCTACTTCCCCTATTACCACCTTTGTGTTGTCTTTCTCTGCTGGCTCAAATAGCCAGTGGGTTTGAATAACAAGCCTGATTACAAAAGGTTCTGCACTGTCCTCTCCAAAGGAGAGGGAAGATGGCTCTTGAAGCCATCTTGTAGCCCATCACCCTAGTGAGAACAGCATCCTTCCTTCTGCTCTCAGCTTCCAAAAATACCTCGCGTGGGGGATGAACTCTGACAAGTGCAGTTTATTTCAAGAAGGACGTAAAAACACTTTCCCCCCCATTATTTACTCCCCTGGAGAGATCCCATCCTGCCTCTGGGACAAACAGCGCAGAGCACCTTTCCATCTCACTCCTCATTCTGCCCTCTGACATCCTACAACTCTCCCATGGTGTCTGCACATCTCTCATGTCCTCTCTGTTCTCCTGTCCTTCCAGTTCACCTGTACAAGTGCGGGGCCATGCGGGACAGCTGCGGACTCTGCCTGAAAGCCGACCCAGACTTCGAATGTGGCTGGTGTGAGGGGCAGAACCAATGCACGTTGAAGCAGCACTGCCCAGCCCAGGACAGCCAGTGGCTGGAGCTGTCCAGCACCAAGGGCAAATGCACCAACCCCAAGATCACGGATGTAAGTCATGGATCTGCAAGAAGCTGGGGTATTGCCTCTCATAGCCTTTCCTTGGTTTGTTTTCCTGATTTGTCTTTGGGGTGGTGAGGGGAAGGTCAGGGCTGAGCTCTGCTGGGTCAGGCAAAGCCCCAGGCAACCTCGGGGATGGGAAGCCATGGTGGCCTTCAAAAGTAGGTACAGAACTTCAGGTGTCTACAACACACAGGTGTGCAAGGTGTCAGACTTCCCACCATAGTCGATGTAGACATTAATCAGTTGCACCGACACAGTCTGCTGCAGCAATCTGAAGAACCCCGTAGCATCTGACCTGCCCACACAGGGTTGGCAGATGAGAGGAGCAACTAAAGGTGAGACAAGATGCTCTGGGGCATCTCAAATGAACGGTTTGAGAGTAATCAAAGGAGCCTGACTGCCTCTGGAAACAACCTTTCTGACTATCCTGGATGAGAAGGAGATGTTGAGTGATCCCAGAGCGGTTTGAGCTTTGCTGACAGAAGGCCAAGGAAAAGGGCAGGTTGTAGTTCATGCT
Organism: Eurystomus gularis; assembly: GCA_013400335.1. Taxonomy (NCBI): domain Eukaryota; kingdom Metazoa; phylum Chordata; class Aves; order Coraciiformes; family Coraciidae; genus Eurystomus; species Eurystomus gularis. The sequence goes on from VZZY01023557.1 coordinate 114,802, forward strand.
TCCTGGCAGCATGATACGAACAAAGTCAATGTCCAGAAGAAAACAAGGCTCCAGTGACTCCAGCAGACTAATGCTCTTTTCTTTAGCTGGCTGACTGCACGGTAAAAGAAGTCCCCATAGAGCAAACAAAACCCTGTACAGGTGTGAACTTTCCCCCTTTGAAGGCCCAAGGTGGAGGCAGGATCAAGCCTGGACAAAACATAGTTTGGAACTGTCCTAAAGAGAAAATGAGGGCAAGGCTGGGGGAAAAGGGTCTGCAGTATAATGGTGCAGGTTCTTTAGAAGGTTTTCTATTGACTGTGTTGACTGGACCAAAGGAAGAGTTGGGAAAAATGTACAAAGGGCAGATAAAAGAATAGAGAAGCGATAAGAGAAAGGGAGAATAGGAAGGGAGAGAAGGCAGGGGAGGTAAATGTGGCCTTTCCATACTTAAAGAGGGCTTACAAGAAAGATGGGGACAATCTTTTTAGCAGGTTCTGTATTGACAGTACAAGGGGTGATGGTTTTAAACTAAAAGAAGGAAGATTCAGACTAGATAGAAGGAAGAAATTTTTGATGCTGAGGGTGGTGAAACACCGGCCCAGGTTGCCCGGAGAGGTGGTCAATGCCCCATCCCTGGTGATGTTGGACAGGACTCTGAGCAATGTGATCTAGTTAGAGATGTCCCAGCTCAGTGTAGGGGGCTTGGTCTAGATGACCTTGAAAGGTCCCTTCCAACCCAAACCATTCCATGATTGTATGAAATCAGGCCTGCAGTCTAAAGGGATTTTTGTCTCCTGCCATAATGACGTGCACCATTTGCAGGGTCACAGGCAGCAGGGCAGATCTGAGCCTTGATGATGAAGGCTCCATCCTTACCAACTGCCTTCTGCTTTAAGCATTTCTCAGTCACCATGCTTTAGTTAACATGAGTACCCTTTCAAGGTGTCTAGGGCTTTATTCTGGAAATGAGAAATGTAACGAGGAAAATGAGACAGAGAAGATATGGGGAAATGCAAAGGAGGAAAATCCAGCCTCCACTGTTGTGATTTAATGTGAATAATTAGGTGGATTGTTTTCCTAGAAAGCAAGACAGGCTTTTTCAGTTGTATTTGGTTAAGAATCAGAAGTGTGGGTGTTATGGACAAGCTCTAAACCAATGTCCATGTGTGAAAGTTTAGTGAAAGCAAAGGCTGGGTAGAATCTTTTTCCCAGGTGGCACTGAAAGGAACCCCTCTTGCTACGTTTTGATCCACCTTCCTGGCACTCATCAGTCCCAAAGTTCTGGCTTAGTTGAATTGTTGAAGTGCTAGGCTTACTTTGATGTTTCTGAGGTGGAGGTCTCCACCACACTTGGATTTATCTGGAGCTGGTAATTTTGAGCACAACTGAACCACCTGAAGCTGTGAAACCAAACCCAGACAATCAGAATGAGCAGCTACTTCTGAAAGCTCAGCTTTGAGGCCTTGAAAATTAAAGGGGAGCAAGGGAAACCTTTTAAAAATTCTTTTCAGATTCTCAAACCTTGAGAATGATTCAGAAAATTTTGCACAGATTCATAGACTTTGGCATTGGGAAAGTGATGGACGACCAACTAAAGCAGAAGTCCAAAACACAAGGACCTGATCATGTGGTGGTATGGTCCATCCATATTTCTCTCCCATGCTTTGACCCTCAACCCTACAGTCTCTTTATGAAGTGCAAAGCACTCATTCTCCCACCCTACAGCTCCAGAGGGAGCATAATTCTCATTCTGCTGCCATTTCCTCCAACAGCTCCCAAAGCCCAAGCACATCATTGCAATATGTGCTCATGAAATATTCCAACTGTCTGGTGCAATCATAAGTAGCTCTTGGAAAGTCTTTTTCTGAACCATTAGCATGGAAGTAATCCCAAGTGGCTGGATATATATTGCAGCTAATGGTAGGTCTGGAGCAGTTGGTAAGAGCGTGCGTATGCTGGCGAGGAGCCAGGGCAGTCTCTGTGCAGGCGAAGGAGGAGAAACAACACACGTACTCATACTTGCGCAGGCACACACACGTACCCAGCACAGAGCTTCCCATAACCTGTACTTATTTACTAGCTCTTGCATTTATATTGCCACTCAGTGAAATTAAAGGACTTGCAGACTCGCTGAGCCACAAAACCTCCTTTAAGAGTGACAAGCTGAAGCATTCAGCTAATGTGAGCGGAGGGCGTAAATCGCAGCGTTGCAGCTCTGGGTCTTCAAAAAAAGCTGAGGCTTCCTGGCAGCTTTTGTTTCCCTGCCTGTATTTTCCTCTCCAAAACTGACAGATCTCGTTCCACATTTTTGCACCTGTGATGGAAACGGGCTCCTTCTCTCTCGCTGTGAAAACAGCGTGGTAACACCTTCTCCTCGTACGCATCTATGGCAGCGTGATGAGCTGGGGTTAAAAAATCTCCCTCGTCCTCCTGGGAGAATCCCAGGCCCTCCTGTTTTACGGAAATAAGTGGGTTTTGAAGCTGGCCTTTACAAATTAAACATCGCACAGGGAGGGGTTCAGAGGTGCTGTGCTGGCTTCACTCCAGGAAGTTTCCTGTTGATGCTTTTTGAGCCTGTCGTGCTTTGACCCCAGCCAGCAACTAAGCCCCACCAGCCGCTCACTCATGTCCCTGCCAGTGGGATGGAGAAGAGAATCAGGAGAGTAAAAGTGAGAAAACTTGTGGGTTGAGATAAAGACAATTTAATAGGCAAAGCAAAACAAGGAATTCATTCACCATGTCCCATTAGCAGCAGGTGTTCGACCGTCTCCAGGAGAGCTGGGCTCCATCACATGTAACAGTTACTTGGGAAGACAGATGCCATCACTCTGAACGTGTCCCCAGCTTCCTTCTTCTTCGACCAGCTTTATATGCTCAGTAGGACATCATATGGTCTGACATCATTTGGTCTGTCGGGGTCAGCTGTCCCAGCTGTGTCCTCTCCCAACCTCTTGTGCACCTTCAGCCTGCTGCTGGGGGGGTGGGGAGCAGAAAAGTCCTTGACTCTGTGTAAGCACCACTCAGTAATGACAAAAACATCCCTGTGCTATCAACACTGTTTCCAGCACAAATCCAAAACCCAGCCCCATGCCAGCTACTGGGAAGAAAATTAACCCTACCCCAGCCAAAATCAGGACAGAGTCATAGCAAGGATTTTTAAAAATCTTGTTCTTTCAGCAGAGAAGGAAGGACAATGATAATGCTTCCACTGAGGTTTTGGTGCCTTCTGCAGTGAAAATTATGTCTCAAACTCACACCTAGATCCAAAGAAAAGGACTTTTCTGGCACAATGTTCCTTTTTGCCACTACACATTTTATTCTGGGTAATTATATTAGTCATATGAGAAAAAAAGTCCTCTTTTGACCTACTACGAGATGTACTGCCCATGTTAGCAAGATCTTTCAAGCATAGGTGAGCCCTAATTAACCACAGACCTAGCCTCCTAGACACCTACCTTACTAGAACAAGTAAAAACCACTTGATGACAAGTTTAGTACCACAAAACAGAACCAAAATGGGGAACTCAGTTCTCTTACAAAGTGTGTCTAATACAGATGGAAACAAAATAAAATATGGGACTTTTAGTGTATCTTTCTTTTTTCATTTTGAGTACATACTAGATTGCATTTGGTATGGTGATATATTCTAGACTTCCAGCATCATTCATATAGTGTTTTATCAAGAGAGAATAAACTGACATCAGCAAAATAAGTATTTTAAACAGAAAACTTTGCTTGAATAGATATTTATTAATGGTTCAGACTAAAAATGTTTTCGAATTGCCATTTTTGGAAAACAGTTCAAGTTTTCAATATTAAGTCCCCAACTGAGACAATCAGCATTAGTTTCTCCTGGAGTAGAAATTTCATTTTCATTCTCTTTTTTAATGATACCTTCCTCATTTCCTGGAAAATAACCACAAATGCCTCTTTCTATTCTTTCTTTCTTTCTGTTCTCTCTCTTTCTTTCTTTCTTTCTTTCTCTTTCTTTCTTTCTTTTTCTTTCTTTCTTTCTTTCTCTTTCTTTCTCTTTCTTTCTTTCTCTCTCTCTCCCTTCCTCCCTCCCTCCTTCCCTCCCTCCCTTTCTTCCTTCCTTCCTTCCTTCCTTCCTTCCTTCCTCCTTCTCCTCTATCTTTTTCTTTCTCTCTCTTTTTATCCATTTTCTACTTGTCTATCAATCTCATCACCACATCATCCAAAGGTCAAATCTCCAGCCAACCCAAATAATCATTTCATCTGTCAGATTTATGAACCTTGTGCTATTTTCTTTCTAAGACTTGAATATCTAGTTGACTTTTGGAGTAGGAAGAAGCCTGCCATAGTTCTGAGTTTTTGGCTCACATGGTACTTCTCTGGTTTTCAGACCTGAGACTGGGCCATGAGGATCTTGTGCTGCAGATGTTGTGTCTATGCTACACAAGCCTACAGGTCCAAGCTTTGTCCATGGTCATCTGTGCTATTAATTTGTTGACATCTGTTGGTTCACTGTATAGTGATAACAATGACACACTCATTGAGGAGGTAGTTCATGGCACCTAAAATTAAATATCCTAAAAGAAAGTCTCCCCTAAGGGTGCCAGAGTCTCTCTCCTTTTATTAAAGATGGACCTTCTAAAAATTGGTCTCTGGGTGGAAATTAGACTCAGCACTGGGAAGCGGTCAAGAGCAGCACTGCTCGTGCCAGTGCCTCGACTTTCCCTGCCAGTCCGACTGCCACACAAGAGTCTAGCTGCCAGCCCTAGATTCCCAGTTGGCAGAGCCATCGGCTGGCGGGTATGGACCTCAGACAGGGAATTCCCCCTTCCTCACTGCAGCGGACAGCTTGCCAATGCTGACAGATGGCAGCCATGGCATCCTGAATGGGCAGCAGGGAATACCCTTTGAAAGCAACGTTTGAAGCCCTTTTCAACTAGCCAGTTGTATGGCAAAGCATTCGGGCACGGTGAATAATTGGGAGGGCAGAACTGAGATAATTAAGGGCCAGCCCCATGATTTCTGTGTTTTTTTCAATGTTGAGGAGACAACTCCAATGCTAATTTCCACCTGGCTCTGGACAAGGGTGATGGATGTGATGCACAACGCTGTCCCACATACACACTCCCTTTGCATGGGCCAGAAATACTGCACAGAGATTGAGAGCTCTGCATGTAGGGTGAGGCTCTGCAATGGGAGGGAGAGGTGAGCTGTGGAATTCAGGTGGTATTTTGGTTCTGCTGCCCAACACAGCTGCTGCTGAGCAAGACAGGACAATCAGAGCCTTGCTAGAGTCTGATGAAGGTCCAAAATGGGATACAAACTTCATGCCACCAGGATGGTTGCGGTAGCCACTCGTCTCATGCTGGGGCTCAGGGACCTCCCACCCTACAAATAAGCTGTCCATGCTGCCATGCCTGCCCTTCCTCTGGCCCCAGCTCTCCTGTTAGGGCAGCTGGAGCTCTTTCAGAAATAGGTGTTAGCACACGCTGTTTCCGTGGTCTCTTGGCTTTTTTTTTCAGGTAGATATTTCCAGCTGAGCTTGTGATGCATGACCAATACCTACCTCTAGAACAGATCAAAAACTTTATGCACTTTGGGCTGGGAATTTAGGATTTAAAGAGTCTGGCTGAAGTCGTTTGTGTCCTTTACCTGTTCTTCCTCCCATTTCTTTCCACTGTGTCCCTCTCCTTCCTTTCCATGGCTCACGTCTATAAAGTGCAGAGCTCAGCTGCACCACCAGAAACCCCTTCTCTTACCTAGAAAACATATCCTACTCACATCTGGATGTTTTGCAAGTATTTAAAAGAGAGAAAATGAGATATGGGGCAGAATTTTGTAGACTCTGAGGCTGGGGCATGTGTGATACGAATTTGCAAGGGAGGTGGGCCAAGTGATGTGCCTGGAGTAGACTTGGTCCCTCAGTTGATCAGCATTCCTAATTACGAATGTCTCTAGTGATCACAAAAAGACCTTCTATTGTCTCTTTCTTCACCTGAGAGGATACTGATGTCTTTACATAGGTGGCTTGATCATTCTCCTTTCTCTTGTTTCTCCAGATCAACCCAGTGACGGGTCCTCGCGAGGGAGGGACCAAAGTGACCATTCGTGGGGAGAATCTGGGGTTGGAGTTCAGAGATATCGCGTCTCACGTCAAAGTGGCCGGAGTGGAGTGCAAACCGCTGGTGGAAGGGTACATCCCAGCAGAGCAGTAAGTTGGGTGTGTGGCAGAAAATGGGCCACAGCACACCTCATAACAGTCATTGCTACCTGTAGGGTCTTCTAAGGAATCCGTTCCACCCAACCTTGGAAGCTGCAGCTCAGGAGTTAATAATCTGTTTATTTCTGTATTTGGATTGCATATTTAGATAATCGCCATGGCATATAGCCTGAAGTTATCCTGTGTTTTCCACATAACAGCCACCACAAGCATGTTCAATTCAGGTTTGGGAGACAGCAGTCCCAAGAAGCATCTTAGCATATGCAGGAGGGATTGTTAAGCCTTATAGCTACAAAGCTGTCCGTCATGCAAGGCTGGAGGTCAGAGGAACCCCTGGGGTCAAACTTCAGCCCAACATTTGTCTGTGTAATTAAGTAAAGCTATATTGATTTACACAGCTAAGCATTTGTCCCGCCAAGCACCAACAGCCAAAGCCACCACTCTTTAAGGAATAACAATCCGCAGTTTGGATCCTGGAATGGAAAGTAGAAGACAGGTTAAGTCCATCGTCCACTCCCTGGCAGTGTAGGCTGTTTGCTCCAATTCCTTCTTACCCAGACCTCCAAACCATCCCTCAAAACTTACTTCTGGTTCATATTTTCTCCACAGGATAGTTTGTGAGATGGGAGAGGCCAAGCCCAGCCAGCATGCCGGATTTGTGGAAATCTGTGTGACCGAGTGCAAACCAGAGTTCATGGCCAGGTCTTCACAGCTCTACTACTTTATGGTAAGTTCCCGTGAGATGTTTTCCTTGGTCCTGAAGATAGATTCTCAGGCCCTGGTGTTCTTTGGTGCATCTATGCATTGTCCTTGTCCATATTCAGCCTCGGAGCTCTTCACTGCCGTTCTGAGTGCACCAAGTTGTTCTTTCCATTTCCTTTCAAAATCTCGTTATGAGCAAAAATAGCGTGCCTAATTAATGTTTTAACAATCTAATAATAGTCCAGATTATTAGTCCAGTTACATATAACCATGGTCCACATTAGTACAGAAAATCCTCATTAATAGTTAAAAATGCCATATAGGATAGAAAAAAAAGAAAAAAAAAGGAAAAAAAAAGAAAAAAAAAAGGAAAAAAAGAAAAGAAAAAGTAAAAAACTTCCCCTGTAACTTACTTTTCCCTGGTATGATGCTCATTCTACCAGCATCCCTCCAGGCCCTACAGTTGAAAGCAACAGTGTTCTCCAGGAAAAACAGGAGTTTTCCACTAGGCATTACCACCTTGGGGTCTTCAGCTTGAAGAGTGCGATGTTCATGGTAGGGTTTCTTCCTTCTCACTCCTGGGTATCTCACCCAGGAGTATCTTTATCTCACCTCTCCCCACCACTTTGGCTATGTGGAGCATCTCCAGGACTGAGCTCATGCAGGTTGGGCCTGAGGTTGTTGGCCAAGGGACTCTTGTGGTCAAAGAGACACCAAGTTCAAGGCACAGTGAGCCCAGAGACATCCTGAGACCCTGCAGTGTTGGGTCACTGCAAAACCCATGGCTTTCTGCTAGCAAGGACAAAAATTCCCATTTACTGGACCACAGGCAGTCACCATAGCAGTGGCAGCTGCTTCTGCAAGATGGAGCATTCAAGGGATATTTGTGTTAGGTGGGCTTCTGGGTGTCCAGGAGAAGCTGTGCTGCATCCCGGCAGCACTAGATGAAGAGGGATCAGTTGTCCAGCCAGGCTGTGGGTGAGCTGTAGTGTATGACTGGGGCTCAGTGCAAGTGGGAACCGTTTTGGGTGCTCCATGGTGAAACCATAGACACCAGCAAGCTTGAACTGCAGTTAGTTTTCGGAGAGATGACTTAGCCATGAGGAATGTGGAGATGAAGTCAGATATCCCTAGGGGTGGTGAGCACTGGGATCACACCCACAACTTCCACTCCATGTGGGCTGATGGCACTCAAAGAGCAGCCATGTTCCTCTTTTTAGAGACACTCCTGGGGCTGGCAAATTGGCTTGCTGCACCGTCTGTCTGGGACATCAGCTTGCAAAGCAGTCAGAGGGGCTCTGGGCCTGATTCTGCACTACTCCTGGTGCAAGTTCAGCCTGAGACTGTCCCGTAGCCATGGTGAAAGCCTCATGGAAGAAAAGAGCAGAGCCAAACAAGTGTTGTACACTCAACTTGTTTTTTGCTCCTTTCTGATGACTCTCCTTGTCCAAGAGACCTGCTTATTCCTCTGAGACCCCTTGCTGGGGACATACAAGCAGCGCCTGGCCTTGGTCTGTGGAGATCTGTGCAGATTTGAAATGAGAGGGTGTCTTTGTTCCCATCCAAAACTCTCAACTCTTGCAAGAGAATGAGTCTTCTCTGAAATTATTCACATGCCTGAGCATTTTTTTTTTTAATGGTAAAGGGAACTGGTAATGAATGCAAATATCTTCAATTTCCCCCCTGAGCTACAGAAATTTCTCTATTCTCCGTATTTCCTGATGCCACTCAGGTGCTACGGTGCTGGGGGCAGAGAAACACCTTGAGAGACAGCCCCCACTAAGCAGCCAGAAGGGCTCTTTCCAGGACATTACACTTCAACGTGTCACCTTTGCTACTCTTGGAATTCCTGTCTGATTTTGATCATCCGTGTCCGTCTGTGACAGCTTTCCCCTCCGCTTGCTGGCTTTCTGGCTGCCAGCGATCCCAGCCGTGCGTGAGCACGAAGTCAACAAGGTTTTCTCTACTGAATACCTTGATACCTTGGTGCTAGACAGGAAAAAATACAGACACTCTCCAGCCTGCCCATCACATGCCCTCTCCTGTGGCCGCTGTTTTCCTAGCGGGAGCTCTGTTCCTTGGCGTGGCTTGGCTCCCTCCAATGCTTCTGCCAGAAGAGTAGAGATGTTATTGCAGGCAGCACAACATGCCTTGGTATCCTGCAGTGGTGGGTGGCAGCTTTAAGGGAGGGAAGATGTTTGAAAACTGAGGAAGGTCCTCGTGTGAGGGATAAATGAGGCATAGTAAACCCTCCGGAAAATTGCTTTTTCAAAAAGTTTGAAGTAAAATCGGGTCAAATTTGGCCAATAAGTTCAGCCTTCCCCTCTCCTGCAAGAATTGAGAGAGGTGATACTTTGAACTCAAGAGTATTTAATTTCAGTGTTTTAAGAAGGATGCTAGAACAGTTCCTCTGCACGTTTCTGACTAGAACATTTAAATTCAAAATGCTGTTGGTTCATTTTAATCTCGTCTGTGATCAAACATGCAAATTGCACTAGAGAGTACAATAAGCCAAAAGGGAAACAAAGCATGGGGTTGCAGGCTGAAAATTCAATTTATGATGATCTAAATGAAAATAATTTCTTCTTCATTTAAGCTATTCATTTTATTGCTATGATTATTGCTAATGTGTTTCTCTAAAAAAACAGCCACAATTCCCTTTATTTTTCAGCTCAAATGCTGAAGCAAGTTTGCCTTTTTTTTGGCTTTGGATGAGAACATTATGGCTCAGTGCAGGTGATGTAGGCTACTCATGGCATCTCTTCTGGGTCTGGTCTTAAAATCCTTGTAAGAGGAGAGCACGTGCAACAGGTCTCCCTTCCATCTTTTCTCTCCTTGTTGAACCTATAGAAAGGAAATCCAGGTGCACAAGCTGTGTGTGGGTCACATCTTGCTCAGGCCTTGTCCCCAGGAGGACTGAGTGGGAACCAAGGTCTTGACCTGCACCAGCACACCATGAGGTCAATTTAGACAGCTCTGATGGCAGGTTCCCTGTGGACAGCCTGTGTGGAGGAGGTACTGCAGGAAACATCATGTAAATGTGGTGTTTGGGGATATGGTTTAGGGGAGAACTTTGTAGAGTAGGGTTGATGGTTGGATTTGATGATCCCAATGATCATCTATGATTCTATAGAATCTATGGTTCTATGAAAGGGTTGGGGAGCAGAGGACAGTAGGCAAGCTCATAGCAAGATAAAGAAGATTTCCTGTCCTCTTTCTGTCATTGTCACTTCCCACTTCAGCCTATTACAGCTCCACTAGACCCCGCCTTCCATTTTCCATCACCTTTCACCAGCAAGGAAACGGTGACTAGTCTGGAGGCTGAGCTTTACTGCAAACATGCTGTGCAATATTTATGAAGGCCACTGTGAATAATTAATGGTTCATTGCAACTTTGAAAGCTTAGCCACAAACCCTTTTGTAAGATTGGCACGAGACGCAGCAATGCTTTGCCAAGGAGCTTTGCTGACGTACTTCTGGTCTGCAAGGATCCTCAAAAGGGCACGGCTCGTTTATCTACCTCTGAGGAGAGGGCCAGAAACCTATCCAGGAGTGGAACGTGGGTTTTGAGTCTTTAACTCAAATGTTTCTCTGTGGTTTCTGAAGTAGATACTGCTGCAGTGCTGCTGTGTAGGCTACATGCACCCAGTTGACCATTCTCAACCTATTTTTTCCCAGGTAGGAGGTCACCTCCTAGCAGCAGTCTGCATGGCCAGCAGTAATTTGCACTGGTGGAGGTGACCATCAATAAGGCATTAAAGAGGAGTTGCCATCAGAGCTTGAAGTGGTACCCTAAAAATAGAGGAGCACAACCTACTGTGGTGCATCTTTTGCATCTACATATTCATCCCACATCTTTTATCCCTATAATAGGTGTTAGGGAATATTCCCAGAAAAGTATAAAACCAGTTTCCAAGCCATCATGTCAAAACCAGTCGAGTTTAAACACAAGAAAGGTCCAGCTCTGATAACAGATTTTTCCGCAGAGCTGTATGGCTGATTTTCATGTTCAGTCTGTTCTCCAAGTGGTTGTCGCATTTTGAACAAAAGCAAAGCAGAAACCTTGCTGCTGTTTTTCAGAAAGATTTGCCAGAGGAGGACAGAGAGGGCTCTGTGTGTGAAAGAGGGAGCTGTGGTGGGTGTCAGGTAGTTTTATAAACATGGATTAATGGTCTCCAAAGCTCAATAAGGTGGCTGCATGATGTACCTGCTCGTTCAGAGGAGCTAAGGAGAGCTTCAAGCACTTGTGTCATCATTCTTAAAGACTATGGTGGGGGGGGGAAGGAGGAGGGAAATAATCTTCATTTAAATGCATATAGTAGCTTTTCACTTGGGACTGAATGGAAAGTTTTTTTCTATTAAAATGCAAATGAAAGAATAAACTGTAACTCCAAATTTCTCCCTGAAAATGGATGTCTCCTCCTTGCATTGTGCTAACAGGTGATCTGTGCCTTCAGAGTGCAAGTATTTTATCTTGATTTTGAGAAGAATGGAGAGCAGGAGAGTAAGAAAAAGAGGTTTGAGATTTGGGGCCCCTAAAGAAATGGTGCCCCTTTTTGATATATTGACATAGGACTGTGTTAGGTTTGGAAAAGAGGCTCAGAAGATCAGCAGAAAAAGGAAAAATGGTGTTCGTCTGGACAGTGCTCCTTTTGTGGCTGTGGTATTTCAGAGGACATCTCAACGCGAGCAGTACCATGCTGTGTTGGTGCAGGACACTCATGCAGTGCTAGGCTGTGTCAGCATCCAAGCCTGATAAGAAAAAGAGAAAGATTTGCAGCCGTGTGGTGGGCATGTGGGAGAAGTAAGACATGAGCTCAGGTGCTCTGCTGAACCACAGCTCTCCTCTTTCCCAGGGAAAAAGCCCATGAGCACACAGGGAGTTTTTAGGTGTCTATCTGGAGCAGGTTCTGTTCCCTTCTCAGATCCACAGGGTTTAAAGCAATTTTTTTCAAAACTTGATTGTTTTCATCACTTGTGAGCTCCATAGTTTGAGGTGGAGAGTTCCCATTAAGATGCAATCAGCCAGTTCAAGACCAGTTTATCTTGCAGAAGTGGTGTTGCATGGTGGTGAAAAGACACCTGAACTGTGTCAGACAAGCAGTGGAGGTGGGAGCTCAGGGATCCATCTGCTCCGGGCCTGGAACTGACTTTGCAAGCACAGAATATTTCTGAGTGGGTACAAGGGCAAGCCTGATTTTGCAGGGGTGGGAACAGGCTTGGGCTTAGGTCTGAACTCATCCCACCAAAGCTGGCATTCAAGAAGGCTGTCTATGATAGGACTGGTGTCATCCTGGGCTCCTCTATTGGCTGGAAGATATGGCCATCTTCTGAAATCCAGCTGACACATGATTAACCCCTGGGGGTGCCTATGTCTCTCCATCGCTAAAACAAGGTACTTACGTTCCTCTGCTGTGTTTTCAACACAACCCTTTGCCTTCACAGACTCTGACGCTCTCGGATCTCAAGCCAAAGCGAGGACCAGTGTCGGGTGGCACCCAGGTGACCATTACAGGCAACAACCTCAATGCGGGCAGCAATGTCATCGTGACCTTTGGGCGACAACCCTGCCTCTTCTACAGGTACAGATGAGTCCTTCCTATTGTACATGCCCAAGCCTGAAAGATGGGAGCCATTAGATTCAAGAGACGACTTCTGCAGCCCAGACACCCTGTCCCTTACGTGCCTCCTTTGCCTGTGGCCATGTCTACTCAGCAATGGGACTTTTCCATTCTGCGCTGTACGCAGCCTTACTGTGTACATTTTGGGGTGGGAGAACAGGATTTATTTCATTGTTTGGATTGGTATTTGATGTGTTTTTTTTCCATGGCCCCTTGTCAGATTTCACTACAATTCTCCACGGTCCTACATTTTGCTACTAGCTCTGGAGTACGTCATTTAAAAGATTCATTTTCATGTCCCTGCTTGAGCAGAAATGACAAAGAAAATCTGGCGACATTGGTTCTAAGTATTAAAACACCTCCCTTTTATCCCAGAATAGTCTTGTAGTGCTAAGAAATGGATGATTTGCGACATTTTAGCTCTAGGTTGGCTCCTGTTCAATTGCGGTGTTCAGAGAGGCTTAATGTCAGTGTTACCTGCTGAATGTTCCCTGATCCCTGTGAGAATGAGCCTGAATCCCATTCCCAGGGACTCCCGCAGCTCAAAACTACCCTGTGCAGCACATTTTGCTGCCAGTATCAGTGGAGGCTGAAGATGAAGTTGACACATTTCTCCCAGCATGTCCTTGGCAGAAGAAGGGCTCATTCACAGGAGGCCTGGGACCACTGTCTTGGGGCAATGCCCTTCCTTCTCCTGGCTGTGGGGATCCTCTTTAGCTGCCTGTCATGACTGTGGTGTGATTCAGCATCTGTAATTCAGGAGGGTGAAGTCACAGCTCATGATTTAAAAGGACAAGCTGCTTGGAGATGCTTTCTAAAGAAACTGGGGAGTTTTAGGAGGGATGGAGGGTGGTCTTTCAGGGGAATTTGGAGAGCACCTGGAGGGTGCAGTCAGTGAAGGTGAGTGTCACGCTGCAAGGGAAGGATGCACCCTGCTTTATCCTTTTTAGGGGTGTAAAAGGAGGCTGCATCACAAATCACACGACTGGGGAAATTGAAGGTGGTTTTGGAGCCTGGATTTTTGGCTCTTTATGGAGCCACTGCAAAATTCAGACCTGGAGCTGGTTTTGAGCCCTGCCCAAAAGGAAAGGTTTATGCAGAATCCTCTTTGAGAATAATCATAAATTGCTTCCCACTGCATAACACCTTCCGCACAAAGGTCCCAGGCACGCTGCAAACTGCACTTAAACAAGACTCACGGCCCTAATGCAAAGTAAATTTTATTATCCCAGACTGGAAAGCTGAGGTGCAAACGCCCCTTTTTAAGAGCTGCTGCTGCCGCATATATCTGCAGGCAGGAAGGAAACGTTCATCAAGTATTTAATGGCACAGAAATACTTCTTGAGAGAGGTCTGGTTTGGACTTCCCTTGGGGTTCAGTTTTCACTCTGAGCCCTGAGAAACGATGGCTTTTGTGGCTTTATTTAAACTAGCGGAAAGGCAATGTCACATCCTCAGATAAATGTGTCACACCATCCCCAGCATATCCCTGTAGCAGTGGATTTCACCACTTCACAGTGCACAGGTTAAGGTGACAGGACATAAGACTAAGTAGCTGGGCTCTTTTTGGCACTATTTGGTTTGCTTCTGGTAGCACCTAGTTGATATTTGCTGGTTTTCGCTCACAGGAGATCCACCAAGCACATTGTCTGTAACACCACTGCCTCAGATGAAGGTTTCGAGAAAGTGAAGGTGTCTGTGAGAGTGGACAAGGCCAAGATACATCAGGAGTTGCAGTATGAATATGTAGAGGATCCAACCATCCTGAGGATCGAGCCTGAGTGGAGCATCTTCAGGTAAGCATCCCATGGATACACCCTACCACCTCCTATGGTTTTCTAACGCAGCACTGATGTGTTCATAATGATCCTTAATACAGAATGGTGCTTTCCAAGCATTAGGTTCACTGAGAAATAGATCTGCGCAGAGCACAAGTCTCATGAGGAGCAGCTGAGGGAACTGGGGCTTAGTCTGAAGGAAAAGAGGCTCAGCAGAAACCTTCTCACTCTTCGCAATTCCCTGAAAGGAGGTTGTAAAAAGGTGGAGGTTGGTCTCTTCTCCCAAGTGACAAGTGATAGGAGAAAAGGAAATCACCTCAAGTTGCGCCAGGGGAGGTTTAGGTTGGATATTAGGAAAAACTTTTTCACTGATTGTCAAGCACTGGAATAGGCTGCCCATGGAAGTGGTTGAATCACCATCTCTGGACATGTTTGAAAGTTGTGTAGATGTGGTGCTGAGGGACATGGTTTAGCAGTGGACATAGTAGACTAAGGTTAATGGTTGGATTGATGATCTTAAAGATCTTTTCCAACATAAACAATTCTATGAGTCTAGTTCCCAGAGCCCAAGACCACGAGGGCTGGTGGACTTGCCTTCTGGGAAGACTAAAAGGTCAGCAGTGCATTGTGCATTCATGGTAACACCTTGGATGCTCAATGAGTGTCTGCACTTGTGTGAACCGTGGGACAAAATTTCTGTGGAGTCTAGTGAAGGATGGGCAGAAGCAGAGTCCTTTCTCCAAACTAACTTTGCATAGTCCAAACCTAAATAAGCCTGTACCCCACCTTCACTAGCAGAGCAAATCTTCCTGGCTTGATGCAGCAAAATCCAGCTGGCAAAGCTCACCAGACACTTGCCTTGGAGACTTCATGCTTTAATTACAAAAGTAGGTGTAGCAAATCTCCAACCTAGTGATGAAGCTTTCTCCCTCTTCACTGAAGCCCAGGGTTTTATCTCCAACACCAGGATGCTCCCTGTCTGAGTAATAATATTACAGACAACTGGGGCAGGTTAAACTACACTGTTGTATCCCTAAAAGCTGCAATTCCTGGTGCTTCTGGCCATGACTGTGTTTCGGGCCCCACTGGGCTGGTTTCACAGCTTTGCATGGCAGCAGGACCTGTCACTGAGCTCTTAAACCTGGGCATAAATGTCATAACTGTACTTAGAGATGTGAATCTCCCTTGGGTTTGAAAGCAGCAGTTCCTACCTTTCCCATAGCCTTCCTGGACTTGCTGGCCTAGGACTAAGCATTGCTTGTTTGGCCATCATGCCTGAAAGCCCTAGGGCTGTCTCCCAAGATGAAATACAAAGGGAGCACTGGTCTCTGCCCTATCAAACAGCCTTCCTCCTCATTAGGCATCCCTTTTTCTCTTCAACCCACTATTGCTTCTTTGGTGAATTCAGAGGGTTCACATGAAGGTGTCTGAGAAGAGCATTTGCCCTGGTTGTGGAAAGCATCAAAGTGATACCTAAACGCTCTCAAAAGCCTGCAGGAATGGCCTCAGAAAGAGAGAAATTGGTCATTAAATGCACTGATATTTCCTTGAAAAGATACAAAGTAAGAAATCTTAGTCTCCCCTCACTCATCCACAGCAGGTCTCTGCTTTCCAGTCAAAATGGACTGATTGGAGGAGCTGGGGATTAGGAGCAGGGCTTGTAAATCCTCCCAGTTCAGCTCCCATCCAGGAGATGTTTTCACAAATCAATTAGTGCCTTTAATTACCATGAGGGAATTTACAAATTCAGCCAGATTGAATCAAGACACTGGGCTTGAAGCTTTAGTGTCTGGATTTTCCATTTGGGGGGGGTTTATTTTCAGTCAGAGTTCAGGTTATCAGTGAAACAAGAAATCACTTTACTCCCTTCCTTACTGAAGTGAGTTTGGTGCCAGTTGAAAGGTGCAAGACTGACAGCCTAGGAAAGTGAATCCCCCTGTTACTGCCAGGAAAGTTGAAGCACAAGGACCTTTCTCCACCTGGCCTCAGGTCTGGCTGGGCAATGAGAGGAGAAGTTCTCCAGAGCCTGTTTGCTGCTTGGTTTCTCTGCTGAAGATGCCAGCAAGAGTTGAAGAAGAAGCCAAGGAGATGCTTTAGGTGTATTGGCAAAACTTTGCTCACCCTGGGGGTGCAAAGTCTCTGTATCATATTCCTTGCTGCCTTGAAGTTCCCATCCCACCTCCCAGCATGAAGGACATTAAGAAGAGGTGCTTGTTTAGTGGATGCCAACTTGCTTGCAGGGTGTGTAACTGCTAGGATGGATGACTGGGACTCTACCTGTCTCATCATTCAGGTACAGCCTCTACCCTTTGCTCTCTTCAGTGTCTCTGAAACCAGAAAGAATCCACCTGAGCATTATCAGGTGCACAATATTAACCAGACCTACCCACTTTCATCCTCTTTCTTAGAATCATAGAATGTTTTGGGTTGGAAGAGACCTTTAAGGTCATCTAATCCAACTCCCCTGCACTGAGCAGAGACATCTTTACCTTGTGCACTTTTGACTCACTCCAAAGGTGCATAACCTTGGAGGAGGGTGTAGAGAGAGAAGCTGCAATATCTAGGATTACCACTGTTGTTCTGAGTGTTGGGGACAGTTTTAAGCACTACAAATCTTATCTCTGGAGCTCCATCCAACAGGTCACAGCAGAGACAAGCATTAGAGCAAGGCCTCCACATAGGCCTGGATGAAAGTGCAGCCAACTCCAGTCCTGAGAATCAAGCAAGAAATCAGTTAGTCAAGACACGTGGGTCTGGAGATAGACTGAGGAGGCTGTTCCTCAGTGTATTTGTTTTGCGGTATGATTCATTACAGCAAATCCACTCTGCTTCTCTGATTCATCACTCCTGGCTGTAGGGCTAAGCTGTTTTAAGGGATAGATTGCTACTAAACCAGCTTTGCAAAATTAGTGAATGAATGTACCGAGCCTGGCTTAGAACCTTCTCAAGTGCCATTTTCCAAGACAATAAAGAAAAGATTACCGCTAATTTACTCCCATAGCCAAAAAAACTCAGAGTCACACTGGGCTGGCAGGTAACTAGGATTTTATGAGGCTCCTTTAATACTTTTGATCTGGGTTTGATTTGAGTTACGTCCAGCAATTATCTGAGTCTGCAGACAGAAAATTTTGTGCAGAGATTTGAGTGCCATAAGGAGTTAAATTAAGAACGCTAATAGTCCTGGCACCAAGGTTATTTTGCTGGGCTCTGATCCCACCTGGTCATAGAAGTGGCCATGACCGAGCATTTAACTGAAGACACAAAGGGCGATGGCTGGTGGCTTTCATGCAAAGGCAAGCAACCATTTTATTTGCTTAATTTGCAAGCCGTAGAGGGTTTGGAGGTGAGTTCATGTCTTCAGCAAACACAACTGCTTTGGCATTTTATTTTTTATTTTTTTTTCAGAGAAAAGTCCCCTCTCTGACCTGGTGTTGTGGCTGTGCTTAATAACTGTGGTCTGAGCCTGCAAGCTCGGTTTGCAAACCAAATACTGAGTTTTTCACACGTGGGTTTGAAACTGTGTGCACAGACTCGGTTGATTAAATAAAAGGATTTCTGTCTATATACACACAGTCGTGTATCTGTACGTATATGCACACATTTGATACTCCTGGAGCATGTAAAACTTTCAGCTGAGTAAAGCTACAAAATCTCTTCTAGCTTGAATCAGCAGAGATTCATAATAATAATAATAAATAATAATAAAATGCATAAAGACTCACAGTCAAAAATCAGAAGAACCAGGGCAGCAGGGAAAGAGCAGCTTAGTTTTATACACTTCTGTTCTTGTTTCTGGTGGGTGAGCTCTCCCTGGGTGACATCAGGAATACTTAAAGTGAAGCTGAATTTTGGGGAGAGGGTATTTTTCTCTAAGGCAGGGAGGGGAAGGTCTCTTGTAAGTGGACGTATGACGTCAGAAGAGATCCCCTGTGCATTCAAAGAACCTCAGCCATCCAAGCAGACCTTATGGAAATAGCAAAATGTGGTTTTGGCGCATAAAATTTCCTGTTAGAAATTTCCCATCACAGCTGATGGTTTCAGAGAGCAAGAACGTGACGTACTCTGCAGAACTCAAGGTCGAATGTTGTCCTAACTGTGGATCAGTCCGTACAGGCATTGCTTGAATGAAAGACCATAAAGAACCTCTCAGAGAAGTGTCACAGGAGCACGTGCCAAAAGATATGTTTGTGACTATGCTCTTCGGCAGAGCTCATGGCTCATGACTTCAAATTTACACAGGCTGTGTTTAAACTAGTGAGTACTTGAACCAGGTCTATTCTTTGGTCTGGAAGCCAGTGAGTATGGATAGCCCTCATCTTTGCTACCAATGATCTTTTCTTCTTCAAAGGAAGTTTAACTTCAATTATCCTGCTTGTTGGGAGTGTTACCTGGACTTTCCTAGCCCTTGACCCATGACCAAACACTCTCTGGGGTACTACTGACAGCTTATCAGCATCTGTGGCCACCAGCCAGCATTTAAGATGGTGCCCCAGCTGTTTGGTTTATCAGTGTAGGTGTAACAAGAGGGGCTGAAGGACCATCCCAGCTAGCTGTGGCCAGCTCACTAAAACCTGATAGCTACACTGCTGAGCAGACTCTATTTTCATCCATCCCTACCTGCCCCATCGGATTAACAATGGAAGACAAATGAGGAATATGGAAAACAAAGGTCAGAACTAGGGCAGGTCTGTTGGCCAACACAGGCTTCTTCTTTACAGTGTGATTATTCTCTGGTGTCTTCTCATTTATAATGCACTTGTTGCACCTTTCATGTATGGGTAAGTTTACCTGGAGGTAGGAAAGGGACTCTGAGCTTTCTTTTCCCAATCCCACTGGTTTCTACGTGCCTCTTATTCTCAGCAGAGCAATCCAGGAAATAAATTGCAGCCTGGCCAGTTTCCAAGAGGAGGTACAGAGGCAGGTGTCGAAACCAATGAGAGCACTCCTCTCCCTGGGGAACCCTCAAAGATGGGGCTGTCTGTTGATGACACTTCCTCATCCTGCCCTGGCTGTGTGAGCCCTGACAGCTGAGGGCTTTGTCTTCTCGGATAACCCTTCCCCCTTCAGCCCTTGCATCCCATGTCCTCCACCACAGTTCCACAAAGGGAGCTCCCCATGGTAGAGCAATGCTGGTTTGATTTGGGATGGTCAAATCTGCCTGTGGTGAACCCTTCCTATGCATATGGTTTTCAAAGCTGACCCCTGCATCAGCTCCTACTGAAGCCTGGGAACACTCCTTTGCAATTCCATTCCTCCTTCCCTTCCGCTCCCCAAAGCCTCACAAACAGCCGGCTGCAGCTGGAAGAGGCAAGGGAAAGGAAAGAAGGGTGTTTCTGAAAGCTGTTTCCTTCTAGTGACACTTACTGCAGGGAATGAGAAGGGCTTCATCTAAACCCCCCGCCATCTTAAGCTGGGCTAAGGAAGATGTTATACAATCGACCAAGCACAGGGTTGTACCTCGTATGAATCAACTTTCTCAGGAAGTCAGTCCTTGCCATCAAATGTGGGATCTAACACACATGGCAAAGCTTATCTGCCTGGGTGACCAAATGGAAACCAAGCAAATGCCTTATGTGCACCACGGCTGAAGACTTTGGCTCTGTTTTCTTCTAGATGCTGGAGGATCTGGTTCCCCAGCAGCACTGGTGACATTAGGGTGATGTTTTAATATCAGGTTTTAATATGCAAGCTGGGACTACACCCACCAACCAAGGCAGCACTGAATTCTCAGGGGCTCTTGCACAGGGTTGTATTTATGAGGGTTTTTTTAGGCTCCCTGCCTTAAGAGATAGAGGAGATACACTCTATGGACCATTCTGAAGAGCTTCTGTTAGATTTCCCACTCTTCTTCTCATTACTGAAGCTTGTTCTGACAATGAAAAACACCCAGATGCTGCTTGAGGTGACAGTATTAGCAAGCATGTGCTTTTACTTCTTAAGGACGAATGAAAAATTATTTGCTTTATTTTGTTTTTCCTCCCCTTCCTATGGGACTGGGAGATGATGCAATCAACATTTAGGAATACAGATCACCCATTGCTGGTGCAATCTGTTCTGATATCTACTAGCTGGGTTCATGCGTGTCTTTCATTTCTTCTCCTCTAGTGGTAACACACCCATTGCCGTGTGGGGAACCCACCTAGACCTGATCCAAAACCCTCAGATCCGGGCAAAGCACGGTGGAAAGGAACACGTCAACGTGAGTATGGCTGCTGAGCTGGGGATCAATTACAGGAGGGGACTTGTCCAAGGGGGTGATAGAGGCTGGCCAGCAGCTCTGGAGATTGAAATCTCCTATTACATCGAGAAAAGGAGCTATGATTTCTTTTCAGAAAGATTGTCCCATGCTCTCTCCGTGAAGGAACACTGGACCAAAGAGAGAACAGAGAGAGGTATCATGAAAGGTTGTTCAACTCCTGAGCCTGGTCCTTCTGTTGGCTCAAGGATACCTGTCCTTGCTCTTGGCCCTGCACTATTTATCAGTCGTGCCTGTCCATAACTCGACCCAAACTCATGTTATTAGCTGAGTGTGCTAGGATCAGAAGGGACGGTGAATAATACTCTTTAATACTACTGTATCCATCCCATGGACTATTTGGGATCTTGCAAGAGTGTATCCAGGTTTAACCAGCTAGATTTACAACCTAATTCAACTGTCAGTGACCATTGAGGAATCAGAAGCAGATCTGTGGAGATCAGCAAGGCTTTACCAAGGCCTGGGAGGAAAATTCACTCAGAAGGAGCCACTTATGAGTAGCTGCTGAGCAGCTCTTGATAGAACTGTAAAAGGTGTGAGTTCAGCACCTCCAATTTGGGGACTCAGAAGCAGGAAGCACCTGCTGGTACCTACAGTAGGTTGGAGCACGGGGACATGCAAGAGCATCTGAAGAAGTGTTGACTGCATGTGAGCACTTCCTGGAACAAAGTGTAAAAGAGCATTCCAGAAGAAGAGGCTCCAAAAGTGAAAAAAAAACCAGGGGGACTAATTGGATGGGAGCAGAAAATCCAGATCCTCTGATTTCTCAGGTTTTAGGATTAATCCATGGCTTTCCACCCAAGGTTCTCAAAACACTTTGTGGACATTAAAATAATCTACTGCTGCGTGAGCAATGGTGAAACTGTGGTAGACTCAAACAGAAAATGCAGGTGATGATTAATATGATGTAGATATGTAAAAAATACAGTATAGATTAATTTGCACCTGCAGTTTGCAGATTGAGACACCTCACTTTTGGGTGTATCCCCGCTCTGCCATGAACTCCTATCTCCCTTCATAAAGGCAAATCCAAAGCAATTTTGTCACCTCTCACACCTCACCAGATTCAGGAAATATCTGTTCAGACTAGTTCCTGGGTCTGATGTGGATCTTGACTGGCAATCTTATAGTCCCTCATGAACTCAGGGAAAGGCCTGGTCTGGCTGGTACGTTTTGGTAATGCGTTGTGTTTCCTGGCACAGCACGGTCAAACTCTTCCCTAGCTTTCCCTTATGACTTCATCGTATTCTTGCAGCAGACTCCAGCTCTTGCCTGACACAGCGGTCTCAAAAAATCGTGCCATTGTGCAGGTGATGAAGCCTATTCATCATCTCAAACATACTCATGTAGAACTGCCCATTAGGTTTGTACTGGGAAGTACTCTGGTGCCATTTCTTCCTTGTAAGAGCTATTAGAGCAAAGAACATCTGACTTTACAATATGAAACTGGCTGGTAGAGGTCACTTATCTCTCTATCGATTTGACCCAAAGCATTATTAACACTTGAGCTACGCTAGCTGTGATAATGAGTGTGCTCTCAATGCTGGAGGTATCAGACTAGTTTGGAGAAGATTCTCATATCAAGCACAGCTGGGATGCTAAGGAGCTGGTGCTGTTTCCCCACAGAACCTGTTGGTTCCTGGTGAGACTAGGATGCATCGTCTTAGCAACCACAGCATAGAAACACGAAGGCTCAGATCCTGAAGTACAACCAGACATTTAATTCCTAGTTGTTTAAAATGGGAGTCAGGGTAAAACGCTCTTCGCAAACCTATATCTCAAAAGCACAAAATAAGCAGATCTTTGGCAGGGTTGGAAGCCAACATCAGGGTCTCCTGAGACCTATCCCACTGTCTTCACCACTCCAGCTACCTGGGCTGCATTTCAGGTAACCTGGTGTTCGAACAGAAATCCTAGGCACAGCCTAGCATGGATTGGCCATACCCTTTTGGAGTGATCCCAAGTGTGGGAGCTAATTTCAGGGTGGTACTGGGGGTCTGACTAGTCTCTGCTGGACAAAAGAAAGGAAGAACTTTCTAGTTCTAGAAGGAAATGGGGTTAGGGGAATATACTGGCAGCACCAGAGGCTGAGCTCCCTCAAGGAAGAAGCACAGGGTGTCCAATTGCAGGGCAAACTGCTCCACACACCTACCCCAGCAAAGCTTTCCTAATCCCTTCCAAGCCTTGACTAGGACATGTTTTGAAGGAGTGGAGCACCAGTCTGTCTCACGATAACCAAGAAGGTCTGCTCCTCCCTGTCCTCTGGCAACACTTAGGCTTGCGTTTCACTGGGAGGTATCTGCCCACCTGGAAGGCTGGGAATATTTTCCATAAATTCTCCTTGTGTTGGGTTTCTTTCTCCAGAACTGTGAGGTGCAGAACAGCACAGAGATGACCTGCCAGGCTCCAGCGTTGGCTGTTGACCCCAATCACCAGTCTGAGCTTGCTGAGCGCCCAGAGGAGTTTGGCTTCATTCTTGACAACGTGCAGTCCCTGCTGATTCTCAACAAAACCAACTTCACCTACTACCCAAACCCAATCTTTGAGGTTTTCAATCCCTCAGGGATCCTGGAGCTGAAGCCGGGAAGTCCCATCATACTGAAGGTGAGATGGAGATGGACGACTGGGTGAGGAAGGACAAATACATGCTGCCTTTTGTCTCGCTGTGTCTGCCAGCACTCCACAAATCACAGCAGCATCCCGATTGCATCCCAGAAATTTCCTTCACTTGCTGCACTTACCATATCTTATCATATCAGAGTCATCATCTGCAAACATGAATCACTGCTCAGCATCTGCCAATAGCCCTAACTAAAAATATAAACTCCTGCTGCAACTACCTGTGTGCAGCCTAAATTTATATCCACTGCTGGTCACTGTAGGAGAACATGTCCTATCACTGCAACAGGGCTAGCAATTAAAGACCCAAGTCTATTTCTTTCTTGGGTTTTCAAGATCTTCTTCCCACCCCTGATTAAATCCTACACCAGTCCCTTGTCATTTCTGTAATCTGGACAGCAATAGAGAGAAGGAATTTCATGATTTGATGTTTCCATATCAGCACTTCTAAGTGGTGCATGTGCAAAGAAGCGGTTGTGCCTGTAGAATGTCTTCTTGCACATTTGGAAAGGGATCTGTTTTACTGGCCTGGATATGTTTTACTGGTCTATCTATGTTTCGTGAGGGTCTGTTTGTGCAAGACTGATATGCAACATTTCTCATTGAGGAACAGGACAGGCTGTTTTGGCTGAGGAGAGTCTGTAGCCATCCATGCTGTCCTCAGCATGACTTTCTAAATTGGCTTTTCCTCTCTTACTAGCTGATGGTGAACCACAAATGCCAAGTGCAATGTTAAAACTTGTGTCACAGGCACAAACTAGAGGTGGAAGGCAAACTTGTTTCCTCACGTGGCTTTTTTTTGATGGGGGAATGGTGATATTCCTTTCTATCTAGGGCAAGAACTTAATCCCACCAGTGGCAGGAGGGAATGCCAAGCTGAACTACACTGTTTTGGTTGGTGAGAAGCCCTGTGCAGTGACGGTATCAGACGTGCAGCTGCTGTGTGAGTCCCCAAACCTCATTGGACGGCACAAGGTAATGGTAAGTGGTGCTTACACCTTGACCTTTTCTCCCTGGGTGGGTTGGAAGGACACACCAATGCTGAAGAGCTGGCAGAGATCTCCCAGGAGTTTGCATCACCATTTGCCTTCCATAGATCCTATAAACATCAGGGCCCCTTCTTGATATAATATCCTCATCAAGAGAAGTAGAAGAGTAACCTGGAGCTCTTTATGGATGGTGAGAAACTTTTTCTAATCAAGACCTTTTAGGAAAGTTTGCCTGTTTTCTGTTCTTGTACAGTCTGTATGAACCCTAGATACTCATGTGAGTTCATAGTTGGAACGTGTTTCCCACGTGACATCCTTTTTTAAATTCAGCACAATCCCCAGCAATTACTAACATGTTGGCAGCCAAAATTTACCTTTATGTAGAAGAAAAAAAAAAGCAGGAGGATAGGAATGACAGTGTGACTGGACTTCGAGGCTTTGACATCTATACCACTTAGTATTCTCCTGCATATCCTTCCTGGAACCTGTGAAAAATGGACCTGGTGATTACATCAGAGGGAGCTTCTCCTCTCCTCACTATTGATTTTTTCACATCCTCTTTAGTTTCCTCTCAGTAATTTGCATTCCTCAACGCTGCTGCTTGATAAACAGCACATCAGCAACTTCATCTGTGGGTGGAAACGCACCAAAAGCTAACAGCTGACATCAGACGTACGGGATGATCAATGTTTCTCATTCCTTTTTCCTCTGTTGCCCTTCCAAAGCTTTATCTATCACTTCTTTACTTCAATGCAGTGAGACTCACAGAAGCTGATGGAGACACACTGCATGGCTCTTTAAAAAAGAGACTTTTCTGGAGCCTTTTAGAAAAGAGAGTTTACAGTGACTATTTTGGGTCTCATTTGTGACTACTGCTGGGAGATCTCATACTGGCCACTTAAAGTCTCTGTGCCAAAGTTCGTCATCTGGAAAATAGAGGTAATAATCCTTTTCAGCCATGCAAAT
Source organism: Eurystomus gularis (assembly GCA_013400335.1). Lineage (NCBI taxonomy): Eukaryota > Metazoa > Chordata > Aves > Coraciiformes > Coraciidae > Eurystomus > Eurystomus gularis. Next base: position 139,907 of record VZZY01023557.1, read on the forward strand.
ATACTGGGGCTCTCAATTCATTGTAAAGCACATTAAGACACTCCAAGAGGAGCAATAATGAAGTGAGAGATTTTCTCTGTGTGAATACCAAAGCTTTTGAACAAGGCGATATGTGTTCCCTGTCATTTTCATGAATATAATTAAACATATGGTTAGTCAGAGATGGACAAAGCCCATCCTAGACAGAGGAAACTCAAAGTCAGGTGAGCAATAATCAACCCCTGTGGATCAGGGAGGATGAACATCTGGCCAGGTCTTACTAATTGGGAAGACTCCCATGCTTCTGCAGCTTGGGACAGCTTAAGCGAAGCCACAGAGAGAAAAATAATCCCTTTTTGAGGACACTGATCAAACAAGAGATGCTGCTGGAAACATGGGAAGATGATCACACTGAAGCCTGTTAATGAGCATCAATATCAGGGGCAAGTAACAGTTTTCTCGTTCGGCTTCCAACACTGAGGCAATGCTTTGACAGCATCTGGGCTGGGAACCTGCTGAGAAGGTCTCCTGCAGTGGAGGCTAGAGCTCAAGGATGGACTTTCCATCTGGAACTTAACAGGGGGACAATTGGGCTGGGAAATGCCTCCTCCAGCATGGCACAGCATCTCTGTTGCTCGAGTTGGTACAAAATGTATCTCCATGTTCACATGAACGTTACTTTGATGGTCAGGATAATTGACAGGTAGGTCTCTCAGGTCATCCTCCTCTCTGCCAACAATTTACTGTGTGACCCTGAGAAAATTGCTGAACAAACCTTTTCTTGCAAAGTGAGGTGGCCTAGATCTTAGAGGCGACCATGGGAGTGAATCAAGCATTGCAAGACTGAGATTATTTCTAAGTGAAGGAACAGTAACAATGACACACATTGATGTCAACATGTTTTTGATCTCGTTCAGCTATCTTCTATACAATGACAGAGTTATTTGAAAAAATAGAAAAGATCTTTAGTTCTTTTTAGGTCTGAGCAATGGATCAAAAAGATTGACTAAAACTCAGAGGCAAGCTCTTTTCCAAGGAAAAGAAAGGCACATGAGGCAGACCCATGAGTAACTGTGTTGGAGAAGGTCTGCAGTGAAGAGGTGGAGTACATTTTAAGGTTTGATGGTATCTCATGTAGGCGCTTACATATAGAAAGTCACACTGGACTCTGTGCAGTGAATGAAGGAATGGTCAAATACAGCAACTGAAGGTCAGGGCACACTTCATCTTATCCTAAGGTAGATACGTTTGGACAGGACAAATTTGCACTCGGAAAGACATTGCCACAGTCAAGTTTTGCACAACAGGAACTCCTGAGCCACTACAGGTGACCCCTAAGACTTTGCTGAAGAAAACTGGACTCTTCCGTAGTGCCATTTAGGCCAAATTCACATTTAATAGGCTTAATAGGTGGCCAAATAGTTGTTTGGTAATATGGAGGGCTCATGTTCAGTCTCCAGGAATGTATAAATAACTTCCTTCAGAAACACTCAGTGGCTCAAGAAATGAAATCGGGTTATATCTCCATATTTGCTTGTTTTTCTTTTAAATGCTCACAATAATATTGCAGCCTTGCAGGCTTTCTTCTTCAAGAGACAGATTTCCTCAGATTGTGGCAGTTTGATTCATGGACTGTGAGACCTTCTCAGTATTGAAGCCACCTTTAGAGAAGAATGCACTGGGGCTAACGTTGTTAGATACCTACCTCTCAGAGTCTTATAGTTAACGGAGAGAAATGGGAACTTCCACTGAATGAAACGTCTCATCCTAATGTCAAAGCAAGTGTCAAAAGCAGCTCACATAAATCACGTTCTGAAAGTGCTTTTTCTCTGTAAGCATGCTGTAATGTCACACTAACTCAGATATGCGTGTCGAATGTTTGGAGAGAGGAAGCCCACCCATGGAGATGAGCTGTTCTGTGAGCTTTGATGATGGACCTGCACTGGGGATTGGGACGGAGTTGTTTGATTCTAGTCTGGTACTCCTTGAATGGACTCATCTGACTGCAGGGCTTGGAAGAAAAGGGCCACTGTTGGAAACAGAAAATGAAATATAATGACTTGATTTATTGATCCGCTGTGACAGGAAGGCAATTGTGCAAGCTGGTGAACCAATTTTGCTGGGGGGATTTGGGGCAAGGGTCTGGGGCAAAAGAAAACAGCTTTCAGTGTGTAGACTAGCACAGGAGTTTGGCAGTTTGTCTTCTCACTTGAGTATGTCACATACCAGCACCAAACCTCTGCTCTGTACAGGCTTTAGAAGTAAGTTGAGCCTTGTGTGTTGAAATAGATGGGAAAACCAGTTACTTCTGTGTCCTTCACCTTACACGGGTGCTAGGTTGTTCCTTGGCCACCAAAGATGCTCTACAAGTCATCAATGTTGTGCTACAGGAATGATCACCTTGAAACTCTATAACCTGGTCAGACAAGCTTAGGTTTGCTTTTGTTTCTCACTGTGGACATAGTTATCTTTCTAGACCCCATCCCAAATTGACATGAGGGGACCTTGTGGATGGAAATTAGATAGTTCCAGATATTCACTTTTGTCCTGTCTGAGATGTAAGGGTTACAGCTAGGTGGCTTTGATAAAGACCCACTGAAGAATAACTTACAACTGGTGCTAGAACAAAACAAGAGTCTTCTCAGAGGTTGTAACTGGGGCCAGAATAATTTCTAGGAGATAATGCAGTCACAGAGATTCATGTCCCCAGCAAGAACTGTAGTGGTGAGGAGCAAGAGCAGCTGGAAGACTTTTCAATTATTCATGACTCTCTGCTCCACAGTCACTTCTGCTGGCTCCAACTCTTCCTCCTTAGGCCAATTTCTTCCTTCTGCAACCTAGAAAGGAAACCCGAGTACGTGCCTGAGCTGAGGCATGGGAGGCCTGGGGTTAACGTGTATGCAGGCAGGCTGGAGACAGACTGATTAACTGAGAGCCAGCAGGATGAAGGACAAGGCTGGTCACCAGACTGGGATGTGGGGGATGTTTTCACTAGCTGCTCTGGGAGCTGGGAAGGTGAGGGAGAGCTCCTCGTAAAAGAGGAAGAAAAAGGATCAGTTACATTCTGCAAAGGTCCCAGTTGCAGTAGGAAGCACATAGCTCTGGGGTCTTGACTGCATTTCTGCCTGGCAGCAAGATTTTGCACTTTGTGAAGGGCCTGCTGTGCCTCTCTGTGACAAAACTCACCTGGGGTGAAGTGATGGGGCTCACCATCATGTCACAAGCTCTTTGCATGTCATCTCCCTGGTTTTGTGTTGGTCTGTAACTAGTGTTCCCCTACCACAGCACAGTCCTAGAAGCCTTCTTTGTATACCTCAAGCTAGTCAGCACTGCTTTTCCATTGCCCCTCAAACTTATCCTACTCTACAAATAGCCTTGAACAACCTTGTAGTAGCCCTAAGCGAGTAGTGGTACCTGCAGGATTACTGTTGGGAGCGATGTTCATGTTGTAAAAATGGGCTCCTAACAGATTTGCTTCAGCAGAGCATTTTTTTGGGCTTGTAGCAGTATCACTTGCAGAGCTATTAAAAATAAAGTCCTCACACAGCAGCTTGTTTCAGAAGCTGGCAGCAACCCTGGGAACTTCTGCATGAGAGCAGAGAGCTGTGTTCAGCTCCCCATCCCACTGGTGAGCATCTGCAGTCACCCTACCAAAGTGTGGCTTTAAGAGGGGCTGAGGAGAGCATGGGCCAGGCTCTGTGGTTCCTGTGGATTCTTTTTCCTACCCCAGTGGTTTCCAGATAGTTTTCTCCAGTTGAAGAGTCAAAAGCAAATTGTGACTCTGATTCCTGCATTCCCACCGTACCGATGTGCTAGCTGTCTGGGTCAGATGTTCCCTGTCCCATTGCAAGGTTGGGATCCACCAGATCATAACCATGAGTTGTGTGTCCTGTGTGCATTTTGAGGCTAAGTGTCATCAGTGAAGATAGCTGTTTGGTACAGGGAATGGAAAACCCAGAATGAAGCCCAAACTGATCTGTAGCCAGGGCATCAGGACAGGTGAGGTTTGTCTCACCACAGGTTGGCTGGGTTCATGGTCAATCTGTCAACAGAGGTGCTTCTATATGGCATTTCAGGTGGTTTTAAGCTGTTCTCTATCTAAGTACTTCGTGATCCCGTTAGCTTGGGAGACAAAGGGAGATCATCATTCACAGAATCATAGAATCACAGAATCATAGAACGTTTTGTGTTGGAAGGGAACTTTAAAGGTCATCTAGTCCAACCCCCTTGCAGGGAGCAGTGACATCTTTGACTAGATCAGGTTGCTCAGTCTTAGTCAAAGAGATGATGGAGATCCTCTGTGTTTCTGCTTGTTCAAGAGTTTCGGTCTAACTCTTTCCTTCCTTCCCTCTAGGCTCGTGTAGGAGGGATGGAGTTCTCCCCAGGGATGGTCTACATCTCTCCAGATAGCCCCCTCAGCTTGCCAGCTATTGTCAGCATTGCAGTGGCCGGTGGCCTGCTCATCATCTTCATTGTGGCTGTGTTGATTGCATACAAGCGCAAATCCAGAGAAAGTGACCTCACCCTCAAGCGCCTGCAGATGCAGATGGACAACCTGGAGTCCAGGGTGGCCTTGGAGTGCAAAGAAGGTAGGATGAGAAAGGGAAATCTAACTTTGCCGATCTGCCCTGAGTCCAGACTTCCTCCACCCTCTCTTAACTGCGTGTGCTCACTCACAGTCCAGAGAAAGCCTCAGCACAGGTCTCTGGGAAAAGACTGTTTGCAGGAAAGGTGACAATGCTCTCGTCCACCTTTTTCTTCCTCTCCATATGTTACTTCTCCACTTGTACCTTAGTCTTACGCATGGAGGTCTGAGGGCCTTTCCCATCATGGGGAGGGACATCTAGACTGTCATTGCTACATGAGTCGTTCTTTTTTTGTGTCAGCCTTTGCAGAGCTACAGACAGATATTCATGAGCTGACCAGTGATCTGGATGGAGCTGGGATCCCTTTCCTGGATTACCGAACCTACACCATGAGGGTGCTTTTCCCTGGTATTGAAGATCATCCAGTTCTGAGGGATCTGGAGGTAAGAAAACAACATCTCCTGCTTCAATGCAAGAGATGTTTCAGTGGTGGGGACCTGATGGCTAACAATGCTGCATTGTCCTACTAGGAACAAAACAGCACTTCATTAAAACTCCAGGTTGAAAGGGGAAGATGACTGCTGCTATCTTAGATGTTAAATTCTGTTTGATCACTCATCTGTTTGGAGGAGTCTCATCAATCTGTGTGCATTAAGTCTACTGTACTAAGCTTCTCCTTGGTCTTAGTCCTGCTGGAGTTTGTTTTTTAGACTAGATTCATTAGCTACTGCTGTGTAGGGGCCAGGAAAAAAAGTTGTATGGCAGAGCAGCACGCTTGCCTGGGTCCCTCCAGCTTTTCATGACACTCCCACTACATAGAGGCCTTTTTTTGTGGCAACACCTGAAGTCTGCAGAAGTAACCTGCGGTCACTGAAGGAGCTTCATCTTTGCTGCCCTCTGTGGCTTGCAATGAGGTCAGAACACCACAGCATCAGTCTGCCCATACCCTACCCACATCTGCCTCCCCCACCCCAGCTCTCCAGACCACAGTGCTGGAAGGTCAGTGAGACATTGCCCAGCACTGTTGGGGTCTACACACAGCCTGCATTACCTCACCGGCAACAATGAGTTTGATGGGACTCTGGGTGAGGTCTGCCCATGGCTGCAAAACTGCTTCAGGCTTTGGCAGGTGGACAGGGTCTGCTCTAGGGATACCCGGGCCAGAGAAGCAGGGGATACACCATGGCCAAGGCCAGGGAGGTCCTTGGCTGAGCTTTCTGCAAAGTCTTTGGCAATCTCTGAGCTTCAGAGAGGCTCTGGCATGGGCTGGTGAGATTGCTGGAGGCCAAGACTGGGGTTAGTTGGCAGAAAGGAGGAGTAGGAGCTGGCACAGGCAACGCCATGCTTGGCTGGCTGCATAATCAGAGGTGCCTGCTTGTCTTTGCTCCTTCCCTTCAGGAGAGCCAAAATTCATCAAACTCTATGGAGAGAACCATTAAAAAACCTGATCTGTCAGCAAGGAGGATTTGTGGGAGTGGGTGGGAGGCTGAGTTACACGTTGACTATCGTATGTATTTGCCTTTGGGGTGCAGGTAGAGTGGCCTCGAGCTGCTTCCCTTCAGGAAGAAGTAGCTCAGTAGCTTCAAAAAATGGGCACAAAAGACAAGGGCTGGTGAAGGTCTCTCTCATGTATGTATACACTTGCACAAACACTTTCACTATACCCACAACCAGTTTCAATCCCTATATGCATTAACCTCAACCAGATGACCACAGAATAGCATCTGACCCCTATAGAGATTTTGTCATGGATGCTCCCATACGTAGATATACAGAGACACAGAACTAATATTTCCATCTGCTGCTACCTTTGATCTCTTCTCCCTTTCATTTCTTTAATTACTATTTTTTCCTTAATCCCTTCTAAAGCTTCAACAGTTCTTTCAGTGTCAACATCTTTGCCTACCAACTTATCAGGGAAGGTGGTTCCCATTCTGCTCCCTTCTCTGTGGCACCTAGAAGGACTTGCTACTTCTTGCAAACAGCCCCAGCATAGATCCCGCAGTGAGCAGATCTTACTTATTTCCAGTTCATTTGCTAATTAACTGCTTCCAGATGCAGTGCAAAATACTTTTCTTGTTATTTTTTTTAATTCTCCATAATAACCTGGGGATAGACAATATTAAATGTTCAAGCAAGTGAGTTAAAAATAATTATTGGCGGGACGGGTGGTAGTGGTTGGTTGGCTGGTTGGTTGGTTGTCTCAAGCTATTTAGTACGTAATTTATTTGCTGTATGTGAAAAGAGTTAAGAGCTCTAATTTCCAGAATAAAAAGTAATGACTCTTTAAGGGGCCTTGCATTACTTGGTTGTTTACACATGCCAACTTGTTTCAGACTGAAGTGCCAGATCTGGTTGGTTACATGCCTCAGTGACATGTGTTGCTCTGTGGTGAGACCCTCCAGCTTCCAGGGAAGCTTTTTCAAGGGCTGGAACAGCTTCAGCAACATGGAGGGATGAGTTTGGGCGTCTCTATTTAGGCTCCATTTTCCTCTAGAGTCAGAAGGAGTGGAAAGGGTAAAGCCCACTGTAGATTGTGGGGTGCAGGGTCCACTGTTGAGGTCCTAAATTGTTCTGTATAAAAACTAGTTCATCAGCCTCTTGTAGCTGAGAAATATTTTAAAGACTTATCATCCTCTTTATCTTCACACCAACTCACTTTCCAAGCCCAAGGGTCCTACTGCAGCAGGACCTCCAAGACAGGTCCCAACTCAGGGTTTCCTTTCACACCTTCATCTACCTAGTTCTTCAAACCAAGACCCAGCTGCATGATCATCATCTCAGCCACTGCATCTCTTCATCTCCTCAAAACCTGATCCTGGGGCTCTCTTCCCCATTCACTTCCTTGCTGCCCCTCCTAGATTCTTAAAGCTGAACCCCACATCTCTGGAGGCAGGTTTCTTGCAGGGATGAAAAAGAGGCTTTACATGAAGATAGAGTGAGACTTCAGTGTGACTACACTGGTATGGTACTACATCTTGGCACCAGAAGTCTCTTTTTTATATACTTGTTCAGAGAAGGAAACAGAGGACTGGAAAAGAATCATCCAGATGTGGCCAGGAGATCTCTCAAGCTTCCTAATAATTAAATGATGTATGGACTCCCTTCCTTTTTACAGGACTATCTTGTGATGGAGAAGAAAGGCCTCACCTGCCTACTAGATGCAAGCATTTTTTATTTTTTTATTTGTCTCTGCTGTTTGAAGCAGCTTTTCCTTTTTCTCTGTCTCAGAAGTGACTTCTGCTCTATGTCAATATATAGCTGGAGGAGCTGGAAGGATGAGGGCAGAGAGGTAGCAAAGGATGTGTGACCCATTTGGGGAGGTCTGACAGTGGGTAGTGAAGGAAAGGTGTAGACTCCTTTGCTTCTTTTGCAGGTCCCTGGCTATAGGCAGGAACGGGTGGAGAAAGGCCTGAAGCTCTTTGCACAGCTCATCAACAACAAGGTTTTCCTGCTGTCCTTTATCCGCACACTGGAGTCCCAGCGCAGCTTCTCCATGCGGGACCGTGGCAACGTGGCCTCGCTGATCATGACAGTGCTTCAGAGCAAGCTGGAGTACGCAACTGATGTCCTCAAACAGCTCTTGGCTGACCTCATAGACAAAAATCTGGAGAGCAAGAACCATCCCAAGCTGCTGCTCCGGAGGTAAGGATGCCTGGGGCTGGAGTGAGCTGGGCTGGGCAGCCTGTGCCCCCACTGTCTAACATAAGCTTGGTAGTCATCTTTGGAGGAAAGGGGCAAATTCGCTTGGTTTTTGTTTGTGAAGTCAGGATGATAACCAGCCACAGTTCACGTGACCCCATAGGGCTGGCACGAAGCCTTTCGTAGAGAAGGTTGAATAAGGCAGGTAGGGTTGAATGAAGACTGAATCACTCTCCCTTTCTGGTGTCCTCATCATTTAAGACATCCTGACAGAGCATACCTTCTCCTAGAAGACTTTCCTCTTCCTCCCAGCATCCTCTCTGCATTTCCTTCCCTTACAGCAAGTGTGGTTGTAGCTCTTGCTCCATCTCCTCCCAAACCAAAAAGTAGTCGATGATTCAAAGTTACAGAGTTCAACTACCTCTGGATTTTAGGGCAAATCTTCCAGAAAGCCTCATAAGGGCAGCAAGAGCCCATACTTTCTAATCCTTATTTTGGACCTTGTGTGCTTAAGATTTTATGCTTATATTTCATTTTAACCTGAAAACTGCAGTTACATTGTGTAGGACCTATAAGTATATGACATAGAACAGGCATTATTATACCCTTGGTAAGTAACTAAGTCAGCTGCTGCTGTCTCCTGCCTGGGACATGGACTGTCCTGCTTTGTTTCTTGTTCATGAATTTACTATGGACACATGGAGAGTCTTCTTCATCTGCATTGTGGGATCTCCTGTCTCTCCCTAAGCACTGGTGCTGGGAGCTTGTTGAACACAGGATAAGAGCCGAGCAGGATAACAGAACTGGTTTCATACAGGGCACGGGTTTGGATTGGTGCTTCTTGGTCATATCTGAGGTCTAAACTCTGCAGTTCTGTGGCAACCTTCAAGTTAGAAATCTACTGATCTGTAATTAATGTACTTTTCCCACTGAGGAAAAAGCTGCCTCTTCTCCCTTGAGGATCATATTCATCTCCTTTTCACAGTCAGAACCAACCCTTCTGATTCAAGGACCTTAAGTAATATCAGGAGAAGTCTTCTGGACGTGAATGGCCTTTGCCTTAGCGGATTACGATGGATGGCTTGGGCAGGGAAGAGATCCGTGGTGCCTTCTGGGAGGTTTTTCATCTGGCACACAGCCTACTATGGAGAACCAGCAAAAAAAGGAGCAGAAGACACTTCCTGGCATTCAGGGCAGCAATGCCAGGAGCAGAGACTGGACTTTGCTTCGTTGCCAGTTGACTCCCCGATGTGATTCAAGCCCTACAGCCTGGCTGGTGACCTCCTTTCAGCTGTCCCCAGGCTTCTTCTCTGTGGTCTTCTCTGATGCTGGATGTCACTGCCTTCTTCCAGTTGTCTCCTCCCTTCACTTTCTTCTTTTTGTTCCCCTTTCTCCACCAACCACAGCTTCCCTGGTTGTTGATTCCTGTCTTGTCCTGAGCATCCCATCTTTCCTCTTTCTCTTTCTTCCAGCTCTTTTCTAACTCTAGTTAGAAAAGTCTAATCCTCTTTTTTGGAAATGAAATGTGGCCTTTGGAAAGAGAGACAGTGAACAAAGAAGGCACCTCCACTTTTCCAAGGCCTGAAAACATAAGAAGTCAGAGATGTGGTTTGTGCTCTGAGATGGAGGTCCTGCACTGAGCGGCACCATTGCAGAGTCTACTGCAGAATATGTGGGTAGCTCAGTACCTTCGGCCAGGTTTTGGTGTGAAGTCCTCAGACAATTACTTGGAGCAGCTGGAAAGAGCACTTCAGGACAACATTCCCTGTGAGGAGCTCAGGCCATGATAAGCATGGGGATTCCTGGAATTGAATGTCATACTATGACCAATGGAGGACAGCAGCTAGGTGACATTGACCAAGGGCAATACAGGGCAAATAGGCTGGTTTGGACAAAGGCAGTCTCTAGGCAGAGACACAACAATGATCTAGATTTTGTCTAAACAAAGGAAATAAATACAATATTGATCTGATCACAAAATGTGAACAGTATCACCTCTTTCTCTGGTTGCAGGCAAGAAAAGAAGAGCGACAGAAAACACCCTTACTACCATTCCTCCCTCCACCTTCCCCACCATCTAAGTGAGATTTGCCCACAAGAAGAGAAATCCCTATGGAAACCAGGCTAAAGATCAACTGCATTTAGCTAGGGAAGGGACCCTAGCCTGGTTCCACACATATAGCTCCAGCAATGAAAACTCTTCCCCTTGCAAGTCTCATGCTCCAGAGGAAGCAAGATCAATTTTATGCCAGAGGACTATGGAGGCAAACTGCAATCCTAAATGAGAACCCCTGTATGGCTTTGGTGATAGCCAGGACAAGGAAGACCCACTTTAATTCATCCAGGCAGGAGCTTTTGCTTTCTTCTTGAGCAACACCAGTGCATGTACTAGAGCCAACAGAGGTTTATCCTGAACTCCTGGTGTCCACACCACGTTTCAAAGTCTGAATCAGTCCTTCTGTAGGAAAAGTTCACCCTGAAGACTCGAGCTGGATTTTTGTTTGGTTGAGGACAGAGTGTTCAAGGGCAAAAGGATGAGCTCTGTGAATGTGCCACATTGACACATTGGAGAGAACGGTCACTCCCAAATGCCAGGGAGATAATCAGTGCCAGATAACTATTCTCTGGTGATTTAGATCTGTCTGTCTTAAGTATTTATATAGCCCACTTGTCATATGGCTTGACTCTGAGCTCATCATATTTGATGGATTTATCCTCCCTGAGATCCTCTGAGAAGGTTCCCTCAAATGTTGTAATTTCCTTTTCATTGATGGAGAAACTGTGGAACCAACATATGGGGACCTCCCTAGTCAGAAGAGAATCAACAGGGCAGCAAGGAGTTGCCTGCAAGTTTCCTAAATCCAAAACTAAAACGGAGAACCTAGGATGTGCTTAATCCTGATGGTGTCATGCCAGACTTTCCATGGGGCTCACGGATCTGGGCAGTAAGATGGACAAACTCAATCTTTTAACTAGTCCTTTGATATGACCAGCAAGACTAACTCATTTCCCATTTGTCTTTTCTCCCTGGCCAATTTTAGGACAGAGTCTGTGGCTGAGAAAATGCTCACCAACTGGTTCACCTTCCTTCTGTACAAGTTCCTCAAGGTAAGAGGAGCATTATGCCTGGATGAATAGCTGCTTTAATACGTTTCATCTTGGTGAGGTTTAGTTGGGGAAAAAACTGCCCAGATATGAAGAAAAAGGCTTTTTTTCCCTCTGGAGGAAGCTCACTGCCTAATGGGAGAGGGGTTGGTTTCTGATCCAGGGAGAACAAAGAGGGACACTTCGTTAGGGAGACAGCCTGGTGGCCTTACTGCTGTACAGAGGTGGGATCTAAGGGTCAGTGCTGAAATGTGAAGGATTTCAGAGCCTGATGGAGACCTATATTGAAAACTCTTTCCTTTTACTAGCAGACTCAGATCTCCATCATATGGTGACCCATATTTTCAGTGCATAGTAGCTGGAGATCTCCTCCCAGCCCAGTTCAGAGGCAGTGCTGAGGCCCAGTGCCTCCATCACACTCATCTGCTTTACACCCACCAGAACCAGAGCCCTGCTTAATTTAATTTAGGCCCAAGCACCAGCTCTCCTTGACATTAGGCTGTCTCAAGCCTACCCTGGGCATGGTCATGTACCCTCTGAGCACAGAGGGCTGGACACAATACACCATGTGAACCTGACTGCTGCATCCAGAACCCAACACCAGATGAGGATGTTGTTGTCCTGGATCCCAGTGGGATATAGCATTGGCTTTGCAGGACGACTCATCAGCAAAAGGGTGAAAGGACCTGAGACACCACCAGAACCCTCCCCCTCCTCCTTGAGGGTCTCTTTGGTGTGGTGTGCAGTAAGAAAAAAGAGAATCTTTTAGCCTTTGGCACCTGCCACCGACTGCTGGATGATGGCAGTTTCCTCCTGGGGACCCACAATGATCCTCAGGTGTGTTAATTGCCAAGGCACCAAATTCAGAGCCAGGCTTTTAGGAAGGATCTGGGCTCCACGCCTCTCCCCAGCTCCCAATCCAGGTGCTAGATATCCTTACAGCCCCGTTTGCACAGAGTAGCCACCCTCTGCCTGGCAATTCAAGGCTTTACAAATCAATCCCATTCCCCCGAGCCTTCCTCAGGCACAACCAGCCCAAGAATGAACACATGGGAAAGTTTTGAAGGTCCCTGGAAGGTAATTTCAGCTACTTCAGTATCAGATTCCTGCTTTCAGCTGAAAGGAAAGGATATAAGGAGGTGAGTCTCTAAAGAGCTGCTTTTATAATAGGCTTTTTTCACCCCACTCAGCTACTTGTCTTCTTGCCTTAGCCTGAACAGAGGCCTGATAAGGGCAAGAGACAGGCACACAGAAGCAATATGCTGCTGGCAGATAAGCTAATTAAGTGGGAGACAGGTGTAGGAACTGAGAAAGGGGCCACTTTGCTTCAGATTATTAACTTGTTTTTGCCGGGATTTACACCAGAGGAAAATGACCTCGCTCATTGAGTTGGGACACTCTGCAAGAGGAGAGGGCAAGGTGGGGAGGAAGGATGGAGAGATGAAGGGAGGTAATAGAAGGAGGCACGAGGAGGGGTGTGCAGCAGTGGATGTGCAGAGGGAGGGCAGCGCAGGAGGAGAGGGTAGGACATGTGTGGGAAGAGGAGTGCAGTGAGTACAAATGGTGGGAAGGAGAAATTAGGGAGAGGTGTGTTTTGCTGGTCCTGCCTGTGGGCTGCTTGTTGCTGTCCTGTGCTGGGTTCCATGCATCTGACATCACCAATGCAACCATACAGATCCCGGGACACATTGCCGCTGGGTCAGGGAGCTGCTCCTGCCTGAGCATCCCTATTTGCCTCCAGGATAAGAGTGCTCAGGGGGACTGTGGCCCCTGCCCAGACACCCAGGATGAGGCACAAGCCCTCCATCTCCCTTTCAGACCTGTCTCCAGGTCTTCTGGGACCCCTGCCACCACCTGCTCCAGTGCAAAGCTCTACCCTAGTGACAATCGCCTGAACAGCTCCTACAAGGCTTTGTTAGTCCAAATATTTCTAGGGACCAGTGACACCTTTGTCCCATGACAAGACACTTGAGAAGGCTGGTTGCATTTTGTGGAAGTCGAGGTTCACCTCTGTGGGAGTGGAGGGTCACCTCTATTCCCAGCCTGTATGGAATAGACTTAGTTCCCACTGATGCATGTCTTGCATAGTTGGTGATGGCAAGCCGTGGCAGTCACTGAGACGCTACATAGGTTGGGTTCTCACCTCTGCTTCTCCTGTTTCACCTCATGGTTGTCTCTTACCCTTTCAGGAGTGTGCTGGCGAACCTCTGTTCTCCCTTTTCTGTGCCATCAAGCAGCAGATGGAAAAGGGTCCCATCGACTCAATCACTGGGGAGGCTCGGTACTCACTGAGTGAGGACAAGCTCATCCGACAGCAGATTGATTACAAGACGCTGGTGAGTTCTCTGAGAACACCTTCCTATGGGCTTGTCCAGCCTCTTCTGGCAAGAGGGGAGTTAGAGAAAAGAAGCCAGTGATGGGACAATCCATTCTCACAAGGCAGCAGGGCAACCCTGCTGAAGACTGATTAGTCGCATCCCCTAACACAGCAAGGTTGGTGGCTGAAGCATCTGCTTGCAAAGCACATTTGCAAAGTTACTGATTCCAAGTTACTTCCATTGTGCCCTGCCCCATGCCAAGAGCATCTCCAGCTCCCCAGAGGCATTGCCTGTTCTCTGAAAGCACCCTCACTCATTGTAGGCTAGGCTGAGAGTGCAAATCTTCTACAATTGCTTGGATTAGGTGAGGTCTGGGGGCACTGGCATGTAAGTATGAACCTCGTGTTCTGGATATGCCTGTAAATGTGAAGACGATAGATATGGAAAATTTGCTTTGTTCTGTTAGGCAAAATACTTCCTAGTATCTACTACCCCTCTCCCCTGGAGTGATTCCCACCCTTCCAACATGCCTCTGAGTTGTAAGCCAAAGGTAACAGTCTTCCTAAAGGAGAAAACTGGAGTTGTCACTTCAAGCGATCACCACCTGAGCTCTTCCCTGGGAGAAGTGTGATGTTCTTAGTTTCTTCCTTATTCTTGGGACCACCTGGGAGTATTTTGATCCCTCCTCCCCCCAACTACCTGCTTCCTTCTCCCTGGTTTCAGGGCCAGTGGCAGAGCTGCCCAGTGCCCAGTTCTGGCACCCAAAGGGCTGGTGTTTGCTGGGCAGTGGGGCATCAGCCCTTGGCCACATGAAGTGTCCCCAGCGCTGAGCTCAGGCAGGTCAGGCACTAGGCCCTTGGCCATGGGACACTTGTGATCACAGGGACACCCAGCTCAGGGCATGGCAAGCCCAGAGCCATGCTGAGACACTGTAGTGTTGGGTCGGTGCAAAGCTCATGACCTCTTGCAAGCAAAGACTTTTTATGAGGCTATATCACAAGGGTCTTCTCTGGAATAATCTTCACCAGAAACAACAAACAAACAAACAAAAAAATCTCTCTCTCCAATGAAGATTTTGGCATCAAGGAATCTGCTAGAGGTACACGGTGGAGGGACCTATTAGGTCTTCTCTAGAGCTAATGTTCTTGAGCATTCCTCTTGAGCAAGCACAAGTCAAAGAAAAGTGAGCTTGATTAAAAGATTTCAAGGGAAAGAAAATTAATCCTTGTTACTGAGTCATTTGCTTCAAAATGTAATTGTCTGCATGGTGAAAGATACATATTGCATATGTCCAGCTTTAGCTTCTCTGAGATTACACCCTTTTCCCACTTGATTAAAGAGCATCAGTTCAAGAGCATTAGATGTCTTTTCTTACTGTAAGTGCTTGTAGGCCTTCACTTTTTCCTGGAAACACTAAATCCACTGAGCTTCTATATCTCTGAGGGATGAAGAACATTTCCCAAGTCTTCAATGATCCCTGTAATTTTTTTTTATTTCCTATGTCTTTGTCCTCGGAAAAACGCAACCCCAAAGTTTAGGATGGTCAGAAGATGCTCTGAATTTGCCAGATTATATAGAAGGGATTACCAGATTATAGAAGGGACATTCATCTCACTTAACTTCACCTAGCTTTGAGAGCTGTGTCCAGCTGATGTCAGTTCCTTGGCCTGTCTTACATCTAAGCTCAGGTGGGCTGACACTAGAAATTCCTGCTTTTCTTCAATAACTACAGCCTAGTGCTGATCTTTGATTGAATCCAAGCCTGATTAGGGGATAGACTTTATTCTTAAATAAGACCATAATTTCGTGTTGCATATTAAAAACGTGACTTTCCTGTTAAATCAGCAGCGTAGTGCTTCTTTCCTATTATTTGTGGTTGTCTAGCAATTCGGAGGCCTGATCTCACACAGCGAGCGTGAGCAGAAGGAAGGAAAACGCAGACGCAGAGTGATCACTTTCACCAAAGGAAATCCCTCCGATCCTTTTAGGCTTGATATAAAGCAGCCAGCAAAGTGTAGTAATTATACACCAGCCTGAACAAAGCTCTCCTCCATTCGCTTTGTGTCGTTTGATGTTAATCAGCTCTCCCTCTTACATCTCAAGAGCAGACAAATATATCCCGATAGGAATCTCAGCAGATTTACAGAGATCAGCTTCGGTGAAGGAGATTAAGAAGCAGCAGAATATGAATAGGATTGTTCTTCATTTCTGTTTCTCTTTATTTCTGTTTTATTTTGTCTTTCCTTAAGCAGTCTGTCATCTTCTATTAAAAATACATAGTAATGAAACAAAGCAAGAAGTGATTCAATATTTTTAATACAGGAATTCCCTCAGTATTTCCTGTTCTCTACCAAATGCACCTGGTCACCACTGTGAGTTTGCAGCATGTGTGGCTAAAATTCATTGAGCTGTTCACATTTCACAAGTGCTCAACTGAGTTAAATCATGATTCCAGCAGCATGGCCCATTGAAACAGGCTGTTTATTGTCATTATTCCAGGAAGACAAGGCTGGGGCTTCTTTTGGGAGGCATTTATTCTTTAGCCATCGTTAATCGTGACCAAACATTTTAAACCATGGTTTCAAATAAACTTTGAGCGAAAATCAGATCCAAAGAAATTGACCTTATCCAGAGAGAATAAAGAAGACAGAGCACTTTCAGACATCCAGAATTACTGATTTTACAATATACACCTCATTCACTAAATTCAGACCGTTTCAGTCTTGCTTCTTTCCAGACGAGATAGCTCTGATTTGCTGTTCCCCAAGGAAGCAGCCTCAATGTCCTGGGGTCTTTGTGGTCTATAACAATTTCTGCACTTACAAGGGATTTTTCAGTAGAGTAGAAGCCAAGCTAGTTACAGATGCGATTTGATAGAATAAATGTGTTCCAACTAAACAGTAGGTCTTCTCCCAGGCTGTATACCTTAGAGAAATACCCTCTTGTGCTAATGTCTTTGCGAGCAGTCAGTGCCCATCATCTCTGGTCGGCAGCGGTATTAAAAACCCAGCTAGATTATTCCATCTCTGAGAGACAGGAAGATCTCATCCCTGCTGACTGCCATCTGCCTTTGCCAGAATCCATGATTTTCTAACCATCCACCAAACCAGAGTCCAGATGTAAAAACCTCACTCCCGACTGCCGCTGTTCCACTGTCACTAGGAGATGAAAGACCATCCATCCCTTGTGTCAGCTTTATTTCTGTTGATGCAAATAATGCAGGGGAGCAAAGACCTTGATGTGTGTCAGAAGCTGTCAAGATATATTGGCTAATTAGTGCTTGGGGGTGGTAGGCGGGAGCTGCCCAGTACATCTTGAGCAATGGCATGCTCTGCATGGTCCCTGCACACCTCGGCAGTTCCAGTGCTGAGAGCCTAATCGGATCATCTCTCCTGACAGCATATTCCAGACGGATAAAGATACTTTCAGCTGCCTTTGGTTAAGGCTTTTCAGGGAATTTTGGCGGCAGGGAGGAAGCCGCTACCAAGATATCAGAAAGTTCTCCTATGCTTAGCTTTTTTGGGTGTCTTTCTCCTTGTTCGCTGCCAAACCTCGCTGTATGCTAGGCCGCTTGAACCTTCGTTAGCCCAGTCTAGAAGGGACAGAAAGATATCTGTCCATGCGACAGAAACTGCAGCAAAGTCCTGATCTCAGGGCAGACCACTCAAAAAATACAGAGAACTCAGAGCCAAGGTCATCACATGAGAAATCACAAGCTGTGCTTTTACTATTTAAATGCCAGTAATCTGTAGTGGAGATCAGGGCTTAGCTGTGCTAAGCATTGCATGTGTAGATACACTTAGAGACAGTTCATGGCTGGAACGGCTGGCAGACAAAAAGAAGCCCAAGGATGTAGAAAAAGGTCAATAAACCCAAATTCATTGAGATGACCTGCCCCAAGGTCATACATAGCGGGAGAGCAGGGCTCAGAGATTAATACTTCTACATACCTTTTCATATTGACTACATGTGGATTTGGCACTTAGGGACATGGTTCAGTGGTCACCTGGCAGTGCTGGGTTAGTGGTTGGACTTCATGATCTTGAAGGTCTCCTCCAACCAAAACCATTCTGTGATTCTGTGATCTCACAACTGGCACTGTCCTTATGCTATGCTTACACAGACCTCAGTGCATGGCAGAACAACAGTGCCAAGTGCTGGTGTCCTCTCAGTGCCATAACATTTGGCATCTCTTTGAGTGGCAATGAAGTTTCCTCTTCCCTTTATCCACCTTGCCAGCTCTGTCCCACAGTGCTCAAAGGCAATTGATGAGTAATGAAGTAGTAACAGTGAATGCATTCAGGTGATCAGCATTGCAAAACTTCCCTCAGAGTGAGTAATTCTGTAGAAATATGACACAGGCCATCTCAGGGGTCTCTTCCCCACCGCTTGACATCAAAGGTTGGGTTGACATAGCTGAGGAGCACTGCAGAAGCAAGAGGATTAGTACTCTGTCTTACACTGGTTGGTAGGAGGAAAGCTCTGGGTGGAAGCACAGGACAAACTTTACCCTTCCAGTGAGACTGGAGCATCTGAACTCTGCTAAATCAATGAAGCCAATGCTTAGATTTTTTTCTCCTGGTCATCCTCTACCAGGGACAATCTGTAGAATCCTGGAAGTGAGAACACAAACCCTTACAAACACTTCCATTATGATTAGGAGCTTGCCTAAGTGATGCTCTTGTGAGCCCAGGTGAGCAGAGATTTTCAACCTGTGGTGTGAGGATGACTGTATAGGGCCCATAACAATCTCCAAAGAATGGCCATTTAGTGCTTGCAACACACAGATGCACCTGCAAAATTCCTGAAGTGTTTGTACGGTGAAAAGTTTAGTGCTCCACAAGAGAACAGTTGGAAAACACCAACTGAAAGTTGATGGGAAGCCTGGGGCCTATATGTCAAAGCCAGTGTGCTCTGGGAAGTGTGTTGGTTTCTTTAAGTAGTGATTGAATTCCCTAAAACGTTGAAAGGAGCCTCTTGGCTGTTGTTGAAATGAACACACTGGAGTTCAGGGGTTTACAGGTACTACCAGTTGCCCCATCTATGCTTGAAAACACTACGAGTAAACTTCTCTCTGCACAGCCCTTTGTAATATTGCTCTTTCTTCTTCCAAAAAGAGCTGGAAAAGAGCTGGAAAAGTGGAAAGAGAGGACTACTGTAGTCAGGGTATCAATGTTTGTGGCTCACTCAAACAGTTTTCCTGCCACCTTCCAAAGTTGGCACTGTATGAAATTCAGGGACAGCCAAGTTATAAGAGCTAATCACCACTGTCAGCTTCCCGCTGGATGATGGTCCACATTACATGGTGGCCACTGATATGGTGGACACCAGTCAGCACCTGCAGGAGAAGCTGGGTCTTCTGGACCAGATGTTGGCCTGGCAGGGTAGCCCAGATTATTTTAAAGAGCACTAAGTGCCTTCATGTGGGGAACTGAATGGAACCCCAGACATTTGCACCAGAGATCAATCACACCACACAGCTTGCTCTGACTGGCATCAGCTCATGTCACCTCAGCTGAGCTCAGATCACTGTGAGAGACCTGCAGAGTAACCTGGTCTCCAGAACCATGTGTGACCTCCATAACACTCTTAAAAGAGCTGTCCCAGCCTGCCATCACTGCTTCATTTCCCTACAGACAGGTAGTGGGAGGGGGGCAAGTAATAACATCAACACTGGATACTTTCAATAGTGCCTTTTATGTATAGTTCTGTGATCCTTTGAGATGGAAGATGCCACAGAACTGTAAATCTGTGCCATTGTTATTATTATCTGAATTGATGCTTCTTCAGTACTCCTGGAAGTGACATATAAATAATAGCATTATGATCTAATCAATATCTCATATTTACATCTCCCCTTTCATCCAGAAAGATCACAGAGCTCTTTGTAAGCAATATCTTCACAAGTCCCACTTAGTTGAGCATAACAGCACCAAAGGGAGCCTGGTGAGCCAACATATAATTATACTGATATGATTTCACCCAGTTTCAAGCTACTGTGAGGTCCCACTGCATCTTAGCAGGTGAAGATGGAATGTGATAGAGGGTCCATTACCTATTGCGGACTACAGAAGGGAATTTATAGTCAAGGTAAATTTGTCTAAGGCACCAAAACTAACAAGTCTGCGCTTGCAAAGGTAGCACGGGAACATTTAATGACCGTATATAGCCAAGAGCATCACTGAACACTCCTTCCAAGGGCAAAGGTGGGTTAAGTTTATAAAAGTTTATAGACTTCACACTCCTGTAACCAGAAGAGAGAAGAATGTTCAACATGGCTGTGGCCAAGACTTAGCAGGCAGATGGCTGGTGTGTAGGGTATCCCTCCCCACCCCATATGCTTTGCATTTACTCCTGGGCAGAGTCTTTGGAGAAAATTATATTCTTCTGAGAGATAAGAGGCCTCTCTAGCTGGGTCAATTTTCTTGTTCTATATGTGAAAGCAGAAGTTGTCGTTGTTGTTGTTTTGTCTTTCATTTTTTAAGAAGCCCTGCATTTCAAATTAATAACATGCTTCTGAGAAGGGTCTGAGTCAGTCCCATGGCCGTGAGGAAGATGGATAGACTTAAGGCTGAGAGATTGAAGAGCACTTTTACTTGAATTGTCAAAGCCAGGTGGCAATGCAAGGAGGCTGTTGCTGAACTGGGTCGCTTTGCCAGCTCTCTGGGGATCATGAAATGGGTCAGAGGCCAAGGAAAGCTCTGGAGAGCCCTCTGGATATCAGCTCAGCTCCAAACAGGGTCAGGCCTGATTGCGTTTTTAATGGTTTCCATGAAAAAGTGGGCCAGTGACCATTGTCTGATACCATTTGGGTGAATGCCAGTTTGCCTGAATGCCCCAGAACTTGAAGTGATACTCATGGGCTTTCTGTTATTAAGTATAATGAAGAAGCCAAGGAGATAAGACTCAAATCTAAGTGGCTGGTTCCACAGGTATGGTATTTTTACAGGCATGGATGCATGGAATCCCGTCGTGTGAAACCAGATCTGTGTGTCCTCTTGAAGAAGAGAATACTCTTGGTGCACATTTTTCCCCTTATTGCAGCCTGATCCCTCTGGCTTGTAGAATGCAGGGACCTGCAAGAAGAGCAGCCATGCAGGGTACTCGTTCTGCTATGAAACATTTGGTAGATCTCACTGCCTCTCTTTCAGGTCCTGAGCTGTGTGAACCCTGACAACGTGAACAGCCCTGAGATCCCGGTGAAGATCCTGAACTGTGACACCATCACGCAGGTCAAGGAGAAGATCCTTGATGCTATCTTCAAGAACGTACCCTGCTCTCACCGGCCCAAGGCTGCTGATATGGACTTGGGTATGTGAGTGCACAACAGGCCCTGATTTCCCCTGAAGAAGGGAGGGGAGATAGGAGACAGCTAAACTCTATCCAGACATTACTTGCTGGAGCAGGTGCCACCTCTCCAGGCTCAATGTACCTTTGGTGCTTGTGCAAGGCAGAGCAGCAGCAATGGTGAGAGGGCAGAAAAGACTGATTAAATTGATGTGTACGCTCCTATTTTATGAAATCTTTGGCCTTGAGGACTTTAAAAGACCAGAATTCAGCTTGGACAAGGGTATGGAAAAGGCATCACTGGGGCTATTCTGACTGTCCTGCCAAAGACCCCTGGAAAAAGAGTATGAAATGCCCAGGGTGATGTTGTCAGCAGTGTTCAGGCTGCAGAGATTTATTCCCAGCTCTTCTCTGAACAGTGAGGGTTTGGATTATGTATATCTTCTTGCTGAGATAGTCACAGCCCAAGCAGTATTAAATCCTTGTTGTGTGGGCACAGGAAAGGGGATGAAACGTCCTCTGTTCAGTGGCCTGCATCCATCTCACCCCTAACTGCTTCCCTCTCCTGACAGCACCCCACCACCCAGCAGCAGGGCTGGGAGCTGCTGCTCTGAGGTTTCCTTTCTGCAGAGGACTAGGAGGTCTTAAGGAAAGATTAGCCCTTCTGTTTGTGAATTCATGCTTTTTTTCAGTGGTCTGCTCCTTTGTGCATTGCTCTGCTTGGAGGGTGGAAAGAGCAGCACCAGCTTCACTTGTGTTTCTAGGCAGTTGGGCTGTCAAGCTCTGGGGCACACTGGGAGCTGTACAGCCCAGGGCAGGGGTGCTTCTGAGGCCAAAATCCATTTCTGCCCAAAATCTGGAGCAAGGATGCCTGGAGGAGTAAGAAGTCTGAAGAAGATGTGATACTACACCAGAAGAAGATACTACACTGAAGAAGATGTGATACTACACCTGGAGGCTACTATGAAAGAATGTAGAAAAATCTGTGCCAGGCATTGCTGAGGTAGGGAGCTGGGGGCTGAATTCTGGCTCTGTCTGCCAGAGTTTTCCCTCAGTGATCTTCAGGTAAAGACACGTGAGTGGAAAACGATAAAGTCCATAAAACCCAGCAAAGTTGAAGAGGAACCAAAAGGAGGGGGAATGGACTAACACCAAGAAGCAATTCACAGCAATAGTGGAGGCAGGAATGAGGGTTCAGGGATTAAAGTTAAGTGTCTATGTGTGTGTGCATCCGTGTAGGGGAGGAGGAGACTCCTGACAGAAACTGCAGCGAGATTCCAGCTCATGAAAGGCAGTTTGAATAACGAAACAAGCTGCCAAAACCAGCAGCAGTAAAGAACAGAGCATATATATAGCCAAGAAAGTTCCCAGAGATGATTCTGGAGCTTCTGTGAGTGAGTGCTCGGCTGAGCATGAGGGCAGACAAGGCACAGCAGATCAGAGGAGTGGGGTTTGAAGCCAGATCTCTTGATTTATGTGGTTCTGGATGGTGGCTACAGTGCCCATTCCCTTCAGATCTCAGGCTGGGTGTGAGCGGAAAGTAGTTTGTTCTGCTATGAGGATAAATAATGCATCCATAATGGGAGGCAGTAATTTTACCTGCATGTTGCAAATACCAGGGATAAATTGGAGTGCACAGATTTCGCTGTAGCTCTGACAACTGACAGATACAGAGGTGTGTGTGTGTGCAGGGTCCCAGCTGGAACCTGACAATTTTGCAAGCCAGGACTGTTGCTGTTTTAGCGACAAACTGAGTGGTGCTGAGGACCAGCATGTTCCAGAAAGCATTTATGAGCGTGTGCATCCTTCAGTGGACAGACTTGTCCATATTGACAAGAGGCTGCTTAATGAGCTGCTCATCATCGATGAGCATTGATGCAGTTGGGAGAAAAAAGACCCCACAAAACAAAACGCAGTCCACCTTCATCTAGTAGTGATGCTTGCCAGCAGCGATATAGCTGCAGGCTCCTTTGGGACAGCAGCTAACAAGGTGAGGGAAGCAGGAATAAGAAGATATGCACATGCAGCCACAGCTCCAGCCCAGCCTTTTTGCAGGAAAAGATGTTTGTTGGCACCTGGCCTCCTTTGGTGACAGTGAAGGCAGCAAGGGGAGAGCAGAAAGCACTGCTGGCCTTTAGGAAGAACCACTGAGCTCTTAGGATCAACCTGCCCCAGCCTGAACGCTCAGAACTGCAAAGATGCCAGTCCATGCTAAACAGGAGGTCAGAGCAGATGACTGTAATCTGGCCTTGAAATCGATGGTTTTCTAAACAGCAACACCGTTTTCTATTCCCATCACAATTTTCTGGGCTTTCTGTCCGTACTAAGGCCAGATTGCTCACATGGAAGAAAGCAAACAAGCTAATGAGTTGTTTTGAGTTGTTAAATGCAGGGTAGCCGCAGGCAGAGTGACTTGTATGTGTCGCCAATGTCATAATGTTTTCCAGTTACCCAGACAACTCACGGAGGGGGTTGTCAGCTGAAAGCACTTATTTTGGACACCCTGAGGTTACATTTTAGTCCAAAACCCAAATTGCAGCCCTCTGACTAAAGGCTTCTTTCTACAGTGGCTATTTTTGTTGTTATTATGATTTTTTTAAAGCCCTCGCCATAAATAAAATACCCCATCTTTGAGAAGGCATTAGGGTGAGGATCAAAAACCAGGAATTTGGCTTCATGCTGAGGTATTCACTCTTCCCTGGGCTTCGGTTGCTTTTTAAAAGGGACTGTTGAGGTGATGGGAGCTACCAGTTCGGCTGGCTTGCACTCAGTGATGCTCTCTCAGGCTCATTGTGAGCCATGTCAGTCAAGCTTTCACTGCCTGACCAATGGTGCAGCACTGGGATGTAGGGTTCAACCTTTAGGAGCCATTTAAACTAGGTCTAACTCTAGTATATATACAGTAAGGCAGACAACTTTCATATACAGGATGAAATATTTCCCCAGCATCTTCTGTTTACACATTCTGCTATGAACTTCTTCTTCCTCAACCATGCCAGTCCTTTCTCCACCCCAGAAACAGACTTGAGTTTCTCCTCTCTTCCTAGAGGTCATCGCATATGAGGCATTTATTCATTTTTTGTTTCCTACCCACCTGGTTGTACTGGTGCCTGCAGCATATAGACAAAGGTTTTATTCTCCTATTTCCCCTGCCAATCTGTCTTCCACGTAGAATTTATTGGGAAGTCAGCTCTTCAGGCTAATCCTTCATAAGCACAAGTTATCATGAAGCAGGTATCAAGCCTGGGTAAGCCACATGTATTGGTTCCACATGCCATTGCTGTGCACAGCCAGCCACAAACCATTTCACAGCCCTCCAAGGGCTTCCTAAAGACCCTCAAGGTCTTCTCACAAGCACAGGATATGGCATGGAGAGGAGACTGAAGTGGATTGTGTGTACCATGTTCTGGAAATACCTGAAAAAGATGGTAGTACTGATGATGGCTACCTCAAATGAAGGCACCTGGAGTGAACTGGCAGGTCTGCCATCCACCTGGGTATTTCTATTGCCCCTGGAAAATGTTCTCTTTGCTACACTTTTATCCCTTGTTCAATGGGCATCCTCAGGGTGGCCTGGATCAGAAAGAAGACATGAGGGAGGTGTAACATTTTCTATAGGCTTTGAGGGGCAGGAGGGCATGTCCCAGTCTCCCATCTTCCCATAGAGTCATTCCCTAGCCAGACATCGCTACACCTCAAAGAAGCAACTCTTTGTCAAAGGCCCCTGGAATTTCCTTTTTTACCAGTCAAGTTGAACAGAAAGGTTGTTTCTTAAAAAAAAAAAAAAAAAAAAAAGAAGTAATTCCTGCGTGCAATAAAAAGATACACTATCTGCTGAATGAAATATAAAGGCTTCACAGCAGCTGTCTCCTGAGTTTGCATTTACCACTGCTCCTGATTGGAAGGCTTGATAAAGATAATGGGATTTTTTACCTCCCTCCCCCTCTCTCTCCCTCTCTCCGAAGGTGGAAGTGTAACAAATTGGATTGGAGTATGTCTCTCCTTTGTGCCAGCTCGTAGAGGAGTGTGCAGATCTGATGAGAGAAGGGCCGGGGTGCTGCCAGTGAGGACAAAGCTCGTGGTTTTCACTTAGTGCTGTGAACATGGATGTCAGGGTCACCTTTTCCTCCCTTGTGTCCTCCCTCCCCATTCCCTGGCTGCCAGTCATTGAATTTCCTTGCAGACTGGTGTGTGACCACCTCAGCTGGCATTCGCAGAAAGGGAACGTGCAGTCATCCTGTGAGACTAGGAAGAGTTGAGGGACCACAACTGGGGCTCCTTTCCCTGTTACTCCTCAGATGCTTGATAAAGTGATTTGTATTTGGTTAGGGCAAATGGGCTGAAAAACTGAAGCCAGGTGCTCTGAAGATGCCCCACAGGATGTTTTCCTCCTTGTCTTGCTCAGGAGTCAGACTGGCCCTTCCTCTTCCTCACATAGCCCCTTTCTGCAGGAAGACCAAGGGGAAGGGCTTGGCAATCCGTTGTGTCTGTGTAGGAGCACAAAGGGCTTGGGGGGACAACCCAGCTCCCTTGAAGCAGAGGGTAAGCTTCTGCTGCTCTGAGGACCTTATCCAGCCCTTGAATACAAATGAAGAACAAAGGACGAAAGCTGCATCTACCCTTCATATCAGAGCCAAGTGCAACACTGAGAACCTCCTGAAACTCTACTTGAGTGTGTGTGTCTCTCCTCAAGGATGAGTCAGAAGAGAGGAGGCCCACAGGAACAAGCAGAGCTCTGAAGGAAGAAGATCACAGAGGTGCCATCCCCAAGAGACCATGAGGAAGGCACGTCCTGTGACAATAGAATGGACTCTGGCACTCTGTGGGGCACTTTGTAAGAGCAGCATTTCCCAGCCCAGCCCAAACTTTGGCATTTTGTGCTCTTCCAAGCAACGTCTGGGACCAGTTAGCTTCAGGGAATCCAATCCAGGTGGGAATGAACAGAAAGCATCATCCTCAGGTACCACAAGGATAATGTAGGTGAGGATCTAAGATGCTGGAGTAAATGAAGGGCAGTTCAGGATCAGTGCTCAGCCAACATAACCTCTGCTTACTCTCTGAGTATCTCCAGCCAAAGCAACATCCAGCAATAAACACAGCAGCTGACCTCTTCCTGCTAATTTAAATGAATAATAAAGGCAAGGGCGGCTTTCCCAATACATTTTAATTATGTGATAAGAAAACTGCTGAAACCAAAAGAAATTTGCAACAGTTCTTGCATTTTTATATTAGAAGAAATAAGCAGGGGTGGCAGGTGATGTCTCCATATCCAAGAGTTCATTTTAATTAACGCCAGCAAAATAATAGACTTTCTGCTTCAGTTCTGGCTAACATGTACATGGCTGGGTCACTGTGACTGAGAAATGACAACCAAAACAGAAGCTTTGGACGGTCCAGATTATTTGTGGTTAAGCCACAGCTTTCTCTGGTGTCACCAGGTGAAACTACATTTCTGTCCTTTTGGTTATATTTATGTGTTCCTTGCCTGTAGGCAAGTCTGTGAGCCCTCAGTGGGGAAAGCTGTGACAGTCCTCCACATGGAGCATTCTTCAAGATTTGAGCAAAAGGTGTACCCTGAGAAGTGATGGGGTGCTCCAGTCCTTCAGAAGGAGAGAAGTATCGAGCATTATGGACCTATTGGAGCGGGTCCAGAGGAGGCCACAAAGATAATCAGAAGACTGGAACACCTCCTCTGCAAGGACAGGCTGAGAGATTTGGGCTTGCTCAGCCTGGAGAAGAGAAGGAGCTGGGGAGACCTTATTGCAGTCTTCTAGTATCTGAAGGGGACCTGCAAGAAAGCTGGGGAGGGACTTTTTGGAAGGGCTTGTAGTGAAAGGAAGAATAGTAATGGCTTCAAACTGCAAGAAGTTTAGAACTTTATATTAGAAATAAGTTTCCCCTTATTAGGGGAATTAGGGGAATTTCTTATTCGGAAGAAATTCTTCACTATGAAGGTGGTGAGATACTGGCACAGGTTGCCCAAGGGGATTGTGGATGCTCCAACACTGGGTATGTTCAAGACCAGGCTGGATGGGGCCTTGCACAACCTGGTCTAGTGGGAGGTGTCCCTGCCCATGGAAGGAGGATTGGAACTAGATGATTTTTAAGGTCTCTTCCAACTCAAAGCATTCTAGGATTCTATGATTCTATGATGGTAGAGGCTGGATACGGTCAGAAATGGGAGTCCTTCTGCCCACAGGCATGCTACTGAAGGCTGGCAGAGATTACGTGCTCCACAGAGCAGGGTGTTAGTTCTACCTTTGGCTCTTCTACCCATTGTGCCTCTACTGTGCCTGAGGCTAAGGGCTTCCTGCTCTCCATCACTTTTGAATTTGAGTAGCAAGAAGTAATGCTCAAGCGCTGATGCAGATGAACTGGGCCCAGCACGGACTCTGGTGCTGTGCTCAACAAGACACTGCCCAGGGGAGCCCTTTCTGTGGCTAGGTCTTGGCAGTTAGACGTACCTCAGGTATCAATAAAGGCTGTATATATGTTGCTAAAAAGGACCAGGGATGAAGTTCCCTGACACATTCATTTGCTCCTGTCCCATAGTGATGGCTAACATAGGCAAGAACAGATTGGTCTGGGGAAAAGCCACTCTGAAGCAAGAACAGAGCCAGGGAGTCAGCCAAGAGTTAAACGGTGTGAATAATCAGGTCCTAAAGCAGCAGACCTTGCTCTGTTCAGCTCTGCCAATGGATCAACAGCTCTTTGGTCATTGATTTATTTATCTATATGGACCTCACCACTGTGTGCTGCTGTGCCCTAGCCTTGGACGTCTCATCTCTGTAGGCAACTGCTCTATGTTCTGATCTCTATATGGTGTCACTCTTTAAAGAGGTGAGTGTTTCCTGTGCAAAAGTTGTTTTGTGATAGCAATGTCATTTTATCAAGGGTAAAGAAACCAGTCTGGATAAGCTAGGTCTTGACTCTAAACTTTGCCACATGGCTATGATTTTTGCATTCTTTCCTGAACCATCTCCCTGGACCTTTCATGGTTCTTCTGTCTTTTCTTTCCCTCTGGGAAGAGAAGTCTGGACATTTGTGCATTTTTATGGTTGAAGGCATCTGACAGAATGTAATGGCAATGACTGACATGCTGCTACACAGATGCAGCCTGCACATGTGTGACCACACGTGTTATGGACACAGAGATTGCCAGGGCTCTGCCCTGTATCTCAGAGGCTTTGCACAGCAGAGTTTAATGTCCCTGTTCTCCTTGCAGAGTGGCGGCAAGCAAGTGGGGCAAGGATGATCCTTCAGGATGAAGACATCACAACCAAGATAGAGAATGACTGGAAGAGACTCAACACGCTGGCACACTATCAGGTAACTGTGGGAGAGGATGGGTGGAAGGCAGATAAGTTAAGAAAGTGAGAAGGAGAAGGGCAAAGTGTTATTCTCTAAGTTGCAGAGATAAACAACGGTTGAGTGGGCAATAACTGGACAGAGCTCTTGTGTTTAGTACACCCATCCTGTTGCCATCGATCTCTGCAAGACCTCGAGGTCCATAGGAGAGGACTAAAAATGTCCAAAAATGCCTTACGCAAGAGATAGATTTCATGAAAAATAGAGTTTGGGTCAAAAGCTCCCCCTACTCCTTTCCCTCCTTGCCAAAAACAACAAAAAAAGGACCTCATTAAGTTTAATCCAATGCTGACAATTTTGTCATTTCCTCAATCACACCTCAGCAATCTATATTTCATAACAAGACTCTTTTTTTCATTTAAGAGCTGACCTGAGGAGGCAGCAAGCAATAATTTGAAAAGGAAAGGAAACAAAACTTTTCACTTCAGACTTGACTGGAGTCAATCTGAACTGACTGACTCCAGAACAATTTTTTCAGGGGGAGCAGGGATGTTTTTGATTTTATTTCACCAGCAAACCAGGCATAATTTTCTTTCCCTTCTGTGCTTTTTCCAGTTGCTTGCTTCAGGCAATGGGCTCCCAGCTATATACGAATGAGCTGGGGTAGGAACGATCTCAGGTGCCAGGGTGTTAAGATCTACTTCATTTACCTTGGCTGTCCTGAGGGCAGACATGGATCACACTGGGACAGACACTGATATTCCTGTTGCCTCAGTTTCCCCATCTGTAGTGCGGGGCTAAAACTACAAAGAGCCAATAATTCCCTTCCATCATTGCTGAGGGGCTACTTAATTAGCCTCCGCAGGGCTTTGAAGATGAAAAACTCTATGCAAGTGCTAATTATTATTATCACACAGACAAGAGTTAGATGTTGTTAGCAGGGTTTGGTTTTTTTTTTTCACCCGTCTCCTTTTTGTGATGTCTTATTTATCACAGATATTCCTGATATGGCTTTAACATTTCTGATAGAAGACTCACATGAATCACCTAGCTGTAGAAATGGAAAGCCTGGCTCGTTTCAGAAAGCCCTGCTCTCTATCGAAACACAATCCCATGACATCCTGGAGCACAGCCACTCCAAACCTGCTGCTTTCCCCTGGCTGACAGCAAAGAGAAAGAAGTTGTGGTAGTCACTCCAGTCCAGCAGTGCATTGGTCACATGGAAGGGAGAGACGGTGCATGGAGAGGTTGGCAGGGTCAGTTGAAGCGGAAAATGTGGATATCCATTTCTGAGCTAGGTACCTGGATATCCCCTGCAGTCAAAGGTGGAAGGAATGGAAAATTTCACAGCATGTTTTGTTATCCTTATGTTATCCTTGATGTTTGAAATATCTCTGACGGTTTTATTCTTCTCATGCTCCTGTTCTGCATGAGAGCTTCCTTGTGAAGAACCTACTGTCTGCTCTACTGAGGTTAATGCAAAGACTCAGCCTGGAGAAGAGAAGACTTCAGGGAGGCTTTATTGCAGCCTTCCAGCATCTGAAGGGGGCCTAGAAGAAAGCTCAGGAGGGACTGTTCACAAGGGCTTGTAATCATAGGATGAGGGGTAATGGGTTCAGACTGAAGAGCGGAGATTTAGATTAGAAATTAGGAAGAAGTTCTTCACTATGAGTGTGGTGAGACACTGGCACAGATTGCCCAGGGAGGTTGTAGATGCCCCAATATTGGATGTGTTCAAGACCAGGTTGGATGGGGCTTTGAGCAGCCTGGTCTAGTGAGAGGTGTCCCTGCTCGTGGCAGGGGGGTTGGAAATAGATTATCCCTTCCAACCCAAACCATTCTATAAGTCTATGATTCTAGGACTCACATTGTTGTTACTAGGCTTTGAATGGAGTAGAGTCTGCATTGTCATCAATTGTCCTATTGCCCAAGTGCAGGCTTCTAGTGGTGTAACAGAAGATTTCATTCCTTTTTTGTTAAGACACCCACTGAAGCTTTGGACCAAAACTACTGTCCTGCCTACAGGGACACTGGTTTAGGGCTCAGTTTCTGCTGCTTCAATTTCTGCTGTCCTTGGCATGCAGACCAACCAGTTTTCAGAAGATTATTGACAAAGTCCCTTTTTCTCTACAGGTGCCAGATGGATCTGTGGTAGCTTTAGTCTCCAAGCAAGTCACTGCCTACAATGCAGTCAACAACTCCACGGTGTCACGAACGTCAGCCAGCAAGTATGGTAAGATTTTGCTTGCTGATATGGATTCAGAAAGTACTGAAGAAGAGATCCCAAATATCATGGTGGTTACAAGACACTGAGCACCAGCAGAAGGAATGATGGGTGACTAGTTAATAAGATTGCTTGAGGGATGACAGGAGGAGAGG
Organism: Eurystomus gularis; assembly: GCA_013400335.1. NCBI lineage: Eukaryota > Metazoa > Chordata > Aves > Coraciiformes > Coraciidae > Eurystomus > Eurystomus gularis. Next base: position 170,511 of record VZZY01023557.1, read on the forward strand.
ATTTAGCCATCTAAAACTTTGACATCTGGTCCAAGCTGTTGATCCAAGCAATTGGATTGCTCTTGGGAAATACTTCTTCTCCCTCATTAACGACAGGAGGAGCCTATGTAATTAGCTGTCTACATTTGCGATCACCGAATCTCACTCTTAGAGTCTGCACAGGAGAACTCTGCTCAAAGTATGGGCCCAGTCATTCTGGTGAGCAAAGTCTTTGGAGCATGTGAAGATGAATTTATGGCACAGATGAGCAACCACAATCCACATAGGCCATAGCCTGTCTGCAGTTGTATCTCAGTATGGGTGTTGTGTGTCCCACCCAGCTATCTTATTATCTCAAGGGAATTAGCACCTGGAATAATAATAAAAATGGTTCACAGAGGTCTTATATCAGTATATCTCAAGGCAGTGGATCATTCTTCCCATTTTACCCATGAGACAACTGAGAATGAGACAGCTGTGAACTAGAGACCAGGTGGAAATACTTCTGTAGAGCCAAACAGAGACCTCCTGACCCTAACCTTTCTCCCCTGCACTAGAACTGTAGCCCAGGATGTGTCTCACTATGGTGATGTCAAACGGCAAAGGAAAACATCTCTAATATGCTACCAGAGAGCTGCAAAACCACCCTCCAACCTGGATGCAGCTGTCCTATCAGTTTATTATTATTTTTTAATTCATGGAAGCATCTCCAATCCTTCTTACTCCCTTTAGCTTGAGGGAAAGTACAGTTACTCCATGTCCAGAGGACCCCCCCTTCCTCTTTCTCCAAGGACATAAGCAATCCATCAGACCTTATTAATATTCATCCTCTTTGCCATGTTGTTGCAATTACTGAAAGACACAGTGACCTTTGAAAAGGAAGACTTGAGGGGGGTTAATTTCTCTTAGATTTCTTTAATTCTTTTGCCATTTGGTTTTTCAGGAGGAAGGAGTGGGGAAGAGTGCAGGGGGAGGAGAAGATGTGGTGGGTCAGAAGTGATTGTTAATTGCAATTAAGAAAAGAGCATCCAGAGAGAAAAAGGATATTCCATCTGATAATTAATATGTAGAGAATGGTAATGCATTAATGAGGCTGATTCAGATCTTGCTGCAGAAAGGTGCAATGTTCTTCTGTTAATTATGATTGGAAAAGACTCTATCTGCAGCAGTGCTGGAAGGTCAGGGAGAGGGGAATGCCTCATGTCATCACTCAGAGGCAAAGGGAGGTAAAATTTGGAGGATAAAGATGTCCTTGGAGAAAAATTTGTGCAGGTCCGCCTGGGGTTCTGGTTTACTTTCTATCAAAACAAGATTTTGGAGAAGGAGGTCAAGAGGATGGGTAGGCAGGAGTTACTGGATTGCTTTGATGCCAAGGGAGGGAAGGAGGGAAGACAGATCCTCCTAAGTCTGGAGATGGGAAGCTAGATGAGAGGTCATGTTAGCTACACCAATACTACTATGCAAAAAGGCCACAGCCTGGTCTCTGGCCAAAATGCTAAGCAGCACGGTTGGTATGTTTGTTATCTATACAGGTAACACCAGTCGGACTTATCATGAGTACCTGGTCCTCTCCCCTGAACCAGCCTTGGGCAGTGTCTGACACTGACATCGCTGGTTGTCCCAGGCCAAAGCTTTGCCTGAGAACGTGATAAAAGGCAAAGAGCATGGGCAACTGGAAGCCCGCGTTCGAGCCTCATTTAATTTAACAGTGTAGACATGACATCATGTCTGACTTGGCTGATATGCCTTGTCTTTGCTGAGCAAATCACTCAGTCATAAGATAATGCTTTGATAACAAGGCCTGGTCCATACAGCTGTTTTGGGGGCTTCTCCATCTCACATTGTAATTCCCCCAAGAGATATAGCTGTGCTGCCTAATGTTAGAAATTGGTTGATGGAAAACTATTTAATGCTAACATGGAAATGCAGAGCTTGTGGGAGCAGAGGAGGGACATTGCAGTACTGCTACAACCTTCCCACTTTGGAAATCCAAACGAACATCTCCTCAGGGTGGACTCACCAGCTATGATTCTCCCAGCCCCACACCAGAATCTGTAGGAGCATCAACTCAATATACTGACTGGGAGAGGTACCTGCTACCAAACCCAGACAGAGGAGGTCTTCTTCTTGCCTGTCTGATGAAAAACTTGTAGTAGGTGGCATGTCATTAGCTTATTTTCTTGGTGAAATGTGTTAATCCCAATGCAAGTGCTGAGGGCTGAGACACATAGAATCACAGAATCATTTAGGCTGGAAAAGGCCTCTAGGATAACCAAGTCCAACCTTCATCCAACATCTCCCTGACCCCAAGACCATGTCCTGAAGCACCACATCTACTCGTTTTTTTTAACACCTCCAGGGATGGTGACTCCACCACTTCCCTGGGCAGCCTGTTCCAATGCCTAGCCACTCTTTCAGTAAAGAACTTCTTCCTAATATCCACATGCACCTCTCTTTGCAGAAAACATGATCCGTTACACAGGCAGCCCGGATAGTCTCCGTTCCCGCACACCCATGATCACCCCTGACCTCGAAAGTGGAGTCAAGATGTGGCACTTGGTGAAGAACCATGAGCATGGTGACCAAAAAGAGGGTGACCGGGGCAGCAAGATGGTTTCTGAGATCTACCTGACAAGACTACTTGCCACCAAGGTACATGGTATGGGCAGGGAAGACGGTGAGAAATGATTTTTTAAAGGCTGCAGTGGAACTTCTTGCATACAAGAAATGGGAGACTGCCCAAATAATGCCAAAACGGGGGTAAAGAGAGAAGAGCAGAAGCACAATAGTGCAAGAGGGGTTCCCCCAAGCATGTAGGGAATGAGCTTGAATTTAGAATGAATCAAAAAAGAGACACTGGAGAGCAATGAGGAGTAAAGAACCCAGGACCACGAGACTGGTGGAAAAAGTCAATACAGGGGTAGTTGGTGGGGTTGTGGATTATGCTGGGTTGTAATTTGTGGCAAAATCAAGCAAATGAAGAACCAGGAAGCCAATGTGCTCAGATCAGGTTCCAAAGATGTGTCACACCTCACAGTCTGAAATGGGCTCCTACACCACAAATCTGAGGTTTTTGGTACAAGTCCTTCTTCTCCACTGTTCCCTTGGGCCCATAAAGACTCTTCTGCTGATGACTTGGCAGGGGCTTAAGGTGATGGTGATGTAGCTAATAAGAGGCCAGCTCCAAGGACAGTAAGCAGAGTTAGATGCTCCTCCCCTTGAGGCATGGAAAGCTCAGGGTCTCCAAAGAGAAAATACAGATTAAGTCAGGTGGGGGCAGAGCAGGGACATCCTGAACTGAATCTCCAGACACATCTCACACATCACCGCTGGCCCATGACACATCTCTGCAGAGAGTCCAAAGACTGTGTTGGGAAGCTGGTAAAATCTCATCTGCTCAATCCATATTCCCCAAAATGCTGGAAACAAGTCTCCTACATGGCTGCCTGCCAGAGCCTGCAAAACTTCTTTAGGGCAGTGTGTGAGTGTTCAGAGTAGTTGGGCATGCAGCACCTCGAGGAGGACACTTGCACATGGAGATCACTCAAGATGACACATCTAAAACTTACAGCAATGGCTTTTGGCTCTGAGAGAGCCACAGAAAGTGGCTTAATTGCCACTGTCTGCCCAGAAAGAACTCACTGTCACTCACCACCAAGCCATCCCTTCCCTGCGAAAGGAATGGCTGGCTATTGCTGCAGGTGACTCACTCTGGGGTTGACAAAAGACCTCAGGCTTTTCACCTTCCTTCATCTCTGATTGAGACTATCCTCCATCTAATTCACCTCTAAAGACTCTTCCGGGAGTGTGGGCAAGAACAGTTGTCCCAGTTGACATTGATTTGATCTTCCACCCTGAGGATGGTGGTCTCCTTGCAGAAGCCTGCATTAATGAAGAGCCTGCAACGATCTTCTCTTGCACCCCAGCAGGGACTAGGGTGAGGTGGAAGGCAGTGTAATCAGAGACAGGCCTCCTGTGCAGTTCTGTTCATAGAATCATAGAATCATTCAGGTTGGAAAAGACCCTTGGGATCATTGAGTCCAACCATCAACCCTACTCTACAAAGTTCTCCCCTAAAACCATATGCCCCAACACCACATCTAAACGACTCTTCAACGCATCCAGGGGTGGTGACTCAACCACCTCCCTGGGCAGCCTATTCCAGTATCTGACTACTCTTTCCATGAAGAATTTTTTCCTAATGTCCAGTCTAAACCTGCCCTGTCGCAGCTTGAAACCATTGCCTCTTGTTCTATCAATAATTACCCACAAGAAGAGACCAGGTAGTTGTAGAGAGTGATGAGGTCTCCCCTTAGCCTCCTCTTCCTCAAACTAAACAGTCCCAGCTCCTTCAATCGCTCTTCATAAGATTTATTCCTCAGGCCCTTCACCAGCTTCTTTGTCCTCCTTTGCACTCACTCCAGCACCTCAGTGTCTCTCTTGTATTGAGGTGTTGTCATCTTGCAGCAAGAACATCCCTGTGCCCAAATGTCTCTAACATGAGATGTCTAAACTCTAAATGTCTCCATGTGTCCCAGAAGTGGAAAATCCAGGATAGCTGTGGCTCAAGTGTGGCTGATCATGGTGTTACCTCACCCCATTCTGAGGAGGATTAAACCAAATAGCCCAATCTTCTTCCCTTCTCTGAAGCTTTGGCTATTATCATTCCTTGTTAGTGTGTTAATAAGCACCAACACAATTTCACATGTTCATGCAAACACCATCTGAATTTGCCCATCTGACAGGTCTCTATCACACGCGTAAGTCCTACCACACAGCTTTACCTGCTTTTCCTCAACTCACTTTGCCTCTGACGTCTGACTCTCCCTGCAGCCTCACTCAGGTTTGAGTGGGATTTGGAGATGAAGCCCCTTTTTGTCTTTAGCCCTTGGTACATGCCCAGCTCCCTGGCATCAAGGTGCATTTATGGATCACATAACGGCTAAAGCAAATGATGCTCCCCAGGGCTCAGGCCCCAGCTGGTGTAAACCAGCAAGCATTGAACCGGTGCTGATTTTTGCTGCCTTGGGATACGTCCCCTACCCCACCGCTGAATGGCTTTTTGCTTTCTGTTCCGGATCACAAACTCAACACTTGGGAGGTTTTTTTTTTGCGGAGACGGCAGGAAAGCAGCTGTGAAACTTGCACAGCAACAGAGAGAGTAGAGAGGCTGGGGGGTTATTGTTTCCCCTCTTGGGCTGAGCAATTTTCTTTTCTCCTCGTGACCATCTGAGGGAGGGAAAGAGGAGAGAGAGCAATTGCTGTAATGCAATCCTAGGGAATACTTAGTTAAACTGACAATGATTTTTATTCTGGTAAATCCCTGACCTCTGAGACCTGGAGTCTCTTCCCTAAAAGCCTCAGAGGTTTTCTTTGTTTTTGGTGTGGGTGAGCACGTAGAGAACTAATTCCCTCCAGAAACTGAACCTGAGGGCAGCTCTTCTGTGTCAGACCAACAAGATTTCCCCTCAGGGGCCCTTTCTGAGTCAGACATGTGCTGTGGGGCTTTATTCACCCCGTAGGAGTTCACACAAGCAAAAGGGTACCTCTGATTGTTTCCTGAAGAATAAATCAAGTGGTGAATCAGCAAGAGACACCAGCTTTCTAATTAAGCATTTGTTAGCACTATGTAAACTTGAGCCACTCTGGTGGAACCTGGTGCTTCCTTTCTAGTGTGGAGAATTCCTTTCCTGGGACTGCAGAGAAAGGGGACGGATTTATTTTTCAGAAGAGGCAATTTTGCATCTCAGGAAACGTTTGCTGGAGATTTGATTGCTTTTTGGTTATTTTAGCAGCTGTACGGTTTGTTCACATACAAATGCCGATGAAGCTCTGGTGGTACAGCAGAGGTTCAAACATGGGTTAGAGCTCCCCATTTAGCAGGGAAAGCACACCTTGTCTGCTTCCCCCCAAACCCATCCTGCAGCTCATCTGGTCATCACAGCTCCTCAGCTGCCCCCTTCTCCAAACCTAGTCACCCTCTGATATTCCAGCTCTTCACCTCTTTGCTAAAGGTCAACTGTCCTCACCGGCTTGTCCAGGGTGGTTCTCCAAGCACAGAATCTGGGATTCTCCTCCCAGAGGAGTGTAGTGAGACTTATGCAGTCTCTTCAGTGAGCAACAGTGAGGTCTGCAGAGCTGTACCTGACACAACCATCCATTGCTTCTAGGGTTTGCTTCAGTCCCATGCCAATGAATAATAAAAGATGAGGAGGCCTGTTGGGGATTAAGGTGCAATTTGTGTTATTTATAACACAATTTGTGTTATTTATAACACAAATTGTTATGTATAACTGCTCATAGTTATAAACCAGCCATCTCTCTCCAGGTACTCTTGTCCCATTTGTCGCAATGACAGCTTCTGCTCTGCTCTACTGTCATCCGACTTCTATTTCCAGCTTAAGAACTGGCCCTGGATGAAAGCCAGCATGGAAAATGGTTAGGTTATGTCTCATGCATGCACTAAAGCAGTTGATAGGATGCAGAGGAGAGGACTCTCAGTGGAAAGAGATCAGGACCTCTCCATCACCATTTACGAGAGATGGGGCAAGGTATCTCACCAGAGCTCAGCCACCCTCCCTGGCAGGGAGCGCTAGTAGCAGAGAGGACAGGTAGGATCTTGACCTGCTACATCTGGCTGCTAACCAAATGTAGCAGATATTGTGAAGATGCACATGCCTGCTTAAAGGCATCTGTATTGCAATTTCCAACTCACGTCACATTTAACAGATATTAGATGGCTCCCACTTTTCAATCACACTTTTTGGGCCTGATCTACGGACATATTCTGTTTTCAGTGGGGTACCAAAATTCAACATCTTCCTCTCATTTGGTATCTCACATTCTTCTTCCCTTCCTTCTCTCAACAGGGCACTCTCCAGAAATTTGTAGATGACCTCTTTGAGACCATCTTCAGCACTGCTCACCGGGGCAGTGCACTTCCCCTGGCTATCAAATACATGTTTGACTTCCTGGATGAGCAGGCTGACAAGCACAACATCCACGACCCCCATGTGCGGCACACCTGGAAGAGCAATTGGTGAGTGAGACACCTCAGTACAGTCCAGCACCACATCTTGGACTGGAAGGAGAGTAGAGGGACATGTGATTTGAGATCTGGCTGTTGGGGGAGCTGAGAAGCTTGATGTGGGGTTCAGAGGACCAGGCTCAGTCTTCCCAAGTTGATGGTGAAGTCAGAAGATACCAGAATCTAAAGGATGCTCTCAAGGATGGAGTGCTTTGCCTAAACAGGTTCCAGATTGCTCTGTATTGTGTGGACATGACAGTATTTCTGAGGGATCTACTGAGTAAAAATGGTGAAGTGTTTCACTCCTGCAATACCCAGAACTATAAGAGTATCTAGGAAAGCATAGGAGAGACTTCAGCACCATCGTCGTCATCTAGACTGGGTGCTTGAATTCCCCTTATAGTAAGAGGGCGTCTAGAACTCCATGTGTTTGCCCACACACAGGCTTCTCATGATGCCTCTGAGATACTTTAAAGTATCCCAGACATCCACAGGGAACGTACAACACCCACAGGAGACTTGTACCCTCCTGAGCTGGCAGCTGGAGAGCATCTCAAATGGTACTAAGCACTTAAAAGGTCTGGAGTTGAACGTGAGTCTCCTTTGGAGAGAGTGACAAAGCCTGACATCAGCCCCCTGCTCTAGCTGCCAGGCAGCAGCCCCTCTTTGTACATGTGATGGGACAGCGGGGAAAAGCCAGCATCGGCTGAGAGAAAAGATGCATGCGGCTCCTCTCCGCTGAGTCTCCCTGTTGGAAAGAGTCCCCTGGGGAATCGCTCCCTCCCCTTCTCTTGTGCAAATACAGGGACTATAAAAGGAACAGCAGAGGAGAGCCATGGGGCTCCCAGCTCATGCATTTTTTCCTTTTACCAGCCATGCTGATGGCAGATCGTCACAGCGCGGTGACATAAAAAAAGAAACCCCATGCACCAAAGAGGCTTTCAACTAATGAAACATTAGCATATTATTAACATTATCTGTGGCACTAATCTAAGGCTGATTGCAGCCACTCAGACTAAATGAGCAGGAGGTTTATTTAAGGGGGGAAGGGGGAAGGCAGAGCTTGTGTGTATGTGGGAAAAGGGGCAGGATGAAGAAATCTGTTCAATCAGATTAAATTAACTCAAAGTCACATCATGGGCTTCATTATTCCCAGCTAGGGACATCGTTCCCCCAGCCCCTCACACACTCAGGCAGACATACATGTGCTCTCTGCTCGGCCTCTCTGTGGCTGCATTTGCCATCCAAACACCTGCAGAAGTTAGAATCATAGAACCATAGAATGGTTTGGGTTGGAAGAGATTACCGAGTTCCAAACCCCTTCCATGGGCAGAGACACCTCCCACTAAACTGGGTTGCCCAAAGTCCCATCTAACCTAGTCTTGAAGACATCCAGTGTTGGGTCATCCACAACCTCCCCGGGCAACCTGTGTCAGTGTCTCACCATCCTCATAATGAAGAACGTCTTCCTAATTCAAATCTCCCCTCTCTCAGTTTAAAGCCATTACGCTTTGTCCTATCACTACAAGCCCTCCTCCATGGTTCACTCATCCTCCTTAACCCCCAACAGATAAACCTCCATCCCCAGCCTAAAAGGTTTCCTTCTCCCCAGCAATATCAGGTCTCATTGCCATCACTACCTACTTCTCCTGAGCCTGGCTGATAGGATTACCTGTGTGGGGCTTTCCTTACATTTGCTCTGTGATTTTGCTGGCTCAGGAGAACACACAGTGGTTGAGGAAAATGTGGTGTCATCTCTTCTATCAGGACATGCTAAACTGCCTGCTGTTACCTGAAATGTACTGAAGTTGAAGATGAATTTTTTATGGTGCTGTGAACACAGGGGTTAATAGAAGGAACTGAGGAACTGGGGAGTTTAGCCTGAACATCAAGTGAATTTGTTAAGTTGAAGAATAAACTCCTCTTGGGAAGGTGTGGACACTGAAGGTAGACTTAACAGTCTACTTGACAGAGACGCAAGACTTTGACTCTGTGATCAGTGACACATCCCAGCTTCTAGGCCACAATCATGTGAATACATTTGCCCTGATAAAAAGGCTTGAGGCAAAGGCTGGAGGTAGATACCTCAGGGCATCTCGCACAGAATCATAGGATGCTTTGGTGAGAAAGGGGGGGCAGGGGGAGGAGAAGGCCTTTGGATTCCAATTGGAATAACATTTCCTTGGTTAGAGGGGGATATATTTTCATTTCAAAGGTTGCAACACTTGTTTCCCAGCTTCTTTTTTTTTTCCTTGAGGCAACAGTGTTTTCCCCGTCATGTAATGAATACTTCATGCCCAGTGTGCTGCTATCATAAGTGGGTTTGGGCTTGAGCCGTGGCCCATGACAGAACACGGTGCCCACAGCACACAGTACATGCCATTAACACTCCTAGTCTCAACCTTGGAGCTTTTCCTCTCTTCCCGTGGAGTTGCTATGGGGGCTAAAAGCCAAGTCCCTCAATCACAAATGGTCACCCTAAGTTTTGTAGATGCAACACCTATCCTTGTCTGATGAAGCAGCCAACAGGTGCACCTTCACATGGCAACCGAACGTAGTTAGAAGTCATTTTTGTCACCTCAGCTATACCCCCATAAATTTACGTGCAACTTCAATATGATTACACTGACTTTAAGACTGACAAAATCTGGCAGGTAAGGAGAAGAGGGACAAAAGCCACTCCTGAGGTGACTCCACTACCACCCCTGGAGTCCTGCAGGGGAGGAATTTATTGTACATCAAAGCTTATCCCAGAATCCTTATCTCCACACCATGGTCTTTGATTCCCATCCATCATTTACCATTGTAACCTCACAAAACAAAGCCTGTGAACTGTGCACCGACTCACCCGTTCCACCTCTTGCAGCCTACCATTACGGTTCTGGGTTAACATGATCAAGAACCCACAGTTTGTCTTCGACATCCACAAGAACAGCATCACAGACGCCTGCCTCTCTGTAGTGGCTCAGACTTTCATGGACTCCTGTTCGACCTCAGAGCACCGTCTGGGCAAAGACTCACCCTCCAACAAGCTTCTTTATGCCAAGGACATCCCCAGCTACAAGAACTGGGTGGAAAGGTGAGTTTTAGCTCTAGAAAAATAAGTGACATAAGCATATGATGCAACAAGGCCTTGCTTCATGGATGGAGGTAGGAGGCATCATCAGGAATGCTTTTGGTACCTGCCTCTGGGCTTTTTTTCTTTGGTTATTTCCTGAGTAGAAAGCTCCATATTAGCCTTTTATTCCCACATGCCTTGCAGCAGAGATGGAAATTTAATTAGAGGTGTGAACTGAAGGTGTTTGCCATCATTGTTTCTCTTGAGAAGAAACTGTTGAGAAGTGATAGAGGGAGGAAGGAAGGAAGGGGAGGTGAGGTGTTTGGAGCCCTGTGAAGTATGTGAGCTTCTAAGTCTTTCCAAGCAGACTAGAAGTGGTTTGCTGTTCTCAGCATCATTGTGGCAGTCCCCATGCTGCCTTGATCTCAGGGGTCGTACAATTATCTCCCTTATTCTGAGTTCCTTGGAGGCTCCTCTGTGCTTTGAATGAGATGCCACAAGATTGTCAGGCTGGTGACTGAAGCTCTGCAGGTATTTTCTGAAAGGTCAGAGGTCTTTCCAAGTATTTTATCCACATCTGCAAGACCTGTTGCTGTACTGTTCAATCTACTGCACTGAAGGTCAGTGCCTGGCAGAGCTACTCCACAGGGAATACAACCAAGATAAGTATTCCTGAGTACACAGGGGCTTCCATTTCTCTAAGATATTAGGCAGGACAAGCAAATCACACATCTTGCACTCCATTCAGCAGGAGCCTGTCTGCAGGAGCAAGCCCTGCAGAAGTTGATCGGTGCTTTGTGTTCCAGTATGCTACGCCTGCTTGGTGTTATTGACAGGTTTGGGAAAGGCACAGATGGAGAGTGACTGTCGCTCTGTAAATACCAAGATGGATTTATCACGCAGATCGTTCCTGCGCACTGCCGTCCAGTTTTAAGCAATGATTTGTCAGGATGACTTCATTGGCGCTGTCTAAAATTGATGCTATATCATGCAGGTTATATGAGACCTCTGCTCCTGTAGGCACCCTGCGCTGTGAACCACTGTATTTCCTTTGGTGGGGATGGTTTTCTTTCATTTTGTGAAAGGAGAGCATGGCTGATCAAAGAGCTCTGTCCCCTCATCGGCATAAGGTGACTTTTTTTTACAACAACACTCCCATTGGTCTCTGATTTGTCTGGACAATTATTTTTAGATGTGGTTAAACACTCCTGCAAATGTCGTTTCTAGGCAACCTGTACGGCTCTTGCAAGCTACCTTGCTTAATTATGACCTACTTCTGGTACTGTGTCCAAGTTTCTTGGTATGTATTGAGGTTGGTTGCTGGATTGACTTGGATGGGGGTAAAATGTGCTTGAGATTCACTTAGAAATCCAGTTTGCACCAACAGAAATCCAGTTCGCACCAACAGTGACCCAAAGGTGTCATACTCCAGTGATGCTTTAGCAACCTTGCATGCAGTGGGCATTTGGTTTCTGTGGACAAATAGTTTAAGAAATTACCCTATCTGTCTTTTTATCTTACATTTGAGTGACAAACTGAAGTGGAGAACAAGGTATTTCCTTGTGCAACACTTTTTTTTTTTTTTTTTTTCCTGGCTAAACAGTAGGCTGCAGTTTTCATTTTGTTGGGTTTTTTTAAAATTTTGATTTTACTTTTCAACTTTTTGGAGCTAAATCCTATTGCCCGGTGATCTTCAGTAACAGGTGTCGCATTTCCCTGGAAGTTTTCCCAAACAACTGGGTCTGCAAAAGAGGTACATAACACCTCCTGCTGCTAGTAAACAGCACTGGATTTCTGTGCCCAGCATGTGCTGGGTTGTTATCTGCACTGATGTCTGACAACTTGAACTGAAGCCCAAGGGGAGGCTGCGGGTTTTTGGAATATGGTTAGAACTTCTGCCCTGCTTACATTTTTGTGTGTCAATTCCACTGACTCAAGGCGGTGGCACCTGGATGCTGTGGTAGATCAAAGAAAAAAAAAAAAACGTATCAAGGATGAATAAAATATAATTTCTACCCTGAGTTAATGAATTCCTTTGCTCCATTCTGCAACTATACTTTGAGGGAGTTATTCCAAACCCAAAGGCTTCCAGTGCTGGTTGGAGCTATTTGTGTAGTCAGCATCAGCTGGAGATGGCATCCTTCAAGACCACTAGACTTCTTCAAAGAGCAAATCCTAAGATAAAAAGATTGCAGCCAGGCAGTTTAAGAAGCAGTTGAGTAAATCAGAAGAACCTGAAATCCAATGAACTTCTTTGATGACAAAGGAACTATAAGAGGGCAATTAGGCAGTGGTAGATTGTAACCCAACTTGAAGGCACTCTGGAGTAGAGACATGTTCCTGTCTTTCAACAGCTCTGTTGAATGGTAGCTGAGCTGGGTTACTCCAAGACATTCCCTTGCAACTGCTGGTTTCTCAGCATGGAGTGTGCCTTTAGGACTCACAAAACTCAAAGGTGTCAATGCCTTTGGCATAGGAAGCAGGCATGGATGAAAGTACATTCCTGTAGTTCTTCAGAGATTAGTTTTCCATCTCTTTAGATTGTGAATGTACATTGGGAAGGGAATAGCTACAGATTCTGGCCTGACCAATGGTCTACCTCCACATAGTAGTCAACTGGGGGTTTGATCTCAACAGTCTGTTTTTAACGCTATTGGAAGCAGAGGTAGGCTGTGCCTGCTGAAAGAATCCCACTGTGAACTCCTGACTTTTGGGGAAAACCAGGTTCAGCATTCAAATTACAAACCAAGAGCTCTTTCACTGGGAAAATGGATGGCTAAAAAAGTTGCAGCCACAACTTGGGTTTCCTCCAGCAGGAGATGAGGTCTGAATGAGGCAAGAGAATTAACCCAGGAAATGGGGACAGGCTATTTGGCTTTTGTTGAAGCCGTGAAGAGTCAGACTGTAGTTCTAAAACAAGGTGGAGGCTTTTCAATTATCATTTTATGAGTCTATCAAAAAAAAGAGGAAAAGAATGGGAGCGGTAGACCAGATTCTCATCTGACTTCTGTTAGTAAAACTCCATAGGCTTTGCTGAATTTACATTACAGCAGCTTCAGATCTGCATCTTTTCAAGTTTACTTCAAATGTCCCCTTTGAGCATAGAAATCTGGAGAACTTGGGAGCATTTGATGCAATCCCCAAGCAATACAAAGGGGAGCCTGTTCTAATTGGGACTGTCTCATTAGCATTCAACACCACACTGAAAAGATGACAAAGGGCTGTGGCTGACCTTTCATTTCTCTCCATGCTGCCAAGCTTATGATAACACTTGTTTGAACTTCATTAACACCATTTAATTGCCTGCATCACAATCAATATGATGTTTCCCTACCGAAGCCTGGCATGGAGGCAGGGATGTGGAAGACTGAAAAGGGGCAGAGCACAAAAAGCAGAAGCCAAAAAGTTTTCCCATTGCACACTGGTGCCCAAAATACCTGCAGAGCTCCAAGGAGAGGAACTGGGGCTTTTTTTCTCATCTCTGTAGAGACCTGGTCTCCTTTTGGCTGCTTATTGTGCATTAAAAATAGTCCCTCAAAGAAAAGCTGAAAGTCAATGGAGACATTGCAAATATTCTTAACACCTGGAGAACTTTCCAATGAAGACCATTCAGAATGGGCTTGCCAGATTTGGGACTAAAAGACATTCAAAGTGATCTGATCTGTGGGACTTGTAATTATAACATCTGGAGTTTATTATGTTAACTCAGGTACAAACATTACCTGCTCTAGCTGTTGGTACTCAGGTCTTGTGTCCATGACCTCATCTATTTCCTTTTCCTGAAGAAACTATGATTTACATGCTTTTAGCCTTTAGATGTTGAGGTCTTCATCTTGTTAGAAAATGCTGCAGGAATGTATTTGGAGTACACGAAATGGATAGCCTGTACCCATTCAGGGTTTAACCTACAGAACTTGTCAGCCTGTGGTTTCAGGACGCTCCAGTCAATAGATGGTCTCTTCCAGTGCAGTGCTTGTGATGTCTGTTGGCCACTTCACAGCTAGCTTTAGAAAGAAAGGCAAACTGGGCTAGTTTAGTACAATAAAGATTATAAGCTGCATGCACCCTAACGTAAGTTAGTGAGGTTTTAAACAGAAACATTGGGGTGACTCCAAGGGCTTTGAAAGAGAGCATCAAATGAAAAGTCCAAATCCTGACTCTTCTTTAAAAAATGCAATCTTCTGTATCTCCTTTCCCTGCCAGAAAGAAGGCTCAAGATACAACATACCAAGGGTCAAGGTAGGGGGGTGTTGTCAGTAGAGATAATAAAAACTGGTGCTGCAAGGGGCCTCGGGAGGTCAACCGACCAGCTCCTGCCTCAGGGCAGGATCAACGCTGTCTAAAGCCTTCTTGACAGATGCTTGTCTACCCCTTTCTTAAAGGCCTCCAACAACAGAGCCTCTGCTCTCCTCAGGCAATCCGTTCCTGCGCTTCTCTGTCCTTCCCATCAGAGTGTTTTCCCTGATGGCCAGCCAAAGTCTCCCTGGCTGTAATTAAAGCCCTTGCTGTCTCATTGCATCCCCAGGGGCACGGGGGAAAGCTCATTCCCTGCCTTTCTGCTGCAGCTTTTGGTGTATCTGTTGACTGTTCACTTGTCTAGCTTCACTTTTAGCCTCCAAAAAAACTCCTGATGTTTTCTCACTGCTGCAACAAGCTGTTCTTAGCACAGTTCTCAGCAGGCAAGGTGGAAACGAGCCTCAGACCTACACATCCTCTGCACTGAAACGATGCAGGACGGTTTCTTCTCCCAGATAAACTACCTGTGCATCGAGTCACTCTTCAGCCATTGACTCAGGGCTGCCCACCTGCTCTCTACCATTTATTCTGAGATGAAAAGCAGCAGGAAAAGCCAGGCACAGGCAAAATAAAACCATTGCCCCAGCCGGGGGATGCATTCACAGACAGAATTGTTGCCTCAAGCTCTTCAAGGCAAAATCTCTGGAAGAACTGACGGTTCTTCACCTAACTTTGGGGCCGGTACCTTTTGCTTAGCTGACGTGTTACTACTGCCAAAGTCCAATCAGTATCCAAAAGCCTGGCCTTGAACCTCTCTCTAAAATAGGATCAGTCTGGGCTAACAGAGGCTGTGCTGCCTGTAGCTGAATCAGCACAAGTACAAATTTTGCAGCTCAGATGCCTCCCAGGAAACAAAAACTGCTGTGTAAACACAGCTGAGAGCATGTCCTTGCATTACTTCGCTTCATCCCATAAAAGAGCTGGCCACTAGGTTGTTCCCAAGCTTTCCTTCATCCCTTCCCTGCTACAGCCGTCCCCCACATCCCTTTCGTGCATCCCTTCCTCCTCCAGTGGTCTGGATACAGCCAGCTATTGCATAACCCTAATTATGTTATTGCTGTAATTGCGTCTGCCGTCTGCAGCACATGGATTCGTTACAAGCTTTTCATATGCTAAAATTATTATTAATGAGTGCAGCCCCAACCCAGCGCCGGCACAACAACAGCCACGACAAAAAGATCTTTTGGAAGGCAATTAGCTCCATGCTATGCTGCCTAAACCACGGCAGGGCTGGAAAATTTCAGACGGGAGAGGAAGCACTGGCAACACGGCTTTCCTCTTCACTTTTGATGAGTTAATGAGTTACTGAGTGGCAGCAGGCACAGTCATTCTTGTAAAACAGCTCCGCTAAGGAGCTTTTCCTGGTTAGTACCAAAGGCAAGAGTATTTACCCCTGTCTAAACAGATGGTCCAATGGATTCCCACGTCCTTGTTTTCTTGCTTTCCTTAGGAAAACAAAACAAACAACCAACAGACAAAGACAACCCAGGGAAAGAGGAGGATGTGAAAGGAAAATGAACAATTATTTTTTAAGAGAAAGAGAGAGCACTACTATATACTGGTGCATCCAAAAGGCTTCCCCATACAGCAGTGGCGGTGGATGGTCTCATGGGCTCTCCTGTTTAAGCCAGGTTGGAGTGAGTTGCTGTGCTAATGATACCTATGAAGCCACGTCCTATGTTCTAGTAAGTCTCACATCCTCCATCTAAGTTGCTGAGCGATGGATTTACCCAAATTTCTTGGAGGTTTTATTGCTTCTGAAGCCTGAAGAACAAATGAATCTTATCAATATCTAAAGGGCAGGTGTCAAGAGGGTGGGGCCAGACTCTTGTGGGTGGCGCCCAGTGACAGGACAAAGGACAATAGGCACAAACAGGAACACATAAGGTTTTGTCTGAACAGGAGGAAAAACTTCTTTGCTGTGAGGGTGCCAGAGCCTGGCCCAGGCTGTCCAGAGAGGCTGTGGTGTGTCCATCTCTAGAGAGATTCCAAACCAGCCTGGACACAATCCTGTGTAACCTGCTCTAGGTGAACCTGCTTTAGCAGGGGGGTTGGACTAGATGATCTCCAGAGGTCCCTTCCGACACCAACCATTCTGTGAAACTTCCTACCACATCAGAAAACCATAGAATCGTGGAATGTATTAGTCCAAAGGTCATGTAGTCCAACCCCCCTACAATAAGCAGGGATATCTTGAACTAGGTCAAGTTGCTCAGAGCTCCATCAAGCCTGACCTTGAATGACTCCAGGGATGGGGGCTCCACCACCTCTCTGGGCAACCTGTTCCTGTGATCAACCACCCTCATATTAAAGAACTTTTTTCCTAATGTCCAACCTAAATCTATGCTTTTCTGGCTTAAAAACATTACCTCTTGTCCTGTCGCTACAGACCCTTGAGAACAGATCTCCCCCTGCCTACTTATAGGCCTCTTTCAGGTATTGGAAGTTCTTTATAAGGTCCCCCCGGAGCCTTTTCTTCTCCAGGCTGAACAACCACAACTCTCTCAGCATGTCTTCATAGGAGAGGTGCTCCAGCCCTCTGGTCATTATCATGGCCCTCCTCTGGACACTCTCCCACAGGGCCCTGTCCTTCTTGTGCTGGGGGCTCCAGAGCTGGATGCAGTGCTCCAGGTGAGGTCTCAGCAGGGCAGAGCAGAGGGGCAGAATCACTTCTCTTGATCTGCTGGCCACACTTCTTTTGATGCAACCCAGGATGCAGTTGGCCTTCTGGGCCAATGAAGAGCATCGAGGTAAGGAGACAGGCTCCTCCTGTGATTCAGGGGAAACCCAAGCACATAAGGCAGGGTCTTCTGATATAGCCCTAAGGATCTTCTGGAAACAGCTGGGAAAGGATCCCCTGAGGATAATCAAAACAGGAGTACAGAAGCAGCCAATTTGCAGCATCAGGTCAATTAGTGGTGCACATCTGACCAGGCAATCACCGTCTTCTACTTCGAACTCTCCATCTTGAACCTTTAGAGGCAGGCTGAGCTACATCTGCTGCTTTGCTACCTTTGTGCCTCATTCAGAGGGAATCTGGCTTAGTCTTACGTTCCCAACCTCCTGCTGGCTAATGCAGGCTCTGGGGCTGTGGAAGTGTGAGTCTGCCCATGTCTCAAGGGAGAACAGGTGGCCCTCAGTTCTGGGGTGCTCACAGGAGCAGTGTGATGAAGGAGCATCTTGCTATGATGTAAGTGAGAGTTATCAGCTGCAGGGACTAAGGGAAGCGGCACATAGGCAGCCTTGTAAATGCCAACAGTGAAAATGTAAGGACCTCTGGGGTTTGGTGACAGCTTCACAGTGGTTTTGAAGACATTAGGGGTATGCAAATGGAAGAGAGGCCTGATGTACCTCTGAGGATCTGGGCTCAAATAGAAGGTAAATAAAGACTCAGCAGGGATGTTGTCATCTCCCTGCTAGGATGCTTTAATATACACATTCATCATTTCTCTAGATAGCGCAATGATGGCTTCATTAGAAACACTTCTCTATAAATAAGTCATTTGGCCATGGCGGAGTTCTGATGGAATGATATTACATCTCTTCTCCCTCTACTAGCAGCTAGGTTTGATTATTGGCACATTTCCCTTCTTTTTCTTTCATTTTTCCCACAAACACACTTCCGCAGCATCTCGGTTTGCAGTCTTAATGGGAAACAACTGTTCAGGTGCGTGATGGCCAGGGAATTGAGTCCAGGAGAGACAAGGACACTTTGGTATGATGGTGGGTAATGGCCCGTGAATCCAGAACACTGAGATCACAGCTTGAGAGTCTGTCGTGGCTGGAGAGGCCTCCAAGCTCTGAAACTCAGATTCTTGCTCCCTGTCCTTCACTCCAGGGAGCATTATGGGTTGCTTGTTGTTGTTCAGGTGAGTCATAGGAATGTTAGACTGCTGGGAAAATATCTCTGCAGGGCTGGAAAGGGACTGGGGAGCTTTCAGACCTTTGTGAGTCACAGATTCAGGAGACCATTGCTACCATGTGAAAGGGAGACAGGACAAACTTGGAGAAGCAGATGATACGTGTGGCTGTGCTTCACTTTTTGGAAGCACCCCATCCCTACACCCACTATCTTGCCACTGTTTGATGACAAGCTGAAGCAGGGACGAAAAGGAGCATTTCAACTGGTTGTCAGAGCCAGACTGGCAAATACACTAGCCTCATTTATTTTTGCTGTGATGTAATCCTCTTCCCTTTTCTTTTTGCCGAGCAAGAGGGTGTCTATGCAATATTCATGAGGAGCTGGGCTCTTCTCCATGGGCTCTTCTGGGGCACCATAAATCAATTCAATTCACTGCATTGCAGGTTGGTTTTCTCCACAAGCCTACGAACTGTGCTGGCTGCACATGGATGTAGTTTTTTTGGGGTGCCAAGGCACACCTTGCTTTTTGGCCGTACAACTCCTTGTTTCTCAGCACTGTGCTTTGGCTCTGAGGAACCTGCAATAATGCTGTCATGGATGCCACCGGTTCCTGACACATTCTCCTGTCAAAAGTCCATGTAGCACAGTCTCATCTTGGCCAGCTGCTGATGCTGAGACCCGTCTGAGTTTTTCTGGGAATGGCAAAGGTCTAAAAATATTTATTCATCCTGCTTGCCATCTTCTCCTGGTGGTAGTTCTGCAGGACATGTCCTCACAGAATTTCTAGCAGGATTTATTCATCCTGCTCATCATCCTCTCTTAGAGTTAGTTCTGCCAGATAGATCCTCATAAGTTTTCTAGATGCTTGCTTTGCTCATACACAATTCTTCAGGTCCACTTGGGGATTGAGGGTTAGGCAGAGTGCAAAGCAAAATCAAGCCCAGCCCACTCATCACTGGAGTTCTCGGAGTGGGCAATATTTAGACCATGGGACTGAGTTTGACTGGGATTTTTGACTGGTCCTGAGCCCAGAAGAAGAGATGCTAGGTCTCCAGGGAAAGTGACATTGTTGTGTGTACTGGAAGCTGCAGTAAAGTTAATGAGGTTTGCATGAGTTTTTATGATGAGCCAGAGTCTAGATCTGGAAGCAGTCAGGCTAGAAGACTATGTATAGAGCTAGGAGAAGGACTTCAGCTTCCTATGTCTTTCTCTCCCAAGGGTTACATCACCCCTCAACCCTGCAAAACCAGGATAACAACTAAGACCAATCCATTGCAATAAATCAGGATGGGAGTGCAGAGCACAAAACCAGACTGAGCAAAACTGGAGCCTTCTGATGTGGAGGAGTTTCCTCCCAATGCTCTTCCACTGTGCTGTCTTTCATAGGAGGCTTTGGCAGCTGCTTGTCCTGCTCTGTCATAGAGAGTATTTTCCCACTTGTCTGTTTGAAGGATCCTTATCATACAGCACTTCAGTGTCCAATTTCTCTGCAGTGGAAAACAGCTTCCATCTCAGCAGGTGTCTCAATGCTGTTTACAGGACACCTGTCAGCTCTTTTGGCTCCCTGTCCCCTCTACCTCCTAATTATAAAATTGTGGATTGCTGCAGCTATGGGGTTGGTTTTTTTCTTCTTCTTCTTCTTTTTTTTTTTTCTTTTTTCTTCCTTGTGCACAAAATGTCAAATTGCAGAAATTAAAAATGTAAATGATGGCGTCTAATTAACCAGTTGACAGCAGAGCACAGCTGCGAGTGACAGTGACTGATTACCTTCCGCAAACCTTGTCCTCCAAGACCTGCCTTACCCGGGGGAGGAAGGACATCAAAAATAGCAACTTCCTTAAAGAGACATTGCTCTGCTGATGAAGCCTCATGGGCAATGGTGCTGGGGGATCCACATCCTATGGATGAAGCCCCAGTTCTCTTGAGCTCAGGGGGAATGGTGATGACTCCTAAAAAAGGCAGATTTTCCCCAGTTAGAGTGGAGATGGGAGTGTTGAAGCCTGTTGTCACAAACTGACATCAGGCCAGCTTAAAATCTGGGGCAAAAGGGAGATGCTGAGCAGTAGAGGAGTTGGTGGGATAGACTGGTTTCAGTGGGGAAGGTGGAAGATCAAAGAATCACAGAATGTAGGGGTTGGAAGGGACCACTGAAGATCATCTCATCCAACCCCCCTGCTAAAGCAGGTTCACCCAGAGCAGGGTGCCCAGGATCACATCCAGGTGGGTTTTGAAAGTCTCCACAGAAGGAGACTCCACAACCTCTCTGGGCAGCCTGGGCCAGGCTCTGGCACCCTCACAGGAAGGAAGTTTCTCCTTAT
Source organism: Eurystomus gularis (assembly GCA_013400335.1). NCBI lineage: Eukaryota > Metazoa > Chordata > Aves > Coraciiformes > Coraciidae > Eurystomus > Eurystomus gularis. The sequence goes on from VZZY01023557.1 coordinate 191,051, forward strand.
GTTTAGGTGGAACTTCCTATGTTCCAGTTTGTGCCTGTTGGCCCTTGTCCTATCATTGAGCACTACTGACAAGAGTCTGGCTTCATCCTCTTGACACCTGCCCTTTAGATATTGATAAGCATTTATAAGATCCCCTCTCAGCCTTCTCCAGGCAAAACAGCTCCAGGGCTCTCAGCCTTTTCTTGTCACAGAGATGCTCCATCCCCGTCATCATCTTCATAGGCTCCATTACTGAACTCTCTCCAGTAGTTCCTTGTCTCTCTTGAACTGGGGAGCCCAGAACTGGACCCAATACTCCAGATGTGCCCTCACTAGGGCAGAGTCGAGGGGGGGGGAGAATCTCCCTTGACCTGCTGGTCACACTTCTAAGGCACCCCAGGACACCATTGATAACCACGCAATGGATGCAGAGGTAGTAGTGTGAATGGTGCAAGCGAACATGCAAGCTTTCTTTGTCTATCTGCCTTGCTGTAGAAGAAGAGCATGAGCAGGTGTATCATTGATACACCAGGAAATCCTGAGAGTGCCAGGTGTGTTCTTTCTCCTTATTGTTGGTGGCTTCCACCTCTTGACTCCCTACTCTCTCCCCTCAAGAAAGACCTGTATTTCTCTCTCTCAGGTACTACTCAGACATTGCCAAAATGCCAGCAATTAGTGACCAGGACATGAACGCATACTTGGCTGAGCAGTCTCGCATGCATATGAACGAGTTCAACACTATGAGTGCGCTCTCAGAGATATACTCCTACGTCGGCAAGTACAGCGAGGAGGTAAGAGCCTTGGAGGAGGAAGAGCGTTTCTGCAGGACCATGGGACAGCCCACCCATTCCCAGGGCCCAGCATGTGTCACAGATACCTATCTTCATCCTGGCTAGGGGGATGATGGACTTAAGGGATGAAAAGAAAGGCCTGGGGTCTGGAAAGAGAAGGTCTGCGATTATTTGTCTCACCAGTACACTTCCATCTGGATTCCTGGTATTTTTGTCTCCTATTATTGGTCAATCAGATTTAGCTGGCTTGCAGTAGTTGATGGTCAGGTGTTAGCTTGCTACAGAGGAGTCCTACATGAGATCTGCATCACATGTGGCCAAAAGTTGCTTAAGTCCAGTGCCATTTCAGATAATTAAAAGCACCCAAGAAAGGTCCAGCAGGCATGACACAGGACTTAAAGGTGACTAGGATGGTTCTCTGTGTAGAATATGAGGTGAGACCCCTCAAGTGGCATGGAAGGTGATGAATAAAGCTACCAAATAACTCATCTCCAAGATGAGAATCCATTTGATTGGTGGCAATCTAGACATCTACATTAAGTCAGATCAACCTCAAACTGCCTGCCTCGTTCCCTGCTGGCTGACTGACCTGTTTTCCATGATCTAAGATAAGCCTGGGACCTACCATAGAGAAACCTAACCCTCATCTGCTCTAAGATGCTGGACTCAGTCTTTTTGAGAAAAAAAAAATAAAATCCCTATCACCTCTTTCTCTCTTCTCTTCCAGATTCTCGGAGCCCTTGATCAAGATGACCAGGCTGGGAAACAGAAACTTGCCTACAAACTTGAACAAGTCATAACCCTCATGAGCATAGACAGCTGAGAACTGTCCTGCCAGGGACACCCTGGGAGGGATAAACCAAGTCGTGCCTCACTCAAGATCATCATCTTTACCAAGTGCAAGTTTTGATCGGCTGTAAGCAGAGTCACCTGAACAGTGCTCCTCTCTCTCTCTCTCTCTCTCTCTCTCATTTCTTTCTCTTTCAAAACCTATGGACAAAACGACAAAGCCCCAGGGGTTAAAAGAAAAGACTGCAGAGGAATCTTGGCTCTGGGGACATCAAGATGTTCAGGTGGAGCTCGCCTTTTCACAGCTTCCCTTCTGCCTTTGCCCTAGAGAAGAACTTTGACACACACACGCAAAAACCCCACAAACACCCTCCCATCACATCATCACTCTGCAGATGGGAAAATGGGAGGTAAATTCTGTCATGCTGCTTTAACTGCCCTCCAAGGGCTGTTGCCCCTGGAGGGGACATGGAAATGAACTCAGTATTACTAAAAGTCTCACCAAGGGGAAGGCAGCCTGCCTGCAGGGATCTTGGAGAGCAGGAGCAAATCAAGATCCTCTCCTGCAGAACCATTGCAACTCTATCTCTTGATAGTGACCTACAGGGAGAAGAACCTCAAGGCTCCCCAGAAAATGCCACAGCTCCGTCCAGAGTGGGACCATTGTGGCTCTTATCTGCCTGGGCAAAGAGCGGTGTAGCTGCACTCTTGGGGGAGGAGAAGAGTCAAGAGGGGAGGAGGAGACCAACACTCCCCTGCCCATGTGTTTCATATGGTTATTCTTATTTTTCAAAGAGACCTGTGTCCCCCTCTGTCTTTCCCATTGTGTCCTGTTGGTTGTAGCACTGCGGCAAAAATGCTCTCTCTGCTTGGTGGCATCCCGTTGGTGGTGGTTCTGTTCCTTCTGGCAATGGACAGCACAGCATCTCCCTTGTTCCCACCTCAGCTTGAAAAACAAGAGCCAGAAGTCTCATTTTGTTCCTGGCAAGGAGCTTGACCTCAAAAACCAACCAGAGGGATTTTTTTAAAGCTGTTAGTTCTTTCCATTTTGTTTCCTCAACTTGAACAAAGCTATTATTTTCTCATGGTGGAATATCAGAAGGATACTGAAGGGCTTTCCATGAAGCAAGGTGGTGCATAGGACTGATAGTAAAGCCTTCCTTCAAAGCCACTCCTAAGAAGAAATGTTACCACACATTTTGGAAGGAAATCTTGGAGGAAATCCAAATGAAACATTGCAAAATATTCTTCTACCTAGATACCCCCAGCCAAACTGCATGTCTTCTGGAGGTCTTTGAACTGCTGTAAGCTCATCTGCCTTTTGGTGCCAATTCCTGGCCTTTCCTCTTCCCCATTTCTGGAATCAACAGGCCTTGCTGAAGGCACATTTGTTGCCTGGGGAAGATTTGCTCTCTCTTTGTGCTACCTATCCCTTCAGAGATCACTGTCACACACAGGACAATTGTGGGTGGTTGCCCTGCCCCTATCCTCTGTTCAACTCCTCCAAAACAGCACCTCAACTTGTTTCATGGCCAGCCAAAGAGGAGTAAGCTCCTGCACCTCTTCCGTGTTTTACTATTGTGTTCATAGAGCTGCCAGCCTGGATAACACCATGGTTCAGCGTAGCGGGGGACCCTCAGGGTCTGGAGAACTTTGCTTGTTGCAGACCACGGAGGCAAGAACTAGGTCTGCATTCACCTCACCAGAAATGAACGGAGCTCACTAGCAGATGGAGGAGTGGGGCTTGATGCCACGGAGAACCAACCCACATCCATCTCACACCATCACCAGAGCTACAGCCTGAATCTACTTTGCACCTGGAGGGAGGAAGGGGGTAAAGACAGGGTGTGAAAATTGATTACAGAATGAGTGCGTTTGGTTTTATTCATGCCTTTTGCTAGCAAACCAGAACCTCTTCAGAGCGATGGATCATGAGTGCGTCTAATGGGGGATGTGGTGCAAACAGGAGTTAAGTCAGCCCGCAGGTTTCCTTCAGCCAAGCAGTTACACATGTAGGCAAGTCTTTTTGAAACCATTTAAAGAACAGCAGTCCAAAACTGGATGTGTCCGTGGGGAGAATATCACAAGATTCATACTGAAACAGCAAACTTAGGGACACGTCTTGGTTTTAAAACCCCAGACATTTCTCTCTTGATTATAATTATTATTATTTTGTGCGTGTGCGTGTGTGTGTATCTGTGTGCGCGTGTGCGTTATTTCCTTTTTAATTTTGCTTGCTTTCTGTTTGATTGCTGAGCTGATGGACTCATCATGCACCTTATGGACATCTCAGCATTTTTAAGAGGCCTGCGCATTGGGGGTGATTTGGGTTTGGTTGGTTCTGCCTTGGTTTTGCTGATCCATTTAGTAATGTTGGCGCATGTTCCAGATCCATTGGCGCATGTTCCAGATCATGGCTGTGAAAGTGGGGTGGAAGTCCCACCAGAGCCAGCAGTAAGAAAACTACAACAACTACACAAACACAATATTTTTTATAAGTACATTAAAAAGGAAAACTAAAAAAAAAAAAAAAAAAAAAAAAAAAAGAAAAAAAAAAAGGTTTTTAAAAAAAAAAAAAAAAAAAAAAAAAAAAAAAAGGAAGAAACCAAAGGTTTTGACAAACAAAGTGCCACAAAAGATAAATATGGACCCTATTGTCATGCCTTGTACTCACAGCTGGATGGTAGGAGTCTTAAGGACAAATAGCTGGCTTGGAGGGAAATGGTTATGAGTGATGGGCTATACTGCCTGGACATGCGCACATGAAAGGAAGAAGATGCTGTTTAAACAAAAAAAAAAAAAGTATTCAAGTGAACTGGTGTAATCCTGCACTGTCACTGAAGTCAGAGGAACACCGCAGGGGAAATTTGAGACTCGCTCTGTTTCTTTTTGGTGTTTTCAGGGCTGTGTTTTTGTTTTATTATGGTTGTTTTCCATTGTTATTATTTTATTTCTTCTTGCTGGTACCGAGTTTTTCAGCTGTAATATATATATATATTTTTCAAGAAAAAACTTGAACACCTCAGAGACACTGAGAATGAAACACATAGGGGAAATGGGAAGTGCCACGAGATTGGTGTCTTAACGCTTCCCAAGTTCCCATTTAGGCATTTCTGTTTTCTCTCCACCTCTTCTTTCCCCCATCCCCAGGATTTGAAAGAAAATCTGTCTTTAGCTTCTCTTGCATCTCGTCCTTATTTCTCTTTCTGTTTTTCTTTATTTGGTGTTTGAGCTGCTTTTGGTTTTCACTTGGAAAATGTGCCAGAATTGTGATGTAAATGCGTGGGCTTCCTCCCCTGTCCCCTTCAGAGCCCTTCCCATTTCCAACCACTATCCCAGCATTCCCCAGAGGTCTTGGCATCTTTCTTTCCAGCCTCGCCTGTTGAGCTAACTATTTTTAAGTGCATGTAAAATACAACTAAAAACAAAGACACAAGCAGAAGAATGAGCCCTACTACAACATGAATGAGTTCTTTTCCTCTTTCTTTGATTTTTTTATCCCCCACCTCCCTTTCCACACTTGACCAAAAATGCCCAAGAGGTGGTATTCCACACAGTTTTTCAAGCCACACAGGGAGAACAGGAGCCAAAGTCCCTGGAAGTCAGTGGATGGGCTCCTAATGTCCAGAATATGCCAGATCTTTGACTGATCTTTATGGGTATTTCTCAACCACTGTCATCAAGACAATAAATGCTGACACTTGTAGCACCATCAGAAATGGGGAAAGGGAACTCATGAAGGCTCTATGTGGTCCTGCTGAGAAGAGTTGGGATTATTTCTTCACTGCAGAGTTTGCTGTGGGACTTTGCACCTGGGTTAGAGGAACAAAAGGTCCCTCTGCAAACATATCGTGTCCTCCCTGTGAGTGTAGTCACCTATCAATCAATGACCCAGTGATCTGAGGCATAATCCATCATGTCATGTGCTTTTGCAGACTTAGCCTTCCAATAAACACTGGAAAAGTTGTTTAGTCTGGAAGAAGGTGTTGGAGATTGTTAGCATTTGAACAGACAGCAGAGGAGAACTGAAGAAAAGGAGAAATGCAGCCACTCAAGGGCAACTTCCTCCCCCAACACGCCCCACTCCTTTTCCCACCCTTCATTCTGTCCTGATCATATCTGAAGGCTTGGTCCAATCCAGCAGCCACCAGTCTTGCTTTGTTACGTAAGAGGGCTATGCCAATTTTCTTAACTGTAGTTTTACAACTGCAGTTGTCTCTCTGACCTCTTTGACACTAGAGACATAACTCTGTTATGACATAAAGAAGGTTTGCCAGCAGAATTTTGATTGGTACTTTCTTTAATTGAAAAGTCATTACCAAAGTTTCCAGATCTTGTGCATAAACCTGCAGGTGTTTACCATGAAGGGAAAGAGACAAATTAAACCACATAATTGTCATCATTATTTTTAGTCATGCTATTGAAAACATAGATAGAGTTTTAAGTCTAGTGGCCAACACAAAGCCTACACATCCCTTCCATATTTCCTGAAATCTGAGATTCCTATGATATAAAAACCCTAGCACAAACCAGCTATTATCAAAAGGAAAATTGTTTAAAAGTAAGCCAAAACACAAAAAGTAGAACTGTCCTTCCCCAAGGCTTTAGGGAAGTGCTTCAGAAACAGACACTATTATGTGGAAGACTCTTCCAAAGGAAGATTGGAAAACTGAAGGGACTGAGTCCTAGGGCTCCGTTAGTGGGACATACATTTGTGTTGGTTTTTGGGTAGCTCACCAAAAATTGCATCCAGGAACCCAGTTTGCACATCCCCCACCCTTGAATGAGGAAGTCAGTATAAAAATCTAGCTCTCAGTGTTGTTGTTTAAACTCCTCTGATCACCCACTCTCCTGGGATGACCAGGGGAGCTAAGGAATGGATCTCTTTCTCCAAACTAGGGAGCTATGATCATTTACACAGTCACAGTAGATTGTGTTTCTATGTTGGCAGGTGCTTCACCAGGACAGCTGCTGCGTAGAGAAATATTGGCATAGCTTCAGTGATATCAGGACGATTTGCTCTGTGCATCTGATGAGTAGTAAAAGAGTTGTCCTGCACTAGGATGTCCTAGTGCTCACTACTCAGACTTACTATGCTATGTCACAGGCAATTGATGAAGCAACTGAACCTCAACATCATGGTGTGAACATCAGCCTCCTGGCCATTCACAGCCTGATTTTTCCTACTTTGCAGCTAGTGCTGTTTCCACTTCAGAGTGTTGTCTGGTCCATGTATTCCCACAGTTTTCCCTCACCTCTGACACTGTGCAATGCCCCTTTCTCCAAAAAAGTTGTGTTGTCTTACAGAAGATAACCATTTTGCAGAAAATGCTTTGAAAACGGAGCTTGTCAACTGTGTTTTATTTGGAGTGGCTCAGTTCACTACACTGTTAGAGAAGCACCCAAGGGGACGCAGGCTTACAGCAATGAGTTAGTTTGTAGAAAGATGTCAAAAACAAACAAAAAAACAAAAACAAAAACAAAAAAAAGATTTACACTTGGAAAAAACAAAACCACCAAAAAAACCCCCGGCAAGGATATAAAGCTGCTTAGTCTAATCAACCTGTCACGTGTGTGATTTCTGTTGTTGTCGTTGTTGTTTGTTCATTGGAGCTTTTTTTGTGTTAATCTTCTGTTCTAAAAATGGAGAGTTTACCTCAAGATATTCTTTTCTGCTTGGAAACAGATCACCTCAAAGACGCTCACAGCAAAGAGCGGTGTGTAGGGAAGCTCAGTAAAGCGAACCTGGGTGTGGAAAATGGGGAAAACCAGGACATTTAGGCCCTTTCATCATTCCCTTCTCTTGCTGGTGTGCTCTGGTGCAGCTCCTTGACCCTGAAGGAGTCCAATAGGAGAGGTTGCTGTTCACTTTCAGATGGACAGAGGCTCAAGAGCCAGTTGGAGAAATCAAGGCCCACGTCCAAGCTTGCCATCCTTTCTGAAGTATCGTAAGAGAAACTTGGTGTTATTTAAAATTTCTATGCTGCTCTTTCTCCACTCCCTGGAGAAAACCCACTTTCCAGCCCAGAGCGGGGTAAGGAAGCAGAGAGATTAGGTGCTAGCTAAATGCTCCCAGTGTTTTCCCCAAGGAATCAAGACAAGAGGCAAGTGGATTATTTAACGTCACAAGACAGGCCCTTCCTAGTGTCTGACCCTGTGTCTTGGACATACACATGAGCCCAGAAGTCTCATTCTCTGTTTTGCTAAAGCTTCCACCTTAAATACAAAATCAATGTAAAGACATATCCTTTCACTACAGTGTTACTAACAGCCTCAAAGAGATGTCAAGACAGCATTAGAAAGGAGGTTGGGATCCTTTTTCTTAGGTTGTTGTTGTTGTTGGTTTGATTTTCTTTTGAATTGATCCTAGTTAAAAAAATAAATAAAATCTATACTATTTAAATTGGAATCCCGTTGTTACTTGGTAAAGGCAAAGCTTCTGTACCTTTGTTATAATTAATTGTATACCTGTGTATGTAAATATAAGGCATTCCTATTTTGCAGTCCAGAACAAAAAAAGAAAAAAAACCTATTTGTAATATAGAATAAAGTTTATTAAAAAAAAAATAAAGAAATAAAAATGCCCCAGGCTGTGATTGCTGCTTTCTGTGCAGAGAGAAGGAATTCAAATGAAGGGGAAGCATGAGACTGGAGACCATGTAAGTGTTCAAAGCAAGTCCACTTCACATCTACACTGTAGGAGCTCTCTCCCAAGTTTAGGCTCTCCAACCATCCACACTTCATGCTCTAGGGTCTCCTTAGTGCTCTGGAGAGTCAGCACACATTGACATTTTCATGCTCAGGCCCATGGGATGGGCAGGTGAGGTGTGGTGGGAACTGGATCCCAGAAAAGTAAAACTACTTGTATGGAGGGCAAAGACTTGGGGATCAGCATGCTTTTTTCCATCAGTCCAGCCCTTCCTTCCTTCCTTCCTCCCTTCCTCCCTTCCTCCCTTCCTTCCTTCCTTCCTTCCTTCCTGCCTTCCTTCCTTCCTTCCTTCCTTCCTTCCTTCCTTCCTCCCTCGCTTCCTCCCTTCCTCCCCCTCTCCCTCCCTCTTTCCCTCCCTCCCTCCCTNTGTCCCCACCATAAAAGGGACATAGATCTGTTGGAATGAGTCCAGAGGAGGGCCACAAAGATGAGCCAGGGGCTGGAGCATCTCTGCTATGAGGATAGGCTGAAGGCACTAGGATTATTCAGTCTGGAGAAGAGAAGACTCTGAGGTGACTTTGCAATTGCCTTCCAATACCTGAAGGGAACCTACAGGAAGGCTGGAGAGGGACTTTTCACAAGAGTGGCCAGTGACAGGACAAGGGGAAACAGTTTTAAATTGAAGGAGAGTAGGTTTAGACTAGATCTTAGGAAGAAGTTCTTCAGTATGATGGTGGCGATACTCTGGAATAGATTGTCCAGAGAGGTTGTGGATGCCCCCTCCCTGGAGGTGTTCATGCCAGATTGGATGAGGCCTTGAGCAACCTAGTCTAGTTGAGAGGCATCCCTGCCCATGGCAGGGAGGTTGGTTTAGATGATCTCTAGGGTTCCTTCCAACATAAGCTGTTCTATGATTCTCTCTTTTTTCCTTTCCTTCTCACCCAAAACCACATTTATTGGATTGTCTGAAAATTTTTTTCAGAGGTGGGATCCAGAGAGTTTATTCTTTTCCTTCTGCCTTTGGGGTATCATTAATTGTGCATTTTGAAGATGATCAACAAGATTATGAATTCAGGGATGTTATTAAAGGAACTACACCCTACGGCTCTTGAAAGGAAAGTCTTTAGTGGGACCCAGCCTTTGACTCCTTGGCCATTACATTAGAGTAGCAATTATAACACTGGGCTTCAAATGTGGAAGAATTACAGGTAGTCTTAGGTGGACAAGCAAGCACCCCAGCCCACTTGCTTCCTCCCAAGGATGTCAAGCCAGGCCTGAGGCTGCTACTAGGGCAAGCCCCACTTGCAGCACTCATGGTTGGTCATGCAAACAGGGCTAAATCATGTCTTCAACAATCGTATCTTTGGCTGAAGGCAGAACATGGATGTCTCTCCAAGGCAAAGATTGTCTCTCCAAGGAAAGATTGGCTGCCTGTAGGAAGACCTGCAGCCATCTCACTGCCAGCCACGGTCTCTTCTCAGCATGTGTGTTCAAAGCTGAAGATATTTCCCAGGTAGTGAGAAACGCAGCCTCCCTCCTCTCTCCTACACTCTCCTCCCACACGTAGAGAGAAGTAGCTGCTGGTGGACACTCCAGTTTCTTTGTACCTTAGCTCAAAGCAAGAGAGGAAAATCCATTTTCCCTTTCCCATGACAGCTCCCCAACTACTGTACTTATCTTGCCTGCTTTCCTTCTCCCAGCCATCCCTGTGCCACTGCCTTCCATTCCACAGAGGAAAATGGAGTTGGGGTTGCATGTCCAGAGCTGGTGAACCCCCTGCCATGCTCTGAAGGACTAAGCCTCTGTCAACCACAAATGAATGAGAAAGCTGGCAGGTTTTATGGGATTTGCAGACCACAGTGCCAACATAAGGCTTGTGGAAAGCAAACACCTTTTTGCTGAACTCAGTTCTGCAAGCCTCAGCTCAAAGTAGAGCATGGAAAGGAAGTAAGAAAGTGGATTTCTATAAAGGGAAGGGAATCAAATGAACCTCTGGCAGCTTTTGCAATAGGCTTCAGCCTGATGTCACTTAGCAAGTGTCTGGGTACCTATAGAGGAGCAACACACATACACAGGCAGACTGCCATGGAAATGAGGCATCTCTGTCCAGCTGCTCCTGGGGGCATAGCAGAGGAAGCTCTTGTGACCCAAAAGGGCTCTCATCATTCTGCTAGCACATACCAGAGGCAGGTCAGTCAGTCACAGCACTGTGTTGCCTGTGTGGGTATCACTCATCAGTCCCCTCCAGGCAGCAGGGTGAACTGGAGGAACTGATGTTAGAAAACTTTGTGTGCAAAGGAGTGCTTCAGATTTCATAGAATCATAACATAGAATGGTTTGCGTTCGAAGGGATCTCGAAGATCTTCTAGTTCCAACCTCCCTGCCATGGGCAGGGACACCTCCCACTAGACCAGGTTGCTCAAGGCCCTGTCCAACCTGGCCTTGAACACCTCTGGGGATGAAGCATCCACAACCCCCCTAGGAAACCTGGGCCAGTATCTCACCAGATTTCAGCTGCTCTGAATTATTAGTGTATTTAGGAAAACAAAACAAAACAAAACATGCCCAACAAAAGACCCCTAAAGAGAAGATTTATGAAGGACTTTAGTTTTCAGCACCTTTTTAGAACCAAAACAAAAATATCTCACAAAAGCTTCCTTCCAGACAAAGTAGTTGTATTTAGCATTCGCACAAGAGTAGTTTTAGGCTGAGTCTTTGCCAGACATTATGTAAACAGAAAGAGAGTGTCCCTGTAGACATGACAGCTTCTGTGTCAGGAAGACTGGACAGGAAAAGGAAGAGGTGGGGAGGAAATTGAGGCATGAAGAGGTGAAATGAGTTGTCTGCAGTCACACAGCAGCTCAGAGGCAAATGTAGGGTCTTTGCAGCCTATTTTTGTCCAGTATCAGTCAAGCCAGTCACTGTTTTTCACACACAGAAGTGTCTCGCATGGTTGTGAGAATCCATAGGGCAGGCATGGCTGGGGCCTATGCTGAGATCCTGCAGCTAAACGTCATATATGGTACAGATGGCCCATAGTGTCCTCTTGTCTTTGGTGCCAACACTGAGAAACAACACACCATCAACTATTCCCACAAAAACCCCTCACACTTCCAAGCATTAAACAGGGCTGCAATTACTTAGCACAGCCAAACAGATTCCAAACTCCCTATTGTCAGCTGTAAGCTCAAAATGTTTGTTTTCAAGGGGATTACATGTGTGGGCTTGTTACTACTTATTGGAGAATTTACCTATTGATTCCAGATTGACAACTGGCTGAAGATGAGCCAGTGTGTGCCAAGGTAGCCAAGAAGGCCACCAGCATCCTGGCTTGGATCAGCACTGGTGTGGCCAGCAGGACTAAGGCAGGGATTGTCCCCCTGGACTGGGCACTGGGGAGACTGCACCTTGAATCCTGAGGTCAGTTTTGGGCCCCTCAATGCAAGAAAGACATTAAGGTGTTGGAGTAGGTCCAGAGAAGGGCAACAAAGCTTCTGAAGAGCCTGGAGAACAAGTCTTGTGAGGAGCAGCTGAGGGACCTGGGGTTGTTGAGCCTGGAGAAAAGGAGGCTCAGGGGAGATCTTCTCGCTCTGGACAACTCCCTGAAAGACTATAGTAAGGTGGGTGGTGGTCTGTTCTCCCATGTAACAGGTGATAGGACAAGAGGAAATGGCCTCAAGTTGCACCAGGGGAGGTTTAGTTTGGATATTAGGAAAATTTTTTTCACTGAAAGGGTTGTTAGACACTGGAACAGGCTTCACAGGGCAGTGCTGGAATTACCATCCTTGGAGGGATTTAAAAGACATGTAGATGTGGTGTTGAGGGACATGGTTTAGCAGTGCGTTTGATCAAGCTAGGTTAATGGCTGGACACGATGATCTTAAAGGTCTTTTCCAACCTAAATGATTCTATGATTCAATGAGAGCTGCAAGAGTGGGAGTGAGGAGGAACACCTCTGACATGGATATGTCTGCAACAGGACAGGGCATCAGTTTGGTGCCTTCTTGGGCACTCTGGAGATCCTGAGAGACTTTGGCTGAGGTCCTGTTGGCTGTGTTTGCAAGTGCATGACAGAGACAGCACAACTGTGCTGGAGGCACCAGCCACTTCCAGTTCCAGCTTTTGAAATGCTTCTGTTCATCTCCCAGATGGACTAAACTGGATATTCAAGGCCAACCAGTAATTTATAAAGCAGGCAGAAGCCATCTTCCCATCGCTTCACTAAGATCACTGGTGTTTATTTGTCCATGCTGGATTCTCCCACCTCCAAGCTATAAAAAAGAGGCATTTTCAACCTTTCCTGCTTTTACTGCCCACAAGAAGTGATGCCCATTTTGCTGCATCTCAATCCATCCCTCCTTCAAGGTTCTCCACAGAGGAAATGGTGACCATTTGCCTCAGCTCAATATCCTGCAAGTGCCCCTTGAAAATCTGGCAGGGGAGAGGGTAGGGCAAAGCTTGGAGCTGGTCTTCAGCTCTCAGGAATGCTAGGAGTGGGTCTGCAGCTCTGCTTCTCAAAGCAATCCCAGATGTCAGCTGAGAAGGACTATTTCCAGCAACCTGGAGAGCATTCAATTTGCCTTTATTATTTCCTGGTTCCCTCACCTGCTTTCTGACACTTCACAGGTTCAGCTGCCTGCATCATATTAAGCTGTTCCCCTCACAAACCCCTTCCTGAAGGTTTTTCTGGTTCAACAGAATGTAACTCCAGCATCAGCTCTCTCATGCCCACTGGGTATCACTTGTGCAAGGGAATTGACAGAATCTCTCGTCCTGAAGGTGGTGAAAAACTGGCACAGGTTGCCCAGAGAAGTTGTGGATGCCCCACCAATGGAAGTGTTTGAGGTCAAGTTGGATGGGGCTTTGAGCAACCTGGTCTAGTGGGAGGTGTCCCTGCCCATGGCAGGGGGATTGGAACAAGATGATCTTTAAGACCCCTTCCAACCCAAGCCATTCTATGATTTCTTTGTGTTCAAGGTGGTGAGAGTGATAGGGACCACGGTCACTTGCCCTACTAGCTTCCATATTAAGATGTGCCAGCACACTGCATGGCAAGAAAGTGATTCTGGGATTAATGAGGTTTTATTCAGATCCATCCTAGTGGGATCTCTGCAAAATCACCTTTTCTCGTGCTGTTGTCCTGACTCCCTGCACAGTCACCACTGAAAAATGGGTCCTTTCAGAATACGATCCATCTCATTGCAACCTCAATGGCTAAAATAGATCAGTGAATGACAAATGCAAATGCTTGTTTCCTCTTGCTGACCCTAGGGAGGATGGGAGGAGATAGCCCAGCTGCAGATGGTTGCACTATGCCTTTCCAAAGCCAGGTGAGATGAATCCTACTGGTGGGTCTGCTTTAACCTTTCTTGCTGTAATTGTTCTAGGAAATGGAATGTCTCTTGTAATATATGCAGCAGAGCCCTGAACTCCTTTATGGTGTGGCACATGTTCCCAAAACCCAGCAAACATTTGAGAGGAAAGCAGGAATCAATTTGGTCTTTTGCCTTCAGCTAAGACTTTCAAAGGAAAAAAAAAAAAATGAAAGGAGGATAACTTTTATTATTATTATTTGCTTCTTTGAATTTCCTGCCTTCTCATAAATTCTAATGGGAAATGTACTCACTGACCTCATAACTTCCAAAACCAAACATGGTGCCAAGACATCTCCACAGGCCAGCTTTCTTTCTGTATGCCATATGGGATGCAGCCCTTGTTCCTACAACACAGGCAAGCAGATCACCAGTTAGTCACAATTCATGACACACAAACATTTTATGGGTAGGAACATGACAAGCAGAAAATAGCAGCAGGAATTCTGTTTTTTTCCTGGCTATATCTGTGCTAGTACATAAAAGAAGGCCAAGGTGGAGTATCAAGCATTGTGTTGAAATTGTCTGTGATGCTTAGCTATTAGCATGCTCCCCAGCACAATTTTGGACAGTGCCAGCTAACCCTCTCCTAGAGAATGCCCACGCACAGTTTGGGAAGGGCACGTACCAGGGATTTTTTTACATTCATGGATAAAACTTCATCCAGTCTGGCTCCTTCTGCCCTACGCTCTTAGACACTGTTGCTTCGCCAGGCCAAATATACAAAGCTAGACCAAAGAAAGGCATATTGGGAAAAGGGTCTACTGGATCAGGAGAGGTTTGTAATAATATGTTGGAAGGGGGCTTCAAAGGTTCTGTTTAAAGTCTCTTATGAAAGTGAGAGTGTGATGCTTACCTGTCCAGAGCTTGTGCGTGGGGATAAGAGGAAATGTTTCTGATTGGCTTTGAAGTTAGATTTGAATTTTGAAACACGGCCTTTTTGGGGGCAAAGAGATGATGCCAGAGAGAAATCTATCCACTGGAGCAAGTGATACATACCAGGACATCCCACCTTTGTCCCTCAGACACTACTGGCTTGTGTCAAGTTGGTCCTATGAGTGCTGCCCTGTCCAGTTGATTAACCCTTTGCTGGAGGAGCACCAGCGTGCCAGAGTACAGACCCAGAGGTACTGTCAGGACCTGTTCTTCTTCGTAATATTATGTGGCAGGTTTACAGTCATGGACATGAGCTAGATCTCATGTCCTGAGTTTGGTCTCACTCACCAGCTGCAGTACAGGAGCATCTTAATCATAGAATCATAGAATAACAAGTTGGAAGGACCTCAAGGATCACCTAGTCCAACCCTTCAAGGTAAAAATATAGTTTAAATGAGTTAGACAAGCACCCTGTCAAGCTCCAGAAATACTCTGGTTTCTCTTCAGATCGTATAAATCTTACAGCCCCTTGATGTCACTAGGGAGACCCAAATGCAAAGCCTCCAGGGTTCAAGACACGAGGGTCACCTCGATGGTCATGCCATGGCTCTGATCCTGTGCTCTTCTTTCTTTCTGATAGATGATCATGAAAGAAAGAAGGCTGCAGACACTGATCCGATTATGTTAATGGTACCTGAGTCTGCTCTCTGCTTTCACAGTACCCAAAACAAACCAGGATCGTTTGCCAGGCAAACTGTCTCATAAAACTGCCCTGTTTTGGGTTAGTAAAGGCAATTTGATTAACTCCCCAGCAGGGGCAAGATACAACACCGAACTGAGTCTCAGCTACCACATCAGAGACCTTTGGTGAATTAGATCCAGAAGAGGCAGCTGTGAGTTATGGGGCTGGAATTCCATCAAGGGCTTCTGGGGAGGTCATAAACCACCAAATAGCTCTTGCAACCTCCCCCCTCTTCCCGTCCACCATCCACAAATAGAATTATAGCCCCATAATTCAAGTGGGGTCTGTTTGCCTGCAAAAGGACAAATGCAAGGAGCCATCTGTGGGGGCGTCAGGCTGTAAATCCATTATTTTTCCTGTCATTCTTCCGTCTCTTACTTCACAGGATGGTGCTTCCAGGCTGCATCCAGGTCTCCTTATTTTCTCCACCCATTCTCTTCTTCCTTTCATCTCCTTCCTCCTTCCTTTCCTTCTTAATAGAGACATAAAAGCAGTTGCTGTCTTATAGAACAATCCACCAGTCAACGACTCACAACCAATCCCTTTCCTTTCATCCTGGAGAGTAAGAACAACACTCGGTCTGCTTCTCACTTCTTTTTATCCACAAGCCATTGCCTAGCACAGGCCATATTGCAAACATCTAACTCACGTTAAACCTTCAGAATGAGCGGTCTATCCTGGTTCTTTTCAACTTGGGCCAAACACAGTGGTTTCCTTTGACTGCATTCTTTGATGGTTTAGGAGGTAAGGTGGGGGGCCCACCCCTTTATATTTTTACTGGCATTTACATGCAGACATTCAGCCTGCAAAACAGAAAGCTAGCCTGCAACATTTCAGCATTACAAGTTAGACAGGTCTTAACTGATCCTAGCCTCGGTCTCTTTGTGGGCCATTTTGGGGAGCCTGAACTTC
Source organism: Eurystomus gularis (assembly GCA_013400335.1). Taxonomy (NCBI): domain Eukaryota; kingdom Metazoa; phylum Chordata; class Aves; order Coraciiformes; family Coraciidae; genus Eurystomus; species Eurystomus gularis. The sequence goes on from VZZY01023557.1 coordinate 207,161, forward strand.
AGAGGTAGTCTGCGCTTCCCAAAGCTTGCCTTCAGTGGTTGATAAATGGTCAGACTGTGAATCCCTTGTATGTGAAAGCTGGCAGGCATCATAAAATACCCTCAGCACAAGTTCAGAAAGAGGAAGGTGAATCTGAGTCAAAGGATGGATCTTCCAGAAAGGAAGTGATTTGCTATGATCACCCACAAAGTTGAGACTATAACCTGCTGGCCCAGAGCTTGGGTGATATGTTAGATCACACCACACCCTCTAACAGACCAGTTGAGCATTGTGCATAGATAAGAAAAACCTGGTCTTTACCTGATACTAATATCCCCTTGTCTTCTTCTACCAGAAGTTTTACAACTTACTGAATTCAGGAATTTGATGTGACTGATCAAGAAGCACGACCTGGAAGTGTTGGACATCCGTGCAAGAGAAATGGCAGGGTACTGTTTCTTACTGGCTCAGAGATTTCTGTGTCTTCTCTGTCATTTTCATTACCCTTCATATATTTTATGATACAAATGATCACAAACTCCCTTTAAGTCAGGAGGGAGTTGTAGCAATGTCAAACCACAGCAAAATCAGTAGCATACTTGTCATGTTTATTTAAACTGAGATGGATTAAATGCTCATGTGAGTTTAAAAGTGAAAGGCCAAAGGGTTCATGCTGCTCTGAATTAGGCAGCAGCTCCAGAACCCTTGGAAAGGCTTTTCCTGACAAGCAAATTCTGAGGGTATCTTGTGCTACTGACTGTGAAAACACAGTCTTAGCACACTGAGAAGCTTGTTTCACCAGGCAAATATGTTCCAGTGAAAATATATGTATTATATAAGTGGACTTTAAGTCAGTGACATAGTTCTGAGGTTCAGAGGTTTCTCATGGGAAAACATTGTTCAGTGCACATGGGAATAATGCTTCTCCTGGGCTTCATGAGAAGGGGGATTTTTCAACAACAGGTAAAGATACGTTCTGATTGTTTGTTTTTAAATACCCTTCTACAGATTTTTTCTCTTAGTTTGGCCAACCAGGATGGCAAAGTTTATCTTCTGAACTTCTGCATTTTTAGTCAGATGGAATCCTTGTGGGTTGGGTTTTGTTGAGCTTTTTTTTGGTTGATTGATTTGGGTTTTGTCTTCTGTCCCTCTCTGAAAGCTGCTTCATATGACTAACTCCAACATCTTCTTGCTCCTCACTTGAGACTTCTTCAATGTTCTTCCAAGCCGTCTCATGCAGATAACAGCAGTAGAGGCCTACTGTACACGGCTCTGCTGCAGACACATTCCAAAAATCACATGCAAAAACTTAGGGAGAAAGAGGGGGAAAGGAGAGAGAAAGAGAAACAAATTGGTTAGGCAAACAGATGAGAGTCCTATAATAAAACCTGAAATGTTAAGAGGCAAAACATCCAGAAAAAAATAGATTGAAACCACTCCAATCTTTTAAAAAACCCAACTGAGAATGAAACAGAAAGTGTCTTGGTAAATCCCAGAAGAAAAATACTCTACAAACTGGATTGTGCCCTATGATCAGCATTATGGTGTTTCATATGTATGTATAAATTATTTAATTGCTAAGATCACCCCATGTAATATTTGATAATTCTTCCCCTTTGGGAAACTGATTTTAAGGGAAACCCACAAAACATTGTTCTGGATTTCTAACCTGGGGAATTGCCTCAGAGATTGCTTAGGATTGTTTTTTTTTTGGTCTTGTTATTTCTTACCCCCTTTGGAAATCTTTCCTTTTTCTACCTTAGGACAGAATTTCAATTAGCAGAAGGATAATGCTATCAGAAGGCACTGAATATCCTCAGAGATAAATCTAGCTGGGAGTTGTCAATGGAATATCTGAAATAGCCTGACAGTAAAGCTTAGATTACTCTTTTTTAAAAAAAAATAATAATAATCAGTTTGCCTTTCAGAGAGAATGAAAGGGGTGGGAAGGAGGTTGCTTATGGAATTGCTGTTTTCAACTGCAAAAAAAGGTTGACAAAAGAAAAGAGATGGTCTATTAAGGACACCCAAACTGCTGGATCTGACTGAGATTGTCTAGATAAACTTCTAGGTACAGTCTGTATCCACCTTTAAGCTTGGTGGATGTTTTAATCAGTTGACTGAAAGAGTTTTTTGTTGAACTGTCACACATGAGAGGGATGAAAGCGTTGAAAGAGACCCACAAAAGCTACAGGAACCCACATGGAGTGGAGCAGCCATGCCCTGAGCATACAAGAGAGTTCATTTGGTCTTTTCTGACTCTTAAAAAACACATATTTCAAGGTAAGGCATTTCCCCTTTTTGCATCTGACCCTGCTGGTGGGTGAAGGATGTTAGAAGCACCAACACATCCGTGCTGACTGAATATATCTAGTTATAGGAGGAGAGTTTTAAAAATCTGTATGGGATTTCAGATGCCACCTGATGCCTCTAAACTCTCTTCATTGTACTCTTCAATGGAATTCCCTTCCACTGAGAGGCTAGGCTTTGTCTTGCTAGTTATTCAGAAATGTGCTGCATTGCTGGTACTACTGTTGATATTAGGTGTATAGAAGTTTGGGGAAAAGACCACCATGTCCCTGAAATTTCTGTGTCTGTAGTGTGTGGAATTTAAGATGTGTTTGTGGTCTTCAGCATGGATATACCCTAGGAAAAGGTACAGGAATGATAAAAGCATTGAGGGGACCTGGTGTGATAGGCCCTGTCCTCATGAGCTACCTTTCTCCTCCCTCCCACTCCCAGCTGGAGGGACAATGTGTTTAACCCCAACCCACTTGAGCAAGGAGCACCTGCCCAAGTGTTGATGTCACCCCTTAGCAGCAGGAATGAAAACATGGGAGATAGAAGGTCTATTTGGGCCTACTCAGTGCTATCTTGCAGTGCCATATCTATTCCTGGACCTCATACTTGATGGAACCAGAGTCTGATGAGCATGAAACCATCGAACAGGACGGCTGCTGTGATCCTCATCTCAGGCGCTGGCAGTCCTGTGTCATGAATGCTTTGATACCTTCAGAGGAATGAGCAGGAGCAGATGCCCAGTGATCAGAAGAATCTGACAGGACACAACTCTGCTTTCACCTTCAGCCTGCTGGCCTTTCTCATTTACCTGGCAAGTGTCACTGGCTTAGATCACCAGAAATGGTGCATAATAAACATCCTGGCATAAGGCACTGCAGGCCTGTGACTGCTGTTTGAACTCAGGGCTGGAGAAGCTATTGAAGGCTTTCAGAGATAAGACACAGATGGCCCAAATTCCACTGGCCCCTTTATCTGCTCACATCTGGTTAACTTCAATGCAATCTGTTTGCTTCGGCACAGTTTCTGGCTAATTGCATAGTGGCCTCAGCAGTGTTGGGATTAGGGACATGCTGAGAAGGCCCCTGCTAATCTATTCCAGAGACTCAAAGGAGACACGAATGATCCTTGGCGATGATTTCAGATTAGTTTGGGCCATCCAAGGTAAAAGAGGCCATTACATGGCCAAAATAGTCTGGCAGCAGAGAGAAAGGGCTTGATACCACCAATAAAACCGCTGCAGACCTTGACTCTGATGAAGAAGAGTATATATAGGCATGCTTTGTGACATGCTGTTGGAACTTATCAGGAGGTAGCACTTGAGGCCGGGACTCCAGCTCTGCAGGACACCATCCATAGTCTAACCTCCACCTAGGTTTTTCCTTTCAGCGTTTGCAACCTAAGTGTGGATAAAAGTGATGAAGAAAAGAAAATATCTATTTTTTTAGGCATGGGCTGGTTGTAAGACATCTTACATGGCCAGTTTATGATGGATTTGGGCTTTAAAACCTTATTTCCTCAATCACTGTTGCAACTGACTGGGCATTCTCACACTGAAACCGTTGTTCTGGTATTCAACCCTCTGTCTTTTTTTCAACTTGCTTGGGAGTGGGCCTGCATTAACTTGAATGTTTGTGTTATTGCTAATGTCTCCTTTGCCAAATACCTTCAGGATAGATTTCTGCAACAGAGAAGGATGCACAGCAAGGGCCACCTGACCAGTGTCCTTCAGTATTCATAACCAGCAAAGAGAAAAGGGCCTTTTTTTTTGTCATGTCCCGTTGGGATGCAGAAACATCAATCGTAATTAAAACATGCAGAACAAACACTCATCACTTTCCCCAGCAATTCAGAAATCTTGTTCACAGAAGTGCTGGAAAGCATGTGACTAACAAATAGTTGGTTAGGAATACGACACAATTCACAGAAAGAATGACAAATGCTCAGTCTGTGGGATGAATTAAGCTTCCAAAATTATCTGCCTAGTCACCAAATTCAAACCTGCCCGGGGCCGGCAGCAGTTTTTGAAGGATGAACTCTTTCCTGAGACTTTTCTCAGGGTTAGATTCTGGGTTCTTTAAGCACAGCAAGTATTTCCTTGTGATGGGGTGGGAATCCTTCTACATCTTCCTCTCAGAAGAGTGAGGACAAAGTGTAACTAAAAATAGAGGCATCAAAGAAAAGAAAACCACTGTCTTTAGCACACAGAATGTACCAGTTTGGAGAGATGCTGTCAGCAGGAAAAGATTGAAGACAAGGAAGATTTTGGAGTTACCAATAGGCTTGTTGAGCAGGTTATTTGGATCCATGGGTTGGCTTAAGTCCAATGTTAACCCTTCAGGCTCTGCAAAGAGAGCTCAGCTTAACCATCATTGTTCCCTGCTCCTGTTGGTGACACTCTTGTTGAGAAAAAGTCTCATCCTGCCCTTTCTCAGTGACATGAGAGGAGGAGAAAAATCCCAAAATGCTTTCTAAAACTGGGAGGCCAGTAAGTGTTAGTGGAGCATTATTTCCTTTTCCAGTCACAGCATGATCCCAGGAAAGCACTGTTGTCTACCGTCATCTGTCTGTCCTAATGCTTCCTAGAGATCACTCCAGAAGGGTTTTATGGGAATTGCTGTGGATCACCTGCAGTATAAGCCTTGCAGAACTGAAATACCTCAACTCTGCTCCTTTCCTTGCTGCCATGAGTTCAGCAATGCATAGAAACACCTTTCAAACTCAATTCAAGTCCAAGTAACCTTGATGGATTACTTTGCTCTGAGAAATCAGCAGATGTTTTTGGGTGTATGAGAAAGGAGCTGAGACCGGACCTTAAACCTCAGATACCAAGTCTACACTAAGTTGGCCATGGAGTCCAAACTTGCCAACCATCAACACTATAAAGACATTTTGTGCAGTGGCCTACGAAGTAAAAAAGATGCCTACACTGGAACAGATTGCTCAGAAAAAAACAACTCCTGGAAACATTCAAGGTCAGCTTGGATGAGGCTCTGAGCAGCCTGACCTAGCTGAAGATGTCCCTGCTCACTGCAGTGGGGTTTGGGCTGCATGACCTTGAAAGGTTCCTTCCAATCCAAAACGTTCTATGATTCTATGACAGCGTGCAGCAGGCACTTTGGGGCCACACCAGCTATGGAGAGGACACGCTGTACTTGTCATGGCCAGCCCTCTGAGCCCAGCTTCATTGGATACAATTTCCCTGGTCCACCCTAGAAAAATCCAGATAAGAGGTGACCTGATGATGGAAGGCAGATCTATTCCACAGGCACCCAAATTAGAAAATTGCCCACAGGTTCTGTCTTAAGGAAGGAAAGAGAATGTATCCATCTGTTCCACTTGCCCAAGGGTGATATTATACAAGTTAGAAGCAGCAAATCAAGATCAAATGGAAGAAAATTAGGAAGAGAGAGAAGAATGAAGAAGTGGGAATAGCTTATGCTAGGGTAATATTCCAGAGCTTACTCTTCCTTGTGCTAAAGTTTTCAAGTCCACAGCATGCTGGGCCATGCCACTTTTCTCCTCTTCCCTGTCTTGTAAATTGATTCCTTCTCTCTCCCTTGGCTCCTATGCATGAGGTGCTGCAAGAGAATTAAAAATAACCCTCCAGTGGTCCAGGAAAAGGGTTGCTTCCTTGGCTGGGCTCGTTCTAGCTGTACCCGTCACCTTGATGCCAGATAGGTGATGATAGAACAGCAGTTTCAGATGCATGGTCAGCAAGAGAGTAAAGATAAAGTTTTTCTTCTTGTTGCACATCCCATTGCTCCACTGCTTTATTTTTTTTATCCTTTGTTGTGCTCAGAGGAACCTGCACACCTTATTTCACAGCCTCCATCTGGAGCTAATTTCAGTGATACTCCAAAGTGCCCTGAGATCACAAGCAAGCATGTCATGGTTGTGAGGTCTCTCTGCACATCTGCACTCCCCCAGCCGATCATAGCACACGAGTACAAGCTATTTATCCTGGAATAATGGAAACTTGTCCTTTCTCCACCCAATAACACCTTCTGAAGGCCATCTTCATGTTCCTAGAGCCCATCTCAAGCTGGCAGAGAAGGGATATAGTGCACACTGATAACCAGCCTATCCTATCCTGCACTCTTTGCTGAATTTCCCTGCTTCAGACTTCCCCTCCTGTTTGCTTGCTCTTTCTCCTAGTTGAGGTCCCATGTCCTCAGCTCTCTGGCCTCCTTATGCCATTATAAAGTGAAATGCAGTGTGCCCTTGCTCTTGCAATGGATCCTGAGAGTAAAGGGTCTGTAACTACATGTCATATGGACGGTGGCAATCCTGAAACTATCTGCTTGTGCCCCACGGTATCAGAGAAGAGTCACCTTTGCCAGATCCCTTCCAAATGAACAGGGAGATCTCAGACTGTTTTGATGCACCAGTCACCTCCTCCCAAATGCAAGAAGTGATGATGTTCATCAGCAAGGGTGCATTCAACAATGGTAAATGCCAACAGACCCACACAGGGCTGCTGAAAGTGCCATGGGACACAAATGAAGCAGGAATCTGTGACTCTCTGCAGCCATGCCTGGAGACCAGGCAGATAATCCATGCTGTTAGAAATGGTTTAGCAAGTGAAATCCAAGAATTATCCCTCCCCCTCTCTTCCTTTGCCATGGATGGCTTTACAATGAGAAACAGCAACAAGAAAACAAACAAACAAACAAACCCCCCACAAAAAAACCATAAGGCAAATACAGTTCGAAGTACCCTGAAGATATGGAGGTATTTGAAAGATGTGTAGATGTGGTGCTGAGGGACATGGTTCAGTGGTGGACCTGGCAGTGCTGGGTTAACGGTTGGACTTCATGATCATGAAGGTCTGTTCCAATCAAAACTATTCTATGATTCCATATACATTAAGAAACAGATGAGAGAGCAACAGCACCATCCAGAAGCAGAAAAAAAACCCCTAAAATATATGGGACCCAGAAGGCTATAGGACATTAAATATTGTAGTAAAAAGTCCTGCTTCAAACTTTGCCAGGTCCTCCTTTTAGCTTCCTACACAGGTTTGTTGTCTGCCCAGGGAACGTGCACTGCAGCAGGGCTCTGACTTTGGCACTGCAGTGTTTTGTGTATCGGAAGCACTGCACGCACTTGTACTACGAGATCTGTTCTAGCTCAGTGCCCATGGTCCAGAAAAATTGCCAGGGATGGGTGATGGCTGAGAGGATCCCCATGGGGACAATGAAGATGATGGAAGTAATGCTGAAGAGGGTATGTTTGGCTTCCCAGTTCAGCCTCAAGAAGTAAAGGCTGCTTTCTCTGCGCAGACAGAAAAATCTGTTTATTTCCTAGATAAGGAAAGGAGGAAGCAATTTGGACCAACACAGAAGTGTTTCAGCATTTGTTAAGAACTTGCCTACGAAGTTTGCTTGCAGAATAATTAGACACTTTTTAGGTAGATCCACAATATGAACAAGGTCACATAACACCCTTGCAGTCTGTGGCAATCAAGCGAAACAGTTTCCCCAAGGAGCCCGGACTCAGCTGTAGCACAAGAGGAAGCAAACAGGCTCGTAATGACTGATTGCTTGAAACATGTTCATTAGCTCTTGGGAACATCAGCTTACAGAAGCAGAGCTCATGGGCTTTGAGTCTTCCAATCTGTCAGAGCGAGACAAGGCTGGGTGGGAGGAAGGTGAAATCACAGCTTAGGTGATGGGATGACACATGGTTTCCACTAGCTGGGGAGACAATAATTTCTTGGGTGGTACAAGTTGGGTCTTCTGGATATCAATATCAGAATCAAACTCATTGGAAGGCACTTTATGTTCAGTGCACTTGTAGCAATGGATCCAGGGTGTTTTCCTTCCGCTGGTCACCTGGGAGCGTCTTTCACACAGCTTCATTAGGTTTCCTAGTCATCTCTCAGCAGGGGAGCTGCAAAGGGCTCCAAGGGATTCATGGCCATTAAACCTGTTGTATACCTCAAGCAGTCTGCGAAGCTCATTCCCTGCATTATCTGATGCTTGGAGGTGCTGAATTATACAGTGTTTTCTGTAGCCAAGAGGACTCCAACAGCCAAATTTCACAATTTGATAAGGACGCGTGGCCTCTGACCATTTTGCAAGGCACCTTCCTTGCCTCTGCAAGATGCCTCCTTATACGTATGCAGAATGACAATGTATATGTTATTTCTCAATCTACAGCTTTCTTCACTGAGTGCATTTTGCGCAGCTTTCATGCGTTTCCAGTGCAGCAAACTGTTGTTTGATCTTTTATTGTGCTCTCAAATTGGGCACAAATGTTTCCCGTGCTTTCAAATTTGTGGCACGTCACAGGCATTGATTTTATAACTCATGGCTTAAACTAGAATAAAATGGATAAAATTACACAAATCAAGTGGGTGCTGAAATACTGGGTAGTAATTTATAAAAGTTGACAAAACCAGAATTTCTGGTGCTGGGGTAGCATTAGTAGTATTTCAAGGGAGTAACAGCTTTTTGGTCTCTGGAGAAATGCACGGCATATGGAAAATTAAGGGGGAATCTCTCATATTGTTTGGAAAAAAGAAAAATTTGGGAAAGTTACAAGAAGCAGCTTTCTTGCTGATGTCAGATTAATTACACCTTCCTACGGCTACACAAAAGGACAGGGAGATAATAAGAGGTGGATGTGCCAGTCAGGAACCATCCTGTGTATGGCATCCAGCGCTGGTTCTGATTAGGACCTGGAAGTGCTGTTATTATCATTAATAACAATCAGGATCGCTGAACTGGCCACGTAAGAAGACTGCTGTTGCACTGCCATTGCTAGTACAGTGTGCCTCGTGGGAAAGAGGAGGAAAAATGATTCACAAATGATGCAAGCACATCTCACCACCAGGACTTTGTCAGTCTCTATTTAATAAGGAGTTGAAGAAGCACAGGATTTTCCTGGCCAGCTTTAAGCAAGGCCAGGAGATTTCAGAAGTTTGTGCTTCTGTGTTTGCTAAGATCATTTCCAGGTCCTGGTTCCCCAAAATGTCCCCAGCATGTATGTGGCAGATCAGTCCCACTTTGTTCGTAAATGAAGGATCCAAGGACTGCACAGTCAGGAGAGCTCTTATATCCAGAATTCCCCCAGGTTTGGCTCTTTCCACTACACAGTCCTAAACTATGCCCACAGCTCTTGATCCTGCAAAAGGCTCATGCACACTTTCACAGGGTATGTCAGGCACTTTGAACTGGAGAAAGGCACAGTAAAAATGAGAATTCTACCCAAAGGCCACAGAGTGCCATGGCAAAATGCTATGCTAGGTGATGGCCTGGAAAGGGCTTCCCCAAACAATGTGGACATGACCTTTCTGCACCATAACCACCACTCCCTGGAGCAAACACCTTCAGCACTGCAAATGCAGCTGCATTTATTTGGGATTCTGGCTTAGCAAGATATTGGCAATTTGCAGCAATTAGGTCTCATCAGTCTGTGATATTTGCCTCCCTATAACTCCCTCCTGAGAGGCTGAGATAGGATCAGACCCATTTCCTGGTATCATATCTATAACTAATATTGATACCTCAACATCACTTTTCTTCTTGCCTTGTGCCACCCCTGACACAGAATCATAGAGTCATAGAGTCAGAATCATAGAATCATAGAATCATAGAATCATAGAATCATAGAATCATAGAATCATAGAATGGGCTGGGTTGGAAGGGACCTTAAAGATCATCAAAGTCCAACCCTCACACCCGCCTGGTTGCACCACTTTCTCAGCTCCATTTCATCCCAGTATCTCCAGCAGCTTCCCTCTGTGCCACCCATATGCCCTGCACTTCTAGGAGCTGCCTATATCTCCAGCCACCAGGCAAATGGTCCTTCCCCTGCCTACCATCTCTAGTCATCATTCAGCCAGCTCCACAATAGGTTGTAGCTGGTGTCCATGGGTGGTCAGGGAGGGATGTTACACATCCGTGCAGTGGTAGAGTTTACTCCTGGAGTTGCCTGTGTTTCCCCCCCAGATGCATCATGCACTATTCATTCCTCCTCTACCCTCAATCCCAAGAGAAAGTTACCGTAAGTCACTGGCTGGGAACAAGCTGAGCTCTCTGAAACCTGCCACCATCCATCACAGTGGCAGACACACTGCAGAAGGGCTTCATGGCACAGCGCCAGGGCTAATGGCCTGAGACGCTGCTCGCTTTCTCCCTGAGCTGCTCTGGAGAGTGGGCACAGATGCTAATTGCAGTTCATTCTGCCTCCGGGAAGGAAGGAGGAGGTCGTTCAAGAGAGCGGGGAGGTGTTTAATGGTGAAGTTTGGTTGCAAAATTGCCAATAGATCTTCAGGCATTTCACAACCAAGATTCAATGACTTTGAAATCCCTCCTGTGTGCCCCATTACAGCTGTGTTTTGGAGTCATGCTCCTTACCCAGAGCCCAGGGCTTTTCACTGGATGACAGTGTCCCCTCCAGCTGTGGGATGGCCAAGCAGCTGCACAGGCTCTTTGCTCTGGGTCTTCAAAGCAGATGAAGCAAGCATGGAATATAGGTCTGGAATAAAACCACCTAGATCTTGCTCTAGGTCTGGAAAAATCTTCTCCCTGAGGTCAGACTTTACTGGTCTAACTCCCGTTGAACACCTCACAATATTTCTCACTGGTTCTGGATGCCTGTTCACTTCTGAAGGCCTCTGAAAGCCTCCGAAGGCAGTAGGAAACACCAACAGGACTAAGTGGAGACTGGGCAGCTGAACTTGTTCTTTGCTGTCTGTAGCTTTGACTTCTCAGAGAGACAGACTGAAAGAGTTTCTTTTCTCCTGTAGTTTATTTCCTTCTTCCACAGCCTTCAGATAAATACTGTTATACAGTGTTTATTTCTTAAATGGCCTGTCTTGCAGAGGGAGAAATGATCTCGTCAAAACTGAATAAAACCCCATTTTCACCATGACTCTGTGACGTAACAAAAATCTGAGGGAACTGTGAACTGCCATGGTACCAAAATGTACTGCCTTCAGTCTATTCCTGCGCTCAGTTCGATGACTGTGTCCTCCACCATCTCAGCACCTTGGACTTTATCTAATCACCATTACTGGCACTTACCCTGACGTGTTCACAGATGTATTTGCTGCTCCTCACTTGTGCGGTCAGATTGGTCATGGGCTTGGGATTGATCCCTTGCAATCATATCCTCTTCAGAGGACTCAGAAAGGAGAATTTGTCAAAGGATGTCAAGAACAGGGTGCATCTTATGTGTGTGAGGTGAAATCATGAAGAAAACTTCTGCCTGCCAGGCAGCACCTGCCTACTGAAATCCAATTGCTCTGATATAAAAATTACTTGAATGGGCCTAGGTCTGTAGGAGGTATTCTGCCTCACAGAATCACAGAATTGCAGCATGGTGGGGGTTGGAAGGGACCTCTGGAGGTCATCTCATCCAACCCCCCTGTTCCAACAGGTCACACAGAGCAGGTTGCCCAGGATCATGTCCAGGTGAGTTTGGAATCTCTCCAAAGAAGGAGACTCCACAGCCTCTCTGGGCAACCTGGACCAGACTCTGGCATCCTCACAGGAAATAGGTTTTTCCTCATATTCAGGTAGCACTTCACTACCAGCTTCCTTCAGCCATTAATAGAAGGGCCCATAAAACAACCACCCATTTCACTTACCGTGAGCCATGGAAGACTCCTCTATACCTTCAGGTGATATTAAAGGCCTGTAATACACCCTCTGAAAAAACAGGGGGATCAAGAGAGACCTGTAAACCATAAAGAAAATGTATCCTTCTATGAAAGCAGCTCAATAAAGCTCTCAGCTAGCAGCACAGTGATGGTATTCATCTGCACAAACCCTGCCAGTTGGACCTTGTTCATTCCTTTCCATTTTCCTTCACTGATGTTGAGGCAACAACTGTGACGCATAGAGGAGGCAGATACATAGCAGCCGAGGTTGTTGTGAGAAGTCCTTTGCATCACTAAACACAGTGGCAGCCTCTCCCCACCATATGATAGCCCCTGAAGGCGTGGAGAAAGCCCGAAAGAAATGTTTCCCCCTGAACAAACATTCATTGGCTGATCCAATCGTGGGAGAGTTTGTAGTAATTGCTTTATATTTTCACCTTTTTCTAAACAGGCCTTTTACGTGTCAGATCAGCACCTGTGTCCCTCTTTTCTCTTCCCCACAGCCACAGGAGCCCTGCAGACCATGATGATTGCTCTGTTCAGATGAAGCCAGCCTTCACCCCAGCTCCAAATTCTGTTTGCACCTGCTTCTGGGCTCTGTCTTCCCCCCTGAAGTTGGGATTGAGGGGGAAAAAGGAGAAGCCGGCAACATTTAAAAGCTATCTAACCAGAGAGTAACTTTTAAATGAAGCCACTTAAGGCCAGAGCTTCCCAGCTGCCAGAGTGTCCCTGCTGAGCCCTCTGCAAAACATAGTTCAGGACACCCCTGTCACTGACTGCAGGCTAGCAGGGAAGATGCATTAGCCAGTAATGTCCAGAGCGTGATTAATCTTTTCCTCCTCATTCTGATGCTGCTGCAGTTGCAGCAGATGTTCAAGAGCCTTCTGGCAGTGACAGATCCCCGCGTGGTCCTGACTCCTCACCAGGCAACTAATGATAACAGCCACAGATTCCCAGGGCTGTGCCAGCTGGATTTTTGTTTTGTTTTGTTTTTTATTAATTTATTTTTTTCCCTCTGGAAAGTTCTGCATATTTTCTGGAAAGTTTCTTTATGAGGTATGATGTGTTTGAATCATACGCTGGCTCTGTCCCAGAGTTCACACGGGTGGATCAGAAAGTTGGGAAAAATATCCTCCTTTCTGAGCATCCCAACCTGGAGCTTCTCAGTGGAGGAGCAGGAGGAAGGTTATATCAGAGCAACAGCACCTGTGGCTGGTGTATAAAATGGGTCAGTGAAGCATGCTTCACGTGGTGTGACAGGTACACAAGGATGGGAATAAAGGACTCATGTTCTACCTCTGACCATAATTTCATTTTCATAGAATCATAGAATGGTTTGGGCTGGAAGGGACCTCAGAGATCATCTAGTTCCAACCCCCCTGCCATGGCAGGGATATCTCCCACTAGACCAGGTTGCTCAAAGTCTCATCCAACCCGGCCTTTACCACCTCCGGGGATGAAGCCTCCACAATCCCCCTGGGCAACCTCTACCAGTGACTCACCACCCTCAGAGTGAAGAATTTCCTTCTAACTTCTAATCTAAATCTATCCTCTTCCAGTTTGAACCCATTGCCCCTTATCCTATCACTATTTCGGAGCAGAACAGTGAGCTCACCAACAGTCCTGCAGTGACAGGCAAGCAAGGAGCTTTCCTTGCATTGCCCCTGCTGACATTGCAGTATGGATGAACACCTTCAGTGGGACTGAGCCTGTGCCCACTGGACTGGTGTGGTCACCATACACCAAGTAAGTGGTGGGAGATGCCATTCCCTGCAAAGCAGCAGTGATCAGCACTCCAGGATGAGTAAGTTCTCAGTATGCCCCTCACTGCTCCTCTGTTTTGCTTCCTCTCTTTATAAACATGGATGCTCATTCTCCCATACAAGGCTAGATGTCGTCGCATTAAGACCGGAGGGACCATTCTGATCCTGTCTGACCTCCAGAGAGTTCTGACCACTCATTCTTAGCCTAGGAGTCAGTACATGAGGCCGTTTTCAGATTACTCTGCCTATAAAGATCTCAAGGGCAGAAGCTACCCACCCCCAAGATGATTAGTTTTGCTGATGATCCATCCCACTGAAAAAGCATTACAAGTTTGTTTCTTTTCATTTTAAGTCCTTCCACCTTCTTCTTCCTACCATTGGATCTCATTTTGCCTTTGTCTGCCAGCTGCTTTCAGACATAGCTGTCAAGAGCCTTCAACAGAAAATCCTACAGCTCCTCCTCCTCAAATGCATTCTGTTTACAAATCAGCAATGAATTGATTTATGTAGCACTACAGATCTGCAGACCCTGTTCAGTAGACAAAAAGTCACTCAAAATTCTTCCCACTTCTCTTATTATATCCAGCAAGGTGTATCCCACTGTCAGAGTGGAAATCTTAGCAGCAATGATGAGAAAAATTACTCCCCACACTGTACTGGGCATGCAAGCTGAAGAGACCTGAGACATGTCATGTGCATATGAAATATTTCTGGGATCTATGGATAAAACAGAGATATGGAGAAAGGTAGCTGTGAGGCATAAGGGCTCTAGCAGGTCCTGTTTGCTGAGATTCTGGAAGCCAGTCCTTTTCTATGGATGTTGCTACCTTTCATTTCACTCTTAGTTCTCATTCAAAGAGGAAAATAACAACAGGGCTCATCCAACCTGTCTTTAGCCAAATCCAGGGCACTGGGCTGCATTTCATCCTTGGTACTCTTTATAGTCAACAGCAAGCACTTTTGAGTCATAAATCAAGAAGCCTCATTCATTCTACCAGCTGTAAATGCAGCTGAGGGTGCCTAGTCCAAAAAGAGATGCCCATGCTAAAGATAGCCACATAGAGGGGGTATGAAGGGATGGAAATTTCTGCTGGGGGATGAAGGGCTGGAGGGCAGCCCTGTGGAGAAGGACTTAGGGGTGGGGGGAGTGAGCAGCCAGAGCTGAGCCACCCCTGTGCACTTGCAGCCCAGAAGCCAATGTCCTCCTGGGCTGCATCCCCAGCAGCGTGGGCAGCAGGCCAAGGGAGGGGGTCCTGCCCCTCTGCTGCGCTCTGGGAGACCCCCCTGCAGTGCTGGGGCAGCTCTGGAGTCCTCAGCACAGCAGAGACATGGACCTGGTGGAGCAGGACCAGAGGAGGCCCCAGCAATGATGGGAGGGCTGGAATCCCTCTGCTGGGAGGCCAGGCTGAGAGAGTTGGGCTTGTTCAGCCTGGAGAAGAGAAGGCTCCAGGGAGACCTTCTTGTGGCCTTTCAGGACTTAAAAGGGGTCTGTCAGAAAGATGGGAAGGAACATTTGAGCAGGGCCTGTTGGAACAAGATATGAGGTGATGGTTTTAAACTAAAAGAGGGAGATTTAGACTATATCTAAGGAATACATTTTTTACGCTGAGGTCGGTGAGACACTGGCCCAGATTGCCCAGAGAGGTGGTCAATGTCCCATCTCTGGAAACATTCAGGTCAGGTTGGCTGGGGCTCTGAGCAACCTGCTCTAGTTGCAGATGTCCCTGCTCAGTGCAGGGCTGTCAAACTAGATGGCCTTGAAAGGTCCCTTCCAACCCAAACCATTCTGTGATTCTGTGGTTCTCTGGAATTTCAGTCAGGTACTGGGGTTGCAGTTGTGAAGCAGATGAAAGCAGAGACAGCAGCATCTGCAGAGGCCATGAATATACATCTCTGAGGCACAGCTGTCTTCACTCATCTCAAGGGGTTGTTAACTCTAAGCTGTGTTACATGTCATGATTGCCAGTTACCTCGATGCTGATTAAAAAATGCATGAAAAGAACTTCTGTGAGCTGAAGTTGTGCTAGCAATGCTTCATTATGGTATGAGAAGTGATGGATCCTGTCTTATGCATGATCTTGGGAATAATATCCAACCTCTTCCATCTGTTTTCCGCTCTCATACACACCCTGATAAGTGCCTTTTCCTCTAGAACTGATGTGAAATTGAGTTTCTTTGCAGGTCAGCACAATTTTGTCTTGTTTTGGTAGAGAGGTAAATGCAATGTGCAATTTGGGACATCAATGTTCTATAAATTAACTTACCCTGGAACAAGCACAGCGAAGGGCTGATCAGATGACTGAGGAGCAGCAAAACCTATTTTAGGAGAGGAGACTCACCACATTTCATTTCCTGAAGCAAATTATCACCCAGAAAAATTTCACTGGACTGCTTAAAAACTAAGGAAGGTGGCAAAACCTCCTCTAGTAGCTGACAGGAGGGGCAGGACTGCAGAGACCATGAACACAGAATGAGAGAAAGCAGAGAGCTTGTGAATAAATTTAGGCTGAAAATTAGGAAAAAGGACTCAAAACATCAGAACCAGGAGGTTTAGACTATGCTATCATAGGAGGAGATAGGACAAGAAACAAAAATACTCAGAAGGAGCTTAATGTCTTTTTTTAAGAGATTATGTAGCATAGCTCTTCTAACAGCTGTAGATCAAGGCACCTCCCCTGGCCTTGTTCTCCTAAAACCACTCTTCTTCTCTCCACTCCATCTTCTGCTTCCATGTCAATATACACAATAAAGGAGGCAGAAAATCTACAGCAGCAAAACACAGGCTAGTCAAAGTCAGCCTAACATAGAGGTAAGATTTAGTACCGAGGCTTGGGAAGAAGAAGCAGGTAGAAGTGTCTCACATCCCAGACAATTACCTGATTAATGCTTAGAGCCAGAGGGAGTCAAAGGGAGGACTTCATAATTCCTAGGCCACTAATCTCGCAATCATTTAATGTCTATGAGAGAAAGGATCCTTCTTTTTCCATGAGGGGCTCTGGCTGAAAAATGTGACAAACCAACCAGCTATCAATTAACTTTATGAGTCAGCTTCTCTCTTGCTGTGCCATTGAATTCATCGTCCAGTCCAGCCCACCACACCATTTCCACTGCCCTTTCCTGCCTCAGGAGTAGAGGTGCTTTCATACCTCCCTGTCAAGTCTTTTCTCGGCACCCTAACATTTTAGGCATGCTCCTGTCTACCTTGCAACACGACAGAGAGCTTTCCTGCTTAATGTCAGTTATTAGGAGACATTTCTCCTTCTCTTGACCTCTGCAGTACCAGCTTATTCATGCAGAGAAAGTGGATGCATATCCTATTATCGCTTGAAGTATTTTATAGCCTGAGTTAAGGCTTTAGGCTCCTTGTAGTTTGCACCCAATTTTAGGATCACAATACCTCTAAGGAGAAAGTGCTGGGATGTTATCTTAAAATTACTCTAACCTCCAGAAGAAGATAAATAAAAATATTTATTTATGAAATCTGAACTAGACAATACAGCTAGCAAAAAAATGAACAGAGGAAAAAAAAACACAAGCAAGCAAACCACAAATTTACCTAGAATTTAAATGATGTGAAAAGTTGTCTTTATTTCTGAATGGCTCAACTAGACAGAGGGCAGACATTTCTCTGGCTTTCCATATGGAAGACGATCTAGTGCTTAAGCCCATATCCATCTTTGGGGTATTAAAATTCAAACTTTCCTACAAACTAACTATTGTCCATCAGCTGAATCAATGAATCTACTCACCTTTGTCTCACTTTGAGGATGCTGATGTCCTCAACTCAAACACTCAGGTACTGCAGACATCGTATCTTGAATGGTTTTGTGGAAGCACATTGCTGCACAAGCAGGAGAGACCTTGCTACAGTTATATGACCTTGATCTTTGTGAGATCTGCAAATATAATCCCTATGAAGGATGGGACAATTGATGTCCCAGTCATGCAAGGAGTATCAGCACCAGAGAATCCACTCCTAAGTCTAAGGGAGGCAGATGGAGCCTGTTGTGAGTAGACAAATGCCCTAGTTTGTGACTAAGGATCAACTTACACTGCAGTCTTGGCCTATTTCTCTTACAAATTAAGCTACTATGAAACACAAATCCATAGGAGATCTGCTTTGATCACTAATGCCATTCAAAGAGGTACTTGTTGAGATGCAATGGGCAATATAAGGGACAAACTTTTCTGGGTCCCGAAATAGTGCTGAGTTTATATCCTAGAAGGAGTCATTTCAGCACCTGGTGGTTGTTCTTACAGTACCTGTGTTGATCGTTAGCTGCAGAAGATAAAATCTAATAGTTTTTGCTACTCATTTGCTACAGTCTGGATTTGTAGTCAATTTGTTTAACCTACTAGGCAAGAGAAGTTTATTTCAGGTGGGTCTTCACCATAGATTAGACTTGGGTCTCTCCTGCTCAGGGTTGTTACTCCTGTTTCAGAACAAGGAAATGTTCTGCATTGAGGCAGCTGCTGACCAGAACAGCCAACACTGCTCTAGAAAAACAAAAGCAAGTTGTTCACCCTCCTGGCACTGCCAATAAACACCAACCTCAGGTGAGCTTGGCTTGTCAGCTTGCATGCCCATTGCTAGGTTTCTAGGCTCTAGCTCCTTTTCTTCCCCTCAAAACACATTTACAGGAGAGCCTCACAGCTTGGCATTGTTGGTACTGGGATGTTGGTGGGCTGCCCAAAGCTGTGCTAACATCTAGTACACAGTTAATTCAAATCAGCATCAATCCTCCTCCAGCCATGCACTGGACAGCTGACTGCTGGTCACCAATCAACTTAGTTCCTGTATGCTGATGTAGGTTCCACACAGAAGGTAGACTAACACCAGAATAGAGGAGGCATACGGGCTGGAAGACAAAGTTGTAGACCCCATTGCACCCACGAACTTATCCAGAGACCTAAATCTGTGGTCATAAATAAAAGACAACCAAATACCAGTTCCTGTCCCTAGACATGTGGCAATGACTGGTTGGGATCACATTGCTTAGGGCTAACTACCTGCAGGGCAGAGATAGCAAATTTTGGACAAAGCAAGGCAGAATGGTACAGAGCAGTCAGGGAGAGCAACACTCAATATCTTGTTATGGGCAAAAGGGACACACCATACATCTGGGGCCAAGAACCTATATTTAATCTAACTAGAGTTTTACGCTCTAATCAAAAGGAAAGGTGTTGGAGACATTCAAAACCCACCTGGATTCCATCCTGTGCAACCTGCTCTAGATGAACCTGCTCTGGTCAGGGGGTTGGACTAGATGATCTCCAGAGGTTCTCTTCCAACTCCTACCATTCTGTGATTCTGTGAAGAAAACAGCTGGTGTTAGCCCAGTTACAATGGCAATAACGTAGTCTAAGGTGATGTAGAAAAGTCTCAATAATACCCTTTAAACTGTTATACAAGAAAATGTCCTAGTATCTCTTGTTTCTTCTGATGTGACATTCACTGCCATCATCCCTTGAGGTGCTGGAGAGATGGTCACCTCCAGCAGAACCTCCAGTTGTCACCATGGTGAGATCTTCCCTGGAAGGAGTGTGATGTATATGGTAGGTTTTCTTTCCCCTCACTCTTGGATCCCCCCAGGAGTATCTTTGTCCTCCTTCTCTCCACCACCTGCTCCCTTTTCCCTGGTTCTCAGCACCACTGGCAGGGCTGCCCAGTGCCCAGTCTGGCCACACAAAGTGGTGTTTGCTGGGCAGCGCCTGCCCGGGGCAGCAGCCCTTGGCCATCCAGGATGTCTCCAGCACCGAGCTCAGGCAGGTCAGGCATGAGTCCTTGGCTACAGGACACTTGTGATCGTAAGAACACCCAGCTCAGGGCACGGCAAGCCCAGAGCAGGGCTTTTTTTCACACAGATAATACTTTTCCATGGTGCATTTAGGGTACAACTGGATGGCATATTTTCCATTATTTTTTAAGAAACTGAGAGAACTGAGAACTGAAAATAGCTCCAGAGTAATGTAATTTAAATATAGGTTCTTGATTAATCTAATTTTACTTGCCAAAATCAAAATGTGAAGTCAAGCATTAGAGAACTAAAATCCTTTTCTGTACTTTCTACTTTGTCATGGTTTGTTTTCTGATAGGAGTTACTAGTGTGACCAAAGGATTTACCATTTTTTGTTTCAACTTTACTCTTCAGCGAACTCATTATATCGTAAATTTATCCTCATACCAGATCAGATTGTTTTACTTTTATGACAGTGCCTTTAAAGGAAAAAAAAAAAATGAAAAAAACCCCCACAACCCAAGAAACCTTTTAACTTTCTGTGATAGGAAAAAAAAGCAGTTAGCTTTCAGTTCCTAAAAGTATCATCCCCATCTTCATCATCCTTCAGGAATTTGAAAATTATAACGAAGCAATCTTCTTCTGCTATAATAGTTAATTTCCAATAACTGGGAAACATCTTAAGACCCACTCAGGTTATACAGTCATCCATTTAATAGTGACATTCCTCAGTGTTTTCATATATTCTGCAGTGAGAGCCATTAAGTATCTTCTGTCATTCTGAAACCCTTCACCAGATGAGGAAAAGTGATTTAAAACTTAGTTATATAACCTGCAGAACCAAATGACAACTCATATATAGCTTACTTTGCTGTATGAAGCCGTATATGAACTTAGCAATTAGTCTGAAGATAATATTCTTCTTATTTGTCATTAATTTGTAGACAAAATGGTTTCTCCCAAGGTTAGCATTTTCATTATCGTCTGCAAATGATGGTACATTGCCAAAGTTCAAACCATTTGAATGTAGTGCACTTTTTACATTTTTAAATATTCCTGATATAGTTTTTACTGCTCTCTTGAAAATAATTAGGCAGAAAATGGATTATTCCCCTTTCAATGAACAACTTTTGGAAGCATTTTGAAATTTCATGCTTTCAGGCACCAGTGGCCGCAGAGAGAAATATGCCCTTTTCAACCAAGCCCTTAATTATTTTATCAATTGAAAGAGGAACGAATATATTGTTGGCACCACACAAAGCGTTGTCCTCTAAATCTGTATGATTTTATCTATGGGCTAATCTTGAAAAATAATTAACAGCCTCAATCCAGTGATCTATACAAAGAGCTATGAATAATGCTGCAATGCACCTCTGTAGCTTCTCCAGAACTAAAAAGTTTCAAGAGTTTTGTTCTTAGAAGCTGCAATAGCACCATTTTTATCATCTTTTATATCTCTGTGCTTTTCTGTACTTGCCAGTCCACAACAAGTAACTGGGAAACAGGATCTGTGAAAGCAAAGTCAACCTTTTGCTCTCACTATTGATCCATTCCCATTTGTTTGGAAAGAGCAGGAGATACTGGCTGAGTGTGTCTGGACTTGCTGATTGAAGGAGACTAATGCAGTCGTGGCCATGATCCATGTGGGGATATAATTCAGTTAACCAATGAAAAACATATAGGTAGGACTCAGATTCAATGCGAGGTCGTGATTACTTGGCTTGATTCACTCCCTGTATGTGTCGGTCCAGTGATTTCTAGAACATATGCCACATCTGGACAAGATTTAGTGCACCATAAGCACGTGAGATAAAGTTTTCTTTGGAGACCAAGGGGTTGAATGTTTAAGGCTACCCCCACTGCACCTCTTTCAGCAGACCGGATCTGTTCTGGAAAGCTTTTTGCACTTGGGGGGAAGAAATCATTCATATGTAGCATTTGTAGAAGAGCGTCAGATGTCTGCCTAAGGAAAAATAGGGGAAAGAACCAATTAAGCTTTATTTAAGAGATGGACAATCACATGCTGAGGACTCCAGTGATCATCCAGACCAACTGCATTCCTACATGCTCAGTTACCATAGAGACAGGCACATTTTATGAACCTCTTCCCCAAAAAATTCACCCCAATTGGATCTGCCTTCATGCATCCCATATGCTTGAACGGTTCCCTGAGGTTCCTTAAGTAATTGTGACTGATTCATTCTCCTTACTGAAGTCTAAAGAAATAACCTTTACTTCCTGCTTCCTAGTCCAAATTTAATTCTAGTATCATCTTTCCATAGTTTCGCCACAGCCAAAATTGGGTCACGTGCTGTTGTGCTCCATAGCGCTCATAGTTTAAAAGCTCCAATTCAAAATTCCCATCAGTGATCACCCAAGGAGTAACATCTGTCAGAAAGCATGGAAGAGACCAAAGTTTAGAAGGAGGAGTTTGAGAAGGAGGACCAGGCATTAGGGTGTCTGTCTCATGCTGCTTGACAACTACAAAGACTGGTCTTAACAGAAACACTGGTGTTTCACAACATGGATGTGCTCAGCAGGACAGAGGGAACATCAAGCAGCTTTGTCTGGATCAGGAACTGGAACTGATCAGCTTTTTGCTTCCCTTTTTATTCTGAGCTCTTCAGTGCAGCTCAGACAACATGAAGGTTGCCTATCTATCATCAATGTGGCATTACTACATTGCTCAAAAATTACCTCCAGGATGCCCATCATCTACAGACAAAATCTTGTGAGACTGGTAGGTTCTGCCATGATTTTAGATAGACAAAAATGAGGAGAAATGAGGATGAACCCTTTGAAGACCTGGGTGAGATTCATTTGACTGAATGTAGACCTGCTCAAGTGGGTCCAGAGGAAGGCCATGAAGATGATCAAGGGGCTGGAGCATCATCCCTATGAGGACAGGCTGAAAGAGTTGAGGTTGTTCAGCCTGGAGAAGAGAAGGCTCCAGGGAGATCTTCTTGCAGCCTTCCAGTACTTAGAGGGGCCTACAGGAAAGCTGGGGAAGAAGCCTTTGTTGGGGAGTGTAGTGATAGGACAAGGGGCAATGATTTCAAACTGAAAGAGGGTAGGTTTAGATGAAATATTAGGAAGAAATTCTTGACTATGCGAGTGGTGAGAACTTCCAGGGAAGTTGTAGATGTCCTGGAAGTGTTTGAGGCCAGGTTGGATGGGGCTTTGCGCAGCCTGGCCTAGTGGGTGGTGTCTTGTCCATGGCAAGGAGCTTGGAACTAGATGATCTTTAAGATCCCTTCCAAGTCCAACCATTCTATCATTCTATGATCTGTACTATAGATGCTCACATGTGAGTTAGTTTTCTAGATTCCACTTGTAGTCTTTAGAGAGATCGTGACACTTCCAGGGCATGATTCATCTCATCCAAGTGCAGGGTTAAGATTAAGGCAGGTGCTTATTTTACTCCACTGCTTGTAAAAGAAACATTCAGCTCAGCTGGAGGTAGTGACATTAAGGGCTTGACTCAAGTTACTTGCATGTAAGCATCTGTGAATTGAGCCCCATGGTGAGACTCACCTCAGGATTCACCAGCTCCTATTGACTGTTATCAGTATTGTTTGGGAAGTTGTAATGACACTGTCTTATTTCATTTTAAATAGAAATGTTACTTTCAATGATTAATCTTGGGTGAATGGTGAAATTTAGGGGGGTGGATAAAATTAACATTTTGGGAGGCAGAAAGTACATTATGTTAATTAACTGCAATCATAAAGGAAGGAGAATGCTTGTCCCAAAGCTGCACTGTTCTGATTTGCAAGGGTTTCAGCTGATTTTGGACTCCAAGATCTTAAAGGTCCTTTGCAAGTTAAGTGATTCTAAGTTATAAAGGTGAAATTACCATGAAAAGCTTGCGTTGAAGTATAAGGTGATTGCATAACCGTGTTATAACTGGTAATGAAGGGAATAATGGGAACTCTTCCAGTAGCTAAAGCATTTTTTTTCCCCCAGCATTTATGACGATTTTGAAGCTGAATGCCACAGGATCATGTTGACCTCTACAAGCTAAGACACAAACAACTTCATTTGACCATTCAACCTTGAGAGTTTGAATCACTTTGTTTCCAA
Source organism: Eurystomus gularis (assembly GCA_013400335.1). NCBI lineage: Eukaryota > Metazoa > Chordata > Aves > Coraciiformes > Coraciidae > Eurystomus > Eurystomus gularis. Next base: position 230,635 of record VZZY01023557.1, read on the forward strand.
AATTAGTACAAAGATTCAAAGATCCTGGAGGATTTTTTAGTGTGTGTTTTTTACCCCTCTGTCTGGAGTGATATTACTTTTAAGGCTTTACCAAATATCAGAACAAGAATTCAGACTTTGTAATGGCGATTTTGAAATCAGATGAGATTCTACTCTTCACAGGAAGCGCTTACAGGGGTACATATTCACCTCTTGTATCAAGTGAGGGCCAGAGAGCACCTTCTGCATTGTTTAAGCCACCCAAGCCATAAGGAAGACTCTTAGTTTTGAATTTATAAGCCCCATTAACTTCCCCAGGAAAAGTCCTCTCTCGTATTAAATCATTCCCTGGGAGAGGACAACTGCAAAAAGCATCCTTGGAGGAGTGAGAAGCCGGCACTGCTTTATAGGCTTCCCGATAAAAATTAATTAGCAAAACTTACTGTGTAAATTCAAGAGTATGCAAATGAAAACAAATCTGAAGGCATGTGTGCAGACTGAGCTGGTGCTGAATTAATGTTCTATTATGCATAATATGTATAAATGGTTTACCTGTTTAATGAAATATTAAAAGATTTGTGAGGTAATTGGGTATAATAATGATTCCATTAAATGCACATACATAGATACAAAATATTTTGTATCATTTATGGCATCTATGGATTCTACATTTAGAGTTCATACATTTCAAAGAAAAAAATAATTTTTTTCAGTTTTAATTAAGGTTTAACAGATTGTAGGCTTCCATAGTTCTTAATATTCTCAATGATGGTGAAGTATACTCCTTGAGAGTGAGTGAATTGGGAGGGGTGAACTTTATTGAACATTATTTCATGCTGTTGAACAAGAATTACCTACATGTGGGTCACAGGAAGTATTTTTCCCACAGTGCGTTCAAATACAGACACTTTTACAGAGCTGGCAGCTGTTGATTTGTGGATACCCCAGGGACAGCAGTTACAAGGTGTGTGTATATTTACTCTTGTTAAGCCAAGACATGATTTGTTGCTCATAACATGGACCTCCATTTGTGTGCAAATGTGTTATGCTTAAGATAACAACTTTATCTATTGCCAGGAAGGGAGAAAAGAGCAGGAAAATTGTTGAAAAGAGTCCTGGACAATTATCCACAACCTGTCTGGTAAGGCTGGGCAGCAGCTCCCGTGTTGAGTGTGGCTGAGGATGGATGTAGCCCAGTGTGGTTATTACAGCTGGAATTCATTTTGTCTAACCTTCATCTGGCCACAAAGTGGAGTTTGTGTCTCCCTTTCAACTCTTTCCAGTATGCGAGGCACAATTCATCATGTCCCCTTGAGGCAGTCATTGCAGGATGAGGTGAAAGGTATCTAGAAATGCTCCTTTCTCCCACTGCTTACAAGGGGAGCCCAAGTAGCTGGGCAAGATTAAGAGTCACTTGTTCATTAAACTGGGACTCATGGGCAAATGGAAGCTTCCCAAGTGGCTCTGCAGCAGCCACACTCAGGGCTTTCTTTCTCTTGCTGTTGAGCTATAGTCCCATTGACTGTCGCTGGTGTTCGGCTGCTCAGCACCTTTTCAAGCCAACTATTTTGAGGCATCTACCCAGGGGTGGGTGGTTTGGGATGACTAAGTGAATTATGATACAAAGCATATGAGCAAGGTGGTCTCATTGGCTGTGGCTGTTTGTGATCACTCAGTCTGTGCTCTCACCTGCTTGCACACGTGACTGTTATGCAATTAGGCTGGAATTCTGTTCACAGAGGTTTTTTTTCTTTCCAGATTCATCACATGAGCCCTGGTTTCCATCCCTACCCAGAGCAACTTCCTTGCACTGTAGTGGGAATGTTGTGTGCTATGCAGAGCCATACTTCGAGGGCAGTTTTCATTCCCTGTGGTTGTCTGGGCCCCACTGCATGCCAATACCATTTCGACCAACCCTGAATCAATTTAACTGCCTCTCAGAGATGAACTGTCCTTCCCTTTCTGGCCCTAGGATCCTGCAGCGTGTCAGGAGGGGACCAGCTCCAGATGGCCCAGAGACATCAAGCTGTAATTCATCAGGCTGTGTCTGGGATCCATACTCTTTGCTGTCCCCCATCTGCACTGTCAGCCTCTCTCGCTGTCTTTCACCCCTTGCTGCTAGTGGGAAGTATGTCATCCTGCCCCAACTATGTCATGCCTTGGCTGTGGATTTTAATTGCTCTTTGTAACTGAGATCAAAAGAGAGGAGGAAGGAAGGAACACTGAAGTGATGTAGGGAGACTAGAGCCAAGCAGAACTGCTTTGTTCTACATTTTTAAGAGTGTTGAGAGAAAAGCGGCAGTGATGAAGCCCCTAGCTGCTTTAGTTCTTGAAGGCTTTTAATGTCAGCACTGAACCAGGGTCCAGCCAGCTTGCTAATGCACCATCCTGAAGATGAACCATAAATCCAGTCTAATGTTTATCCATAAACTTGCTGTTTTGATTGTATCCCAGCATGTATTTCAAGGCTGCAGCCTGCAGGATTGGCCGTTTTGAACCTCTGTGTAGCTCTTCTCACAAACCTTCCATGTTTCACCCTTAAAATGTGTCTGTAATTGGACCCGTGCTTTTACTTGACCATTTCTGGCTTTCTGCTGCTCCCGTGGCAGAGCTGGCATCAGCAAATTTGGTTCCTCATGTAGGGTCAGGACCTGGAGATATCTCCCTGGTCTTGAAGCAGGCACTCCTCATAAGTGGTTCAGATTAGATACTACGTTATGAGCTGCCATAACTTCCATCCTGCTCCCACCCCAGCAGCTCACACACTGGGCACAGATACAGCCACTGCACTCATCTACAGACCATTGCCTCTTAGCCAGGAAATGGTCCCAGTTCTTTATGTTTGTGTGTTGTTCCTCATATGAACTATGCAGCAACTGCTTTGCATAAGAAGACACGTATTTGAGTTGTGGATACTTTCACTGGACATCTGATATGGAGGAAGATGAATCCCATCTTTATTCCACATGGGCAATGGAGCTTTTTCTACCCTTTCTTCATTGAGCTATGGATTTATGTGGCAAAATGGGTAACAAAGAAGTACTTTAATGTGAATTATTTAGCCCAAAGTATTGCCATTTGCCTTTCCATCATTTGACTCATGACATAGATCGGACTTACAAAATGGACTGTGTAGCACTCTGCCCTCAGGCACTTCCATGGGAGCAACATGGACCCTTTTAATGGAGACTGAGGATGAGAGAGCAAAGTCTGGGGAGACTTAGGCTGTGATGAAAGGCTAGGGGCAAGGGCATCAGGGTGCTGGAACAGTGTAAGGCCCCTTAATCACCAGAGCTCTAGGAAAAAGTTGACTAACAATGATTAAGAGCATGGCTCAAGTCAAGAGGTGTCTAGATCACCTTATGAGTGCCTGCTCAACTTTATTCTCAATGATTCTTTAAATTCTGTGCATGTTGCCAATGCCTGGCTTTCCTTCATGAGCAAGGTGCTCCCTGCTGAAACTCAAGACCTATTGACTGTCTCTGATCCACTGTCACTGGCTCAGTTGCTGGGACGAAGATGGATTTTCTCACCTGCCTGTCCATGCACAGTTCTGGGTGGTGGTTATGTTCCCTGCCAAAGCAGTGACCAGGATGGCTGCAAGGATCAGAACAACCCTCTTCATTTTCCCTTTTGCTTAACAAGTCTTTCCTAATATCAAGGCTAAATTCTCTGCTGTAATTTAATCCCGTGACTTTCCTGTCCTGCCTCCAGATTCCTATCTTTATAGCATAAAAAGGAACGGCAAGGTGGACATCATTGTCAGAGAAAGGGACCTAAATTTGGGTTTATATCCACCCCAAAGGGATCTAACATTGCTGTTGCCAAAGGAATAGGTAGGAACTGGCACAGATATGCATGAAGAACAATGGAACAGAAAGAAAAACAGGTATCTTGTTTATTTTCCTTTTTCAGAGGGGAATAACTGAAACTTATAAAAATTGCATGAGTTAGGTCACATAGGAGTTCTGCAACAGAACCAGAAACTGCATCCAAATCTTCAGAGAGCCTAGAGGAGCTGTAATAGCTTAGCTGTAAAAACTTCCTTCCTTTCCAGCAGCTGCAAATGACAATCACACATCCAAATAAACAAAACCTTTGCCAAAAATACAGAACTACAAAAAAATTCCCTCCCTTGGTCACAAAGGGTGGCCACTTGAAGCCTGCGCAAAACCCAGGGACACCAAATGCAAATGTAGAGGTAGAAATGTTGACAATAAGGTTTAGTGAGGCTTGGCAGTATTAGGTTTAGGGTTGGACTTGATCTTGAAGGTCTTTTCCAATCTAAATGATTCTATGATTCTATGTCAGAGGCTAAAGATCTTGCACAGAAGGTGGTTACCCGTCTGGTTTCTACTTAGCCTGGATCACCTTAGCATAATCATGTGTTCCCTGGGTGCTGCTTCAGAGCTGGGGTTGATTTACAATTCCAGCCTTGTCTTACCTAATGCTGGAAAATGAATGAAGTATTGGTTTTCCTCGCTGGTTGCCCACCAGCCCACCAGATGATGCCCATATCATCTGATTTCTGTCCAAGACTAGACAGCAGTACAGCTGCCTTTTCCACACACTCTACTAAAGGGACTTGGTCTTGAGAGAGAGCACAAGACTGGTCCTGGGAGAGCCAAGGGACAAGTTTTACCATGGCAGGAACATATGTAAAAAAACCAGTACCTCCTCTCCTGGGCCCAAGGAAGAACTGAGCTCTCATTAGGCATCACAGCCTGCATCTTCTTGCACCCAGGCATTGTCTTCTAGCCACCGTGTCTCTGTTCACATCTACCTTCACATCTCCTTACAAGCAGTGAGTCCCCAGGAGTGGAGGACTTGATTCAGGTCCTCTGATTTCAAATAGAAAGCAGGGAGAAGCAAAAATTAATATTGCCATCCCATGTTATTTTGTCAAAGAAAAGGGGATTAGCAAGTAGGAGATGAAAAGTCTCCACTGCCCGAGCCATCTGGCAATTCTAGCTAATGTAGACATAATCATGAAGCCCTGATCTGCCAGCCTGGGGGTTTGTAGGCTAGGAGATAAGATCAGCCAGGATGGGTGTTGCAACCCTGAGCCCTACGAAGAGCTCCCCAACCCCTCCGTGCCTTCTCAAACCCTTCTCTCAAGAATAGAAACTGAGAAAAGAAAACAACCCAACCCAAGCTCCCCCTGAGAGACTGATTTATTCTAAGCTGTCAGGAAAAAGAGGAGACAATGTGAACTACAGACAACAAATGCAATTAAAAGGGGAGGGGAGGGAGAGGTCCTCCTTGTAATCACTGTTTCCGGAAGGCAATATGCTGTGGATTATAACGTCTCAGGCCCAGAGTGGTACCATATGGTGAAGCTCTGTTCATCCGACATTAAATCCTGGCATTTTGCAGCTGTCAAGATAAAGCTGTTTGTATGAGTAACATTGTAGTTTGTTTATAGGGAAATAATATGTAGCGAGTTATGATTAATCAAGGTGTCCAAAACCTGCTGCAGGCTCCTGAAAGAGATTGGGTTTCATGGCAGAAGCTTTGTCTCTTAAATTATTGACATCTTTTTTTTCTTTTTTTTTTTTCCTTTCTTCTTCTGTGTGTCTGTGTGTGCTGCTGTTTCTCCCTCCTCCCCAGGGCACGTGCGGAGTAGGGAAGTGGAAGATCTCATCTCTAGGCAGCTCCCTGGTTCTCCTTGCTCTGCAGCCAGGAGGAAGCCAAGGGAGAGGCCTGGTACCATCCTTCAGCTGACAGATGATGCCTTTGCTGCACTGGGCACACGGCTGGTCCTTCCAGAGCAGAATATGCCCCTTCTTCCCCCAGAAAACATTCTTTGGAGGTCTGGAGCTTTTCTCCACGCAGGTCCATGGTATTTTCATTGCTGGAAATGCTGTCATCCTGTAATTAGCAGGGTGGCATGTATGCAAAGCCGTGATCTTTTGCCTACACACCTTACTAAGACAGTTTGAGCTGTCCCGTGGGATCCTTGAGTGGGAGAGAAGCCAAAATGCTACGCTGGTGTGAAGTCTCTCCTAATGATGCTGGTCTGCCCCTGCCATAGAATCATAGAATCATTATGGTTGGAAAGGACCACCAGGATCATCAAGTCCAACCTTCATCCTAACACCTCTCTAGCCACTAGACCATGGCCTCAAGTGCTACATCTACTTGTTTTTTGAACGCCTCCAGGGATGGTGACTCCACCTCCTCCCTGGGCAGCCTGTTTCAGTGCCCAGCCACTCTCTCAGTAAAGAATTTCTTCCTAATATCTAATCTAAACCTCCCCGATGCAACTTGAGGCCATTTCCTCTCATTCTGTCATGAGTAATTTGGAAGAAGAGACCAACACCAGCCTCGCTACAACCTCCTTTTAGGTAGTTGTAGAGAGCAATAAGGTCTCTTCATATAGACTGACACTGCACCTCTCCATCACAACAACCCCGCTGTGTCTTGCTCAGCAGCTCCATGCTTCAAACAAAGCATGCAAGGCAGGTGAGTGAAGAGTTGGTATGGCAAGAATCTCAGCTGAAGCTGTGTTGAAAGACCTCAGGACTTCAGTCACCCTCCTATCTAGTGTGCTTCTATGAACAAACCCTGGACATGTGGTCAGCACCACAGAAAACCAGATTATTTTGTGTCATCACATAACTGTGATTGTCATAGTCCATCGGAGAGGTGTCTGTGTGTCGTACCCAATGGGTTCTTCTTTTGTTTGGATGCTCTTGCCATGTTGGGAACAAGCCTTTGCGCAATTTTGTCTTGTTCTTCAAAATGTAACAGGGGGTAGCTAGTGGCTACTGATGGAAAGATAAAGGACAAGCTTTATTCCTGGCTGCTCCTAGTCACATAGGAGCTATAAAATTTGACTGTTTAAGAGCAGAAAACAGGTGGTTTGTAGCAGAATAGCTCCATAGAAATCAGTGCAAATTTACACTAGAAGACACTGCACGTTGTTATGAGATTTTCCTGGGAAATTTTACAATCAGCTTGTCCTCCCTCTCCCAGTTTTCTCTGCTTCAGTCTCTTGTTTGGACACTTCGGTGACTCTGATCACATCAGCAGGGCACACAAATCTCACTCTGTTCCTTTGGACAAGCTTTTTCTCAAGACTTCTACACAAAGACACAGGGCAAACTTAGGATCTGGCTTAATAACACGCACACACGAGTTATACTCTTTCTCAATGGAAATGCAACAGCCTTTTAATCTGCAAATTCATCACTGCTGTCCTCCCACCACAAGCCCCCCGAGGAGATTTATACCTCCTTCCCTGCCCCTATCAACACTTGTTGCTGATTAGTCGATATTTGCAGGTTGATCCTTCGGAATAAGATGCCTGGCAATGGCACCCACCCCATCTTCCTGGATGAGATGCTTATAGGAAACCATCCTATTCGTAGGAGGCTGTTAATAGGGGTTGCAGAGAGAGTTATAGATAATCAATCCAGAAATCACATTTGTAAACGGCCCCTGTAGCTGCTTAATTAAACACAGCATTCTGGCATTAGACATTAAGGTGCTGTAAGGTCTATTTGTCTTCTCAGGAAGTATCCCAATAATATATTTGCAATTCTGTGCTAACCCATCCTGATCTCACCTGCCTTTTGTGGATTAACAGGATAAAGTGATTTAAACAATGGTAGGTAACTTCTGGAGAAGGTGTGGAATCAATGAGAGTGGTGAAGGAATATTTGCCTTTGATGCTCTGCTGAGCAAATTGTTTCTCTCTTTCAACTTCCCTCTTGCATCTGTCACCTTGGCTGCACTCTGCAAACCTCCGAGTCACCAAGAATCTTTCTCCTCATTACAGAGAGCTCAGTATGTGGCAAGCAGAAGGGCATCAGCCAAGTTATTCCTGCCAGAGGGACAAGGGAGAAAAGGAGGGATTTAGAGCCAGGTAGGAGATGGTAGGAGAGTCAAGTTTTCTGCTCCTGTTGCCATAGGCAAGCAGGATTGGTGGGGATGGTGGTGCTTGCTCTGTTCCATGGGTCAGCGGCAGGCCATTGCCCAGTTTGGCCAAGTAGGCAACAGAGTTAGAGCCGTTTGGCTGCTCTGGGCAACTGTCTCCTTGCTTGGGGCTGAGGGAAGTGTTCACAATAAATACACTCATCCCCATAATAATAATAATTATTATTTTTTCACACTCCCTCTTAACAGATGTACATTTCGGAAATGTCTTTGGTGATATTTTTTCTTCCTCCTTCTCATCTAATTTCTCTTGCAAATCCTTGTTCTTCAGTCCCTCTACTGATTCCACCTCCAGAGAAAATTCAGTCTTGGAGGGTATAATTGGCTGCTCTTGGGAGACTGGGCTAGGTCTCGGGAGCACCTCAGTCACCTCAATGTCCTTTCCTCCTTTCCAGAATCCACCTGCTCCCCAGGTGCAAGATGTCCAAATTCCTTCTCAGATTTCTAGACAGCCAGCAGCTGGGGCAGAGATAATAAATTGCAGATTTCCACAGGAAAAATCAAATATGCATCATTTTACCCTAACAAATCCCCAAAGGATTCAAGGAGGGAAAACTTCTTTTCTCTCCACTTTTCCACTAAGTCACAATATATATTGCTTTTTCTGTGTAAATTTTGGTGGAGCCTAAAAATGCTGTGAAGAAGTGCAGGCCCTACCACAGAACTCAGGTGAGGGATCCTGAACAAATGTTGTGACTTCATCCCATATTATAGCAATTTCCATGTTAGTAAGGACCTCAGTTATTTAGAATAACTTCTTACACCCTCATATTTTGATTTGCCCATTGCCAGAAAGTCTTGAAGACAGCCATGGTGGTGGCACTTCCAGTGAATAAAGCCATCATGACTTTCAGGGGTGACTTCAGATCTCCCTCCTGTAGGGCGCTGTGAAATTTAAAGCACTATTGTGCAAATGAAGTGATGGGAGATTTTCCAGTGTGAGAAAGAATTTGCATGGCCCCTGCTAATCATGGGAGAAGCCAGCCCCTTGGGTTGACCACAAAGAGGTGCTGGGTACCATTTTAGACATCCCATTCCCCACCTGGCCCCAGTACAATTTCTGAAAGGTTTTGGAGTCTCATCAGCTCTGCCATATCTGCTAGCATAGAGCATCTCAAATGGCACAAAAAGCCTGTGTGCGAGGAAATATGTAATTCTTTTCCTACTAGAAATGAAGATGTATTTTCTAAGACTATGTCAAAGGGAGCTGCAAAACAAAACCAGTCTGTGCTAGTCTAAACGATTAGGTGTGGAAAGCCCAGATCATATCCAGCCTTCTTGGTGCCACAAGCCCATCATGGAGAAAAACTCTGGAATATGAGTCCATCTTATGGATACGGACTGTGATAGCCCTTTGTTTAATGAACAGGGCCATTTTTATCACCAGTCCTCATAATTTGTTGTGCATCTTGACAGGGTGAGAGATTGAGCCAGAAATCATCGCCGTGTAAGAGAGGTGGGTGGTAGTGGGATCTGGTCACGCTTCAGCATGCCGTGACCCTGCTCTGTCCTCCCAGCTTTCATTAATCTGCTGGTGACAAGGGCACATAAAGCACTCGGTCCTGCTTTTCCCCAGGGTAGGAGGTGGCAGTGATGCGGGAAGTTGTGCTGGAAACAGACAGTCCCTGTGGTACATACATCCTTGGGTGAGACCAAGGCTGGTGTGCCCAGCTGATTGTTGAGATGTCCTCTGGCAGGGTACACTTCATGGGACATGTAAGAAGATAAGGGAAAAGAGAGGAG
>VZZY01023557.1:245270-310849 GCA_013400335.1 Eurystomus gularis
CTTCGTGGCAGATAGGAACAGGATTCAGGAGCCAGATTTGGGAACTGGATTCAGGAATACATTGATTGGAATCAAAAGCAGAACGGACAGAGTCCTCCTCATGTACTGGCCATTGAAGAACGGGCTTGACCCTCGTGATCCCTCAGCTTTATACTGACTATGCTGTCCATGGGATGGAATCCCTCGCTGGCCAGTTTAAGGTCCCCTGTCCTGGCCACTTCTCCCTGCAGGTGCCACCTCTTACTGACTACACCCCAATGTGGGGCACAGGGTTCCTCAGTGACCTTGGTCTGCACAGGAGCAAGGATAAGCAAGAGCCTTTCTGCACACCCCAACCCTTGGTAGTAACTCTAGACATGGAGTGTTACCACTGCTGGAAGCAGAGATTGTGGGTAAAGATCTGCAGTTACCTTCAGTCAGTGCCGAGACTGAGAAAAGACTGAGCTGGGAAGTGAAATCCCTGAACAGAATTAGCTCTGTTCTAGCTGAAATGAGGACAGGTGGGAGTCAGCTTGAGATGCAAACACCTAGGTTTTGGAGTCAGTGAGACATGAGTCTCCACATGATCTGGGTGCCCATTCTCCTGCCAAATCCAACAAAAAGCTAAACCCACTAAAAAGCACTTTGTCTCACCCTACAGTAGACTTCAGCATTTTGTGAGCTCTGGGTTTCATTGACTTTAGTGACGAGAGCTTCATGAACATACATGCAGGCCTGTTCACATACCTGTCCTTACCTAGGGCTCTGTAAATGCCATTGAACATCTTTGTTTAGGCAGCTAAAATCCTCTTCCCTCCTTGGATATTTGTAATGTACATGTCTGCACCTGAGCCAAGTGTCTCAGCTCCCTTTGCAGACAATTGAGATTGAGTCAATATCATCAGTGGAGTTTAAGCTGTCATTCAACCGATGAAAAGCGAATGTCATCTCTGGAGGAGATGAATCACACTAAATTTCATTGCCCACACTGACTGTCTCTTCTGATAAAAAGAGCTAAGGATGACATGCTAAGAGATAGATTCCATGTTGTAATTCTTGGATACCTTCCCTAGATAATTGTCTAGACTCCTTCCACAATCATTGATGAGATTGGCACCTACAGGCGGTGAGTCCAAGCCTTTGTCTTAGATGCCCCACAGGATAACGACACCCATCTTCTTGCTTCTGACTGCAGAGGGGACATAGACTGCTCTTGCATATCACACATATGCAACCTGTTAATTTACCTTAAGCTACGGTGCACTACCATCACTGCGGTCAAATAAAGGTGGTCAGCCACAAAAATCGGCCTTCTCCAAGTTTGTGAGGAAATCTGGAAGCGCCATATGTGTATTGAGTTGTACCTGTCTGTGCAGGCACATTTCACTTGCTCTGTGTTGTTTGGTTCAGACACATTAAAGCCCAACTCTTCCTGCAGTCTATGGAAGTCAGTGAAGGTGTTGAGATGTGCATGATGCAGCTGAATCCTTTGCTGTGTATCTCAGCACCCTTCCACCAACAGAACTACCATGCTACAGGACAGATTAACAATGACCTTTGACTTCACCATAGGAGAGAAAATTAAGATGGATATATTGAGAGAAGAACTATTTTGATTCATACCCCACCCCAGGCCTGCACATGCCCATAGAAGCAGAAGATGAAGCAACTGCTGTGAAAGATTCACTAAAGGAATAAAAATGCACATTTGTTTATTAAGATTTCCCTTTGGCTTTGCCACCAAATCCTGCTACAAGAATACTCCTGTTGATCTCCTCAGAGGGATTTTTTTCATCCGCTTCTCCACCGAATATTGAGAAATATGTTATGTGAAATATCAAGACTAATTAGACCAAATGGCGCTCAGATCTGTCGCCGGTTTTCTGGAGGATTGCTGACAGCTTAGGAGACTTTATTTTTCTTTCTTGTTAAGTAATTATGAACAATTCTTCGCATAGTTGAAAATTCCTATGGAGACCTTAATGAACAAGGGATGGCTGTGGGAATGGAGAAAGTGTGAGAGCGTGTGTTTGTGTTTGTGTGTTGTGTTGTGGGTGGAAGGGTGTGGGTTTGAGAAAGGGGCATGTCTTCATGGTGGGCATGCTTTGGAATGCACAGCACATGTGGGGAGGAAAGCACGCTTGGAAGCAAAGGGCTCGCTGCCCGCAGCTGCAACGTGGTCATATGGGAGGGGGGGAGTGTCAGCTTTGTAGAGGGTGTTTCTATGTCATATTTGTGGTTTCCTGAAGTGAGCAGTGGTTCAGGCAGAGTTTTTGAGGGCTGGGAGGTTGATGTGTTTCTCTTGTGGTGAGAAGGAGGGTTTTCCTGAGGAGCTGCTGAGTTGTGTTTCAGGGTGCAGGCATTGCTGCAGGAGCTTGAAGGGTTGGGAGGTGAAGCTGGCTGGGCACAAGGAGAGGGGCTGTGGGATGGCTGAGACAATGCAAGGCTAGAGAGTGCAGCCAGAGCTTGTTCATTTGACTGAGGATGGCAAGAAAAAAGCAGGAGTGGCTGCAAAAGGGACCAGGGCTCAAATCATGGAGAGCGCAGCTCCTGGGAGGGCTGCTGAGAAGAATGAGCACCTCAAGATGTATGATGAATCCTCCCTTTCCATGGTTTTTGATGAAATGTTCATCCAGCACTGAATCCATGGAGATGTCTTAATCCTAGTTGATACCCAAAAGATAGGGTTGTTAGACTGAGTGTCTCATAGTGGCCCAGGTGTGGAGGTGTGCTTCAAAACACCACAAGAAAATGCAAAACGCCACTGGAGTGTCCCCTTTCCATTGTTCCAGACCTTGTGGAGTGTAAAACCTCACTGCTTCTCTGGCCAGAGATGGGTTTCTGGGAATCTGTGATGTGAGATGTGAGAATCCAAACCTTGTCTCCAGCTCACAGACATTCCTCAGCAGCAGGACCTGAGCAGCAGCTCCAGTAAGCCTGGACTTCACCACCTCCTATTCTCACCCAAAATTTGACCCCCTCCTGGACCTTCTCTTCTAGTCTATCAGGCTTTCACTTGAGTGTTTCCTCTCCTTTCCATTTTGTTGGCTGGTGTTAGTTCCCTGCACACTGAGCTGACAGCTACATTAAGAGACCTGAAAATACCGTAGCAGAACTAAAGCAATTATTGTAATGTAGCTTTAACAGAGGCTGTAATGAGAGAGAATTAAAAATGTGCCAGTCTCATCACAATTTGGTGTTTGTGTGACCTTCCAGGGGTACTGTCAGATGAGGAATGCAGCATTCCCTCTGCTGTTCCCTTCTTTCTCTTGTCACAATAAGGAAGAAGCAGAGGGGAAGGGAAAAATTAACCCAAATCCACCCGTCCTTCCTCCAGGGATGTCTGGGGTTCAAAAGTACTCTGGTACTGAAGAGTAGAGAGGTTTTAATTACGGAATAAAGCTCAATCAGTCCTTATTTCATTCACATCAAATCTGCCTGGTAGACCCCACCACCATTAAGGTGAAATTTAGGCTGTAAAGAGACCATTGGTGCAGGAAAGTGATACAGGTCTGGGAGGTGGCCTCTGAATGCAGCTTGTGAGAGGAAGGGCTGCATGACAGGGCAGCCAGCACCATCAGCAGGAGGATAAGGCAGGAACAAGAGCACGAGACTAGACCAGATGCAACACCCTGCAAGTGAAAAACCTTTCTTAAAGGCTTCAAGATGGGATAAAACAGGTGTTGAAAGGAATGCTTTTGATTCCTAAAACAATGCCTCACCAAGCTGCAGTCTTGTCACAGCTCCTCAGGTCTGAGAGAAGGAGCTGAGCTCACACAACCCCCATCCCTTAGCACCAGATTTCTCCTACTTTTCACACTACAGGCTGCTTCTCTTCCCTGCAGCCTCCAATGACCTCCCAGCTGCTGTCCACCATACTGATGTGTGAATCATTCAAGAAAGATCTCACCAGGGTGTCACAACCCTGCCTGTGCACACCTGTGCCCTTCCCTGATTGGTGCAGACCAGACGTCTCAGCATATCCACACTTGTACTAGAGAAACCAGCAGTGCAGATTTTGCCCATCTGCAAATCAGGGTTGGTGGCACTTTACCTCCACTTTTCCCCTCTCGTTCTCCACTTCTTCTGCACTGTGTATGCAAGTGCCCTGTCCAGTAACCCCACCACCTTATGTCTTTGTCCATGTGACATGCTTTCAGAAGTTCCCAGTAGGTGCAGATAGTTCTCCCTCTCATTACCTCAGAGCAGATGGATGGTGCAGCATGGCGGGGGGAATTCCGTCGTTGAATCATGACGACTTGTTGTTTCACTAACTCAGAGTAGGCTGAGAAGTTGCCAACAAGCAACAAGTCCTTGGCCTTCATGCCACTAGACACAGGTGTGCAGGGAGCCTTTTTGTCAACAGGTCTTGGTGTATGCCATGCTTCAGCTAAGAGAGCATGGCTATGACCACTGCAAAATATCAGGCCTAATGCCTAGAGCAAAACAAGGCTCATTAGTGAGAGATGAGGTGATGCAACAGATTGCCTCTCTTTCTGGGGTCATTGAACTAAGCAGCACTTGTACAACATGGTATAATTAGACCTTTCTAATCCTGTCAGAATATAAGCCTTGTAAATGTAGGAAGGGTTCCCCATCTCTTGTGTAAATAGGCTGTTGTGGAGAGCCAGGTGAGTGCTTCAGCAGCAACCAGCTCAGCATATGACATCAGCATTAACAGATGCAGGAATATTCAGTTCCACAATTATTTGCAAGGCACAGAAAGATTTTTGGATTCAGAAAATATGGATTTCACTCTAGGGGCAGATACAGAAGGTCTGTCCAGGACTGCACTCCTGGGACAGTGTGTTTTAAGGAGGGGTTTTATTTTCAGCACAAAGCTTATCCCAGCCATGTAGAACAAGTTGGACTTTCCTGTTTGCCTGACATGCTGCTGAGGGTAGCCATAATTCAGTCAGAGGCAAGATCAGGAAAAAAAGACAAACATCTAAAAAGGAGAACAGCTTTGCAACTATTAGACAAGTCAAACTGCTAGAAAACACCAAGTAAAAGTGGCTCCAAGTCCCCAGAGTGGTCAGGAAAGAGATGGCAGGGAAAGCATGATACCATCCACCAGCTCAGAAACAAGTGCTGGAAGTTTGCACCTCCATTAAGAGGTAGAGTCCCCCCCTATATCTATAGTTTGTGCTTTGGTAGTAGACCTCAACTAGCATGTATATGCTAGTGTGACATCTCATTGACTATAGACCTCCACAGGGCATCCTATGGGCTTTCTAGTAGGAAAGGAAATCATAGAATGGTTTGAGTTGGAAGGGACCTCAAAGATCATCTAGTTCCAACCCCCCTGCCAAGGGTAGAGACACCTCCCACTAGACCAGGCTGCTCAAGGCCCCATCCAACCTGGCCTTAAATACCTGCAGGCATGGAGCATCTAATCCAGCGTAGTGTTCTTCTGTAAGATATCTGAAAGGGAAAGGAGGCTTAGGAAATCATTCAACTAAGGAAGAGAGTAGGAGGAGGCCATTACCATGTGGCAGACTCTGATGTGTTATATGCTACTCTGTGACTCCTTTCTTTATGATCAGGACCAAAACCACAGGAAAAGATGTTCTCTGAAAACAGACTTTTGTTCTCATCATTAAAAAGGGCTGTGGGATGTTGTGGCAAAGGGGATGAGTCTAAACACAAAATGAAGTGAAAAACAGCCTGGCTTTCATTATGTTCTCATGAAACCTATATGACAGGCGTCTGAGCCCAGCAGTTACCAAGAAACATTCTTCCTTTGTAATCTCTGACTTTGGAAAAGTTTGGAGAAAACAACCACAGTAGAGTTCAGACTTCTTCTGTGGTACCTGACTATATTTAGAGGAGCAGTAGATGTCAAACAGCCCACTTGGCCTAGAGGTCAGAGGAGTTGTGAAGCACTTTTCTAAACATATCACCAAATGCCATTTGGGATGGCCTGGGGTGCCTGAGGAAAACAGACATGGCACAGGACCAATTTCTGGGCTGGTAGTGGAGGCCAGGCAGGACACCATGGGACATTGCAAATGGCACTCAATGTCTCTGTACGCAGCTGGATCCAACCCGCTGCATTATAGCCATGCTAAAGTGCAGCTAGTTGTCAAAGTGGAAGCCTTGATCCATCTTCATCTATTTTCTGCTTTCTTCATTCCCATTGCTAGGATAACAGAACTTGCCTCTACCGCAGTGTGAGGCATGGAAGGAATGGTGATGCAGAAGAACTTGAGGTCCTGCTGGCGACAGGAGTGCACTATATGCTGACATCGCTATGCTGTCCTTCATCATTACAACCAAGCACATTGGTTAGCATCTTGTGCATAGCCCTAAGGCAGAAAAAACCCACATCTCATTTCCAGACTTGCTGTGCTAGTAGCTGCAGGACCCTGGATTTCCCATCTTGAGCCCTCACTGTCCCAATGTGTTTGGCTCAAGTGGAGCTGCTTAAGTCTAGGCAGCTGCTTGTGGACCTTGCCCATGATGCTTAAGTATCAGCAATGCCTTGTCATGGTGGTAGAGACGTGTACATGTTTGTTTCTAGATACGTTGCTCTACCCCATCCAATCTGCATGCTGTAGTCTAGATCCTGGCGCTGGCCCCTGCAGGGGTGACTGTTCTCTACTCACTCTAGGCATGTGCATGCTCCCTTCTAGATATCAGTGTCATCCATATAATAAGGCTTTATTCATAGAATAATAAAATAATTTAGGTTGGAAGGGGCTTCCAGAGGTCATCAAGTCCAATCTCCTGGTCAAAGGGGGAGAGGACTTTTTCAGACAAACTCATGTTGGGTTTGAGGCCCTTCTGTGTTCAAGTTTAGGGTTAGTTAGAAGCCATTTCCTTTTATCCTATCACTTGCTATTTGTGAGAAGAGACCAGCACCCATCTCTCTACAACCTTCTTTCAGGTTAACATAGAGAGTGAGAAGGTCTTCCCTGAGCCTCCTTTTCTTCAGCATAAGTAACCTCAGATCCCTCAGCCACTCCTCATAAGAGTTGTGCTCTTTTGCTGCAGCCAGACACAGGGGAAAGCTACAGGATAAAGGGATTCACACTGTGCTATATAACAGCACTGCTTGGACACTGCTCTGATAAAGTACTTCCTGAAAACCTTAGAGTTTAGCCTCAAGAGGCACCTAGGAGCTCATGTGTTCTCATTGGTGGTGCATGACAAGCTATGGGCATCATTGAGGAAGCTGAGATCAGTTGCTGGGGGGTCCAAGACAGGAGCAGCCAGCTGGGATGCAGCTCAGTTCTCCACTTGTGTCTTGGTCTTGGTTGAATTGCATAGGTTTGAATTCAATGAACAGCTTTAGCCAGGTAACAGGCATGAGGTCTAAGTTGGTCTTCTAGGCTGGTCTTTCTATTGTCAATGGAGAGAGAGAGGAATTTCAAAGGAGAAAATTATCTCTTCATGAATTAAGTGTGCAAAACAGGTAGTATGAAGTAGTCACTGAAAGTGTGAAGGAAGGTGACTTGCCAGCCATCATGCTCCTACAACCCATCGTACATATCTGTAGCCATTCAGGGCACCCACCAGTGTTCTAAAATCAGTTTCACAATATTTAGCTCCTCTTTGTATGTCAATATAAAGAAACTAGGGATGCAAGCTCAGATTTCCTTTTTTCTTCTCCATATTAGGCGTCTTTTGACTTGAAAAGGGGTGATCTTTCATGACAGGAAGAGTTATGAAATTATAGTGTTGCTGCAGATGGCATTTAAGGGAGGTTCCTCCCATCTGTTTGCTCTTGAGAGTGTTAAATTCCTGATGTTATAGATTTTTGTAAAAGGCAAAGTATATTTTCAAGAACTTAAAGTCTGAGCTACCATATCAGCGTTCACAGCCACATGGACAATAAGCAGGGGGACAATCTGCAGAAACTTGGCTGTATGGCCTCTGTAAAAGCAATTCTGCCTTTGTTCTGCAAGATGAAGTGACTTCCTCCCAGGAGAAATTTATTTACAGCTTCAGCACTGCTTGGAGTTCAAGTCACAGCTTTTGTTATTTGGAGAGCTGAAGTTTCTCTTGCAGAAATGAGATCATTCCTGTAGTTCATCTTAGAAATAATCCTTGTAATCTGGACTAGGATAGACTGTCATCAAACTCTTCCCTCCCCAGTCACATTTACTCCATCATACCAAGTGATTAGTAGACATCTTAATACTGCTGTTTCTTTTCTGTGATCTACAGGAGATGGTGAGAGTTTTTCTTCTAATTCCCACCCTAAAACAATTCCTGGCCTATTTATCCTCATTTTTACTTATGTTCACACTGTCATTTTTCTCGAGTACCTCTTCATCCTCCCTGGTGCTTACCCCAGGTCTGTTTAGAAAAGTGATTTTATACATGGAAAAGATACATTGGTTTTCAGCTTATTTCCAGCTGGGTAGGTGTTTGAAGTATGGCTATGCAGGTCTCAGGTGGTAAAAAGATGGAAATGTATCAAAGAACTAGTTAACATCAAAGCAACTCCCTTACGGAGAGGTCTCTCCTCTTCCAAATACTACTTTTGTTAGATTTGGTATGATATCACTTGTTTGTATTTCAGTTCATGCTGATTGTCTCTTGTCTATTCACTGGGCACCACTGAGAAAAGTCTGGCTCTGTCTTCTTTATGCCATCCCGCCAGGTATTTATATACATTTATAATATCCACTTCTCAAGATGAGCCTTCTCTTCTCCAGGCTGAACAGTCCCATCTCTCTCATCTTCTCCTCATATACCAGATGTTGCCCAACCCATTTATCATCTTTGTGGCCCTTTGCTTGGCTCTGTCCAGTAGGTCCATGTCTGTCTTGTACTGGGGAGCCCAGACTGTAGGCAGCACTCCAGATGTGTCCTCACCAGGCCTGGGCAGAGGGAAAACATCACCCCCCTCCACCAGCTGGCAATGGTCTTCCTTAAAAAAAGTCCTTTTTCAAAAAAAATGAGGCCTGAAAGCAAATCTGTGCTGTCTGTTTGAGAGCTACAGCAGACAGCTGAGTGGTTTCAATGCCCAGCACGCTTCGTCCTCAGCTCAGATATTTTTGCAGCAGGGAATTCCGATAAAGTTAGGGTGTCTGCAGCATTTTTAAGGTTTGTCAAGATCATTCCTGCAGCACTGAGCACTGATGTAATGCCTTGTTGAGAAATAAAAGGGAGAGGAAAAGGCGCATTTTATTTTTGGATTGAGAGTTAAGACCTTTCAGATAGCACTATTTCCTGACTTTAATGAGCAGCATATCTTGATCCAATCTTTTTCATTGCCTTTTTGTCCCCCAATCATAGGATTTTTATTTTAAAGGACACAAGCCTGCAAACATCGTGCTCAGCTCTGCTTGAGCCTTCTGGAAAATAATATGCCAGTTTTGGAGAGGTTTGCAAAGAGTAACAGGCAACAAGACAGGGCCTGTGATTTGTGTTTGCGTGTCATTTAGAGAAACAGAAAGTGGCTGATCACAGAAAAGAGCCTTTGCGAGTTCAGTACCCTCCATTTTGTGACCCTCAAAGTCTTGTTACCAACAAAAAATCCACGCTATTTCTGTAGAAAAAAAAACGCTCTTATTTTTAGCCTAATTACAGTATTAAAAATTGGATTCCCCCTGTACTTGGTGCTGGTGAGGCCATACCTTGAGTATTGGGTTCAGTTTTGGGCACCTCGACACAAGAAGAGCATCGATGTGCTGGAGTGGGTCCAGAGAAGGGCAATGAAGCTGGTGAAGGTCCTGGAGAACAAGTCCAGTGAGGAGTATCTGAGGGACCTGGGGTTGTTTAATCTGAAGAAAGGCTCAGGGGAGACTTTCTTGCTCTCTATAACTACCTGAAAGGAGGCTGTTAGAGAGGTGGGTGCTGGTCTGTTCTCCCAAGTAACGAGTGATAGTACAAGAGGAAAAAGCCTCAGGATTTACCAGGGGAGGTTTAGACTGGATATTAGGAAAGATTTCTTCACTGAAGGTGTTATCAAGCACTGGAACAGGCTGACCGGGAAAGTGGTTGAATCACCATCCCTGGACATGTTTAAAAGCTGTGTAGATGTGGTGCTGAGGGTCATGGTTTATCAGCAGACTTGGTAGAGTTAGGTTAATGATCGAACTCAGTGATCTTAAGGGTCTTTTCCACCCTAAATGATTCTGTGAATATGGCTGAGCTCATTTGGTCCTACCTTAGCATGAAGTTGGGTGATCTGCTACAAGACGCCACTGCACCTGTAGCATTCAGCTGGTTCCCAATCACTCTGAGAGGTACCAGCCACGCTGCTGTTACCACTTCAACGCTTTACTGGGGCACACAGCTGGCCTCTGAGATAGCTAGATATGGAAATGCCAGATCCTAAATGGCTCCTGTTGGAGATGCAGACAGAAAACCTATGAACCTCCACCCCAGGAAGACAAATGCTCATCACTGAAGGCACTGTAAGATCGTTCTGTCCATTCATCCTGGCTCACTAGGAAATGCACGCCAGCAACATCATCACAACTGGAGACTGCTGGTCTCTGCAGAGCTCACAATTACTGACTAGAAAAAATGTATTTATCTTAGAAGAAAAATGGCAGGAAGGGAAGCTGTGTGGGGTGAACCTACATCTAAATTTCAATCTCCTTCATCTAATATAAGGAAAACAAGTTTTAGAGCAAGGTGGAAGGGAGGAGGTGTGTGTGGGGGGGAAGACGTCAGCAGACCAGTTTCTCAGCACAGAGTAGGCTTCTCTGCTTCTGCTTAATTGATTAATTCCTTCTTAGCAGAGTCATCTGTTTGATGTGCTTTTCCATAAAAGCAGTTCAGAAAGTTCATGGGAGTTAATCCGTGAAGATGGCTGGAGCTGCAAAGCCAAGCATCTGATTAAAGGACAAGGCGATCGCTTATAGCTTAACTGCTTTCAAAGTTGTTCCCAAAGTCTTTGCTAACCTTCATATTTCAAAAGTTCATTTCTTGGCATTGGGGAATTTAAAGGAGAAGGTTTCTTTTTAACAACAGTATTATTGTTGCGATCAAAAAAGCAAGTAAAATAAATTCAGAGGAAGGCCACACACAAAGTCACATGCGCACCAGGAAAAAGAAGCAGATGAAAAGATACACGGGCACGCACACACGCAGAGCCTCCTGTTTCACAGCCAATTCAAAACAGCTTGCTCTGAATTCAGCACACGCACTCACCACTCAGAGATAAAGGCAAAGCCATTACTTGTGTCAGTCCTACCTGCCTGTACCCAAGAACTTTGAGAAACAAATAGCAGAAGCGTGTTTTCTCTGTAGGGGTTTGCATTGCTGTTACTTACCACAGAGACTGGCCATCAGGATGGAAAGGGGGGCAAATACTCCAATGAGAGATGTAACCCTGGTGTGTTGGTGCCGAGTGATGTAATGAGGTGACTCAAATCCTCTGATGATGCTGTACAAGGTAGTAATGATGAGAGATGATGTGGAAGAATTGCAGAGGGATGTCACACTGCTGAGTAATTCCCTGATAAAACAGTGGTTGAAATTCAGTAGGAGCAAGTATAAATTGGTACATGTAGGGAAAAAAAGCAATCCTAACTTTACATACAGTGATGAGCTTTGAATAGACTATCACTTAGGAATGAGTTGATGTTTATAAAAAGCAGTTCTATGAATATGTCACCTCAATGCTCAACAGTAGTGACAAAAAGCAAATTGAATGCTAAGAATTAATAGAAAAGGAATAGAAATCAAAATAGAAAACATTATGATGTCCCTGGGTAAATTCAATGTGTGCCTGCTCCTTGAACATTTCAAGTAGCTCTGGTGTCCCCCCTACTACCAGAAAGGATGCAGTAGAACTGGAAAAGCTACATAGAAGAGCAGTAGACTGATGAAAGGTATAGAACAATGAAGTACTCCAGGAATATTTCATCTGAATAAGAAATGACAGAAGCAGAGTATGATAATGGTCTATCAGATTATGAGTGGCATGAAGAGGATGAAAGAGAGCAACTATTTTTTGTTTCTTTGAAAAGAAAAAACGGTGCTTGAGATGATAGCAGGTCAGAACAAAGGACCTGCTTCACACAATGTGCAGTTAATCTGCAGTTAATCTCCCCTTGCCAAGGGATACTGCAAGTGCCAGAAGTTTACGTGATCTAAAAATTTTAAACAACTTAATGGCAAAAAGATTAATGGAATTCCTAGTAATTACCAAGATACCTTAGGAATATTTATGATTCTGTCCTCTAGAGGCTGTAAAAATACCGGCCTTAGTCTGTGCTTGATCTTATACTCTTCTCTATACTGGACTAGATAGATTTACAATGAGATCCACTGTGGATCTTATCAGTCCTTATTAATGGACATGGTGTTAATTTCCCAGCTTCTCCAAAGAACGGAAACTTCATTCTGTCCTGGCCACAGTCAGCCCTGCTCTCCCGGCCATGGTCATCTTGGAGTTCATTAGAATCACCCTCCAGAGATGTTCATCCTCCTTCCAACACAAATTTCTTGGGATGCTCTACCACATCCTTTACTAAACTGTTACACAGGACCACTTGCCTAGGGCCCTTGTATTCATTACCTTGTAGCTGTGTCCCTTGTGCTCCTGATGACAGCTCAGTGTTTGTGTTTTAGGACTTGGGAATTCATAGTGGCCCTCCAGGAAAGCAGGAATCTGACATCTTTTCTGGGTCAGTCTCAGACCTCCTGAAGATGTTGTTGCACACTAATGCTTCACATTTGCCATGGGGTGTTATGCAGGCTTTGAACTCCTAGAAATTTTCCCAAGTTCTTGGAGGTATGACTATGAATCAAACCTCACTGCTTTGCAGTCATGCTATGCAGTTGACATTGCCTTTCAGTATTAAGGTCATAGCAGGTGACGAAAATGATTCAACAGTACAAAAGAATATTGGCCGTGTCAGAATTCAGCTCTACAAGAGACAATGTAGAGTCACAGTGAAAGGGCACGAGCTCTGCACTGCTGCCTTTTTTGTATGACCTTCTCCATGGCACATCACCCCCTTGTACTTCAGCTTCCTTTCAAAGCTTCCCTATTTATGGTGAAGCTGTCTCTCGTTCAGGAGAATTGAGTTAAAAGATGGCCAAAACTGATAATGTCATTACCATTTTTGCTTGAGTATGCCTTATGTCCACACACGTCAAATGCAATATTAATAATACCCACAAGGACAGTCATTATAGTCTCAGTTTCAGTCCAGACTACTTAAAAAACTTAGCAGCCTGGCTCTACCAGGAGATCAGTGTAGATCAAAGGTTTTTTGACAATTCACAGCACTAGCATCTGGTAGATGGTTGATCTGAAAAGAGATTTGTTCAGTCTCTGGGGGGTAGGGTCACAAAAGGTGTAATCTGGATCATGGAAGGAGGAGCCCAGAGACACACAGGAGAGCAACACATATCACTGGTGGCCCTGGGTGAGTGTGTAAAGTCTGGCTATGCAGCAGGGAGCATCTGCTGACAGATCTTCAGCTTCTGGACCAGGCATTCATGTGAAAGTGAATCAACTCAGGAGTCAACCTTGTTTATGCCATGAGGCCTTATTTTTAAAGTCTGTATGCTATTGAGTGACATGCCAGAGCTCTGATCTCCAACTCCAGATGGATATTCTTGGAGGGCTGGAAACAGTTAGAGACTGTTTTGTGTGCTGGTATAAAGGGTATGAGGATCCCTTCTGAGATCTGGCAGTAGATGAAGCCGTCTGCGCAGAGGCAGAGCAGGTTTGTTGAGGATTTGTAGTTCCTCCAGAGTAAACACAATACAAGAGAGGTTTCAGAAGCAAAAAATACTTGGAATGGGACTGGTCAAGGAAATGATAAGTTCTTAATTTATCCCAGCTAGCTTTGTTCACTTGATTGAAGCATCTAATTAAGGAGCACAGTTGCCAATCCATCCAACAACAGCTTACGCCTCTACAGAGTGAAGGAATTATTGAGTAGGAGCAAACAGGCTCACCTCTGCTGGGACTAGGACATCTCACTGAAGTTTGATCAGCTGCAAGGTAGTTGGCAATATGTGAGCTAGTTACTCTGCACTCCCCACATGGTCAGAGCAGACTAAAAGGGCACTAGTGGCCTAACAAGAGAAGATTTCAGGAGAAAGAATCCAAAATATATATCCTAGAAGTATTAACATTTCTCTATTGGCTTTAAATGTGGCCAGGAATGATCACTTCACATGGCCACTCCTATAAGTAGGATAAGCAGAGAGAAAGCATCTAAAATCATGAATGTAGCATCTGTTGATGATAGGATCTTACAAAGGAAATGAACTATGGGAAGTATCTGGACTTATATGTGTTCTTCTATGTGCTTCTCTTATGGCCATGGAGATAGACAGACAGGCTTGCTAGACCATCAGTCTGACCTCACACTGCATTTTATACGTTCTTGCAGAGGTGTCTATATTTGCACAGATTATTCCCCTGAAAGGTAAAAAAGCTTCCTATGGATGATGTTTTGTCAACCACTTACTCCTACTCATTGAAAATATCTTTAAAATGCCAATTGAACAGGAGAGCTGACATAGCCCTGAGTTACCAGGCACAAATCCTGGTGCTGAAACATCCTTGCCCTGGACAGGTTTAAAAGGTACCAGCCCACTTTTTTTCCATTCTGCATAAGGAGAATTGTGGTTGTTTTTTTTCATTTGATTGGGGTTTTTTTCTCTCTTTTCTTTTAATTAAGGGAAGAAAAGCACTCTAGTTGTGGGACGTTAATGAACTAGTCTAAGGAAATGTAGGTAGGCAGGAGATTTGGGAATATTTCATTGGCATCCAGCAGCAAAAAGAATCAGTGAGAAGCTTGTCTGCAAAGGACAGAGCTGAACACTTTCATTAGCAAGGCAGAAGATAGCTTGAAGAAGGCAGAGCCCTCTTGAATGTCTAGAAATGCCAGAGATCAAGTCCCATAGTTCAATTGGGTCATGGAATGACTATGCACAGCTCTTTGTCTTAACATCCTATTAATACACCGACTCGTTCCCTCTCTCTCCATCTCTCATGAAGCATTGCCTTAGGTAGAGGCCAGTTGTTATGATGGATTCACAGTGTCCATTTGCAAGCCAAGACTCAAGCTGTCATCATAACACTCAAGCACTTTATCTTCAGCCCTGCAGTAGTGATGAGAGGCCACAAGCACTAGAGAATCTGCACCACCCATGCTTGTGCCAAAAGCATCTTAGAAACATGTGGGCTGGGTGTGAAGACAGAACAGATGGTTGTCAAGGCTGTGTTCAGACACATGGGGAAAGGAGGTGCAGGGTGATTGAATAACTTTAAGGTCACTCGCACTGTGGAAATTCAACCCATGTGTCCTGCAAGACAGGTGCAAAGGTGCCCAAGAAGGCCACAAGCATCCTGGCTTGTATCAGAAATAGTGTGGCCAGCAGGACTAGGGCAGGGATCATCCCCCTGTACTCAGCACTGGTGAGGCTGCACCATGAATCCTGGGTTCAGTTTTGGGCACCTCAGAGCACAAAAGACATTGAGGTGCTGGAGCAGGTCCAGAGAAGGGCAACAAAGCTGGCGAAGGGTCTAGCAAAAAAGTCTTGTGAGGAGCAGCTGAGGGACCTGGAGAAAAGGAGGCTCAGGGGAGACCTTCTCACTCTCTACAACTGCCTGAAAGGAGGTTGTAGTGAGGTGGGTGCTGGTCTATTCTCTCAAGTAACAAGTGATAGGACAGGAGGAAACATCCTCAAGTTGTGCTGGGGATGTTTAGGTTGAAAAATTTCTTCACTGAAGGGGTTGTCAAGGCCTGGAACAGGCTGCCCAGGGAAGTGGTGGTGTTCTCATCCCTGGAGAGATTTAAAAGCGGTGTAGATCTGGTGCTTAGGGACATGATTTAGCAGCAGACTTGGTAGAGTTAGGTTAATGGTTGGGCATGATGATCTTAAAGGTCTTTTCCAACCTAAACGATTCTATGATTCTATGTCCATTGGACCTGTCTTTCCGTTTTATGCCATCCCCCAGCCCTTGGCTGGAGAGCAGCACAAGCAACATACAAGCTGGGGTTGGACACAGAAATTTGGAAGAGGTAACCTGTGGTTAATGAAGTGGGCACGTGGACCAGTCAAGTAGCGTTATCATCTGTGGGGAAAACAACTCTACCCGAAGGGATCAGGACGGGTCAGACTAAGGACACCACAACTCTCTATGAAAATACCTGTTCTTCCTGACGGTTCAGATAATCCACATTAACAGTTCAGCTGGATTTACTTCCTTATGACAACAAGTGCACAGACTGCTGGGATTTTAGGACAAAAAGTCACCAAGCATATTTTTAACACAAGATTATTTAAGTGAAATGTGTTGGTCTCCTTTCTCCTTCCTTCCACTGAGACTGACCTTCACCCAATTCAGCTTTAGAGAAGAGTTTACTTACGGAGTGAATATGTAGAAGGTCGTTCTTCTCTGGACGGATACTCATCTGCAAGTATGCAGCATGAAGACTGAGGTCAGCAGAGGTAGCTGAATTTTCGTTAGGAACAGGTACTTTTAGCGTGGTTTACAATTCTGGACACAGAAATCGGGAGGGATATCAGACTGCCTGCTTTTACCTTTGGCATGTCTTCCTTTCAGTATGTGACATCATCCTATTGATGAAGGTCAAGCTGATCTTAGCTCCTTTCTGACTCATTGAATATTAGCAATGGCTGGAGGCGGGAGAAGCCAGTGATTTGATCTGACAGGCCAGGAGGTAGCACACCAGCAGTACAGCAGGACACAGGATGCAGAAATGGGTGATGCCATGATCCATTGTGACAAGAGGAGAGTTTCAGATGAATGGACCAACGGCCTGAAATGACCCAGCAAGGGCAGGACAAATAGAGGTAAAAAACCTTTGGTCTGTATCTGTTCCCACTTCAAGAGGATAAGTCCAAAGTAACCCTTTCTAGATAATGATGTGATCAGATTTTATTCCGTGAGATTTTATGACATCATGAAGATGATCATGGGGCTGGAGCACCTCTCCTATGAGGCCTGTCTGACAGAGCTGGGGTTGTTCAGCCTGGAGAAGAGAAGGCTCCAGGGAGAACTTATTGCAGGCTTTCAGTACCTAAAGAGGGCCTACAGGAAAGCTGGGGAGGGACTCCCTGATGAGATCACAGACTGTAGCGATAGGACAAGAGGTAATGGCTTTAAACTGCAGAAGGGGAGATTTGGATTAGAATTAGATGTAAGGAAGAAACTCCTCACTGTGGGAGTGATGAATACCGAAACTGCCCAGAGAAGTTGTGGATGCCCCTTCCCTGGAAGTGTTCAAGGCTCAGGTTGGACAGGGCTTTGAAAAACCTGGTCTAGTGACAGGTGCCTCTGCCTATGGCAGGAGGGTTGGAACTAGATCATCTTTAAGGTCCCTTCTAACTCAATTCATTACATGATTCTGTCATTGATTCTATGAGTCTATGAACCAAGTCTCTAATTTTCCCAAGTCCACAGATTCTGTTACCAGAAGATAGTGCTTAACTGACAGACTAATGTCTCTCCTTCCCTCTGTTCCAAATTAGAAATGTCTTTCCAGTTCTGCCCCATGCTGCTCTGCTGCTCCATAATTCTCTGTCTAAAGATGCAGGGTATTTGTGGACTTCAGACCAGTCTGGATCGACATCAAGAATGCATTTGAAGACACTTGGTTTGCTTGCAGGTGATTATTCCTGGCCCTTCTTCCAAAGGGCTTTTCCTCACGCACTTAGCATCTGAGTATTTTGAGAAAAGGGTTCTCTATTCTTCCAGGCTCATGAAGACAGGGACAGCTGTTAGCTATTTAATTTCAGCCCTCTTGCCTTCTCATCCTGTGAAATTTCATGCCAGCTGTGGTCACCTGTTTGATTTCTCTTTAAGTGGCTGCCTTCCTCCACAAATTAATTTTGATTATTTAAGCTTGTCTTGTCTGGCAGGGAGGGGATCTTCTAGTGGTGTGAGTTGGAAGCACTGGCTCTCTTTTTATCTTCTTCTTTTTCCCCTGCACTGAGTCTAATTTTGTGGTTCTCTGCCTTCCCCAAAAATAACCTTCAGACCCAATTCTGAACTGTCATATTCATTACATCACAGCTGTCTGCAGACAGGGCTTATCACTTGCAATCCACTCAGTTACACTTGTGATTAAAACTGATTGCAAATGTGATCCTGGCTGCTCAGCCTGGAAATTGGGTACGTCTTTATAATTTCTGACAGCAGATCATGAGGCCTTCTTAGATGATCCTGGCAGGGCTGCAGAGGTAGGACAAGATATTTGCAAGCTGGTGGGGGTGGGAGAAGAATATGCAACTGTGAGAAAGAGAGATGAGTTGGTGATTTGGGAAAAAAAAATAGGAGGATCCCGATGAAATTTGGGAAAGGTAGGAGGTGAAAATGAAGCTCAGCTCTTAACTGCCAGGACCATCCCTAGGAATAGATGAAGGAGGTAATTGTGTAGCAGAGAAAATCAGACCACCACCTGCAGTGCCCAAGCCAGGGCTCTACAAAGCCATGTCCTTCACTCAGTTTTGGGCACTGGCAACTCCTGGAATTGGTGTAGCTGTTCCCAGAAAAACAATTTTTGTGCTCCTTCCTAATTGCAGTAGCAGCTCAGCTTAGTCTCCAGGACTTTTCTCCTCTTCTGCATCTACCACTGCTCCATCCTATTCACTTTGCATACCTGGAGCCATTTATACCCTGTTTTATCACAGTAGAGATGCAAAATCAATTATCTTGCTCCAAAACCTGGAAAGGTCTCCACCATCTTTCTGTTGGCCTCAACCTTAGCTTCATTTACAGATTTATATAGCTAAAATTAACCAGGGACCTTAAGTTTATTTAATCTTATGTTTATGTCATAACCCAGTTGTTTTTCCCACCTGCTCTTGTCGAGGGTCCAGTGCCTTGAACTAAAGCCTAATTTCCAGAGTTTGTTCTAAAGAGACTAAAACCCCACAGTTTCCGTGGGAGTGTGTTCCAGCAAGTTAAATCCTCTCTCTGTTTCACATTAGTCTTTATTTCCTCCAGCCTGACTTGAGTTCTGCTTTTCTTCATTCCTTCCTCTGAAACTCTCTCATCTCCATAAGGAGGTAACCTCTCAGACTTCATTCCTATAAACTAAACAAGTAAGTGTTTGAAATGCCTCCTGGTCAGAGATTTTCTTCCAGACTTTTAAGTCATTTTTGTTGTTCTCTTCTGATGTCTCTCCCAAGCATTGGATGTTCCCTTGCAGCCACAGACATCAGAACTGGGTATCCTCAATTCCTCCATACCCAGAGAAAAAAATGACTTGCCTCATCTAATTGAACATGCCCCAGCTCATGCATCATCTGAGGACTTCTGGTGAATTTAGGGCATCGCTCTAAGACCTTGCTTCAAATCATTGGACTGGCCTCCCTCTTTCAGGGTTACTGTTCTCCAGCAGAGGCTCTTCCCCTCCTGTTCATGCTCCAGGCTTTCCTTGTTCAGAAAAACAAACCTTGACAGAGAGCTATCTCTATGCCCTGGGATCATCTCTCCAATTCAAGGCGTGGAGCTGATGTGCCTCTGGTAGGAGCTGAGTCACTCAGATTGTCCTGTAGTCAGCAGAGACACCCAAAATAGACTGATTTTCTGCTGGAGATTCCCTCTTTCTTTGTATCGGCAGTAGGCTCTCAAGATCTTGGTTAGAAAGCAGTGCCTAGCTAAAGTCAGCCTGTGTCTGTGTTGCCATTCATCTGTTGTAATGTAGTTTTCTAACGTTGGGTGTAGAGCTCCTTTTTTCCTTACTACATGGGTCTATTCTTATCTTTGAAGCGGACTCTGTTGCCAAGGGAAAGAAAGAGCTCCTCCTAGAGGGTCCTTCATCCTAGATCATAGGTAAGGTTTGCCAAGTTAAGGTTGTGTCCACAATAGGGGTATCGAAGTCTTGAATGAAATATTTCCACTGTTTGGGGACATTTTTCACAGTAATTAATTTTAAAGGTTAGAAAAGGAAGACTTTATACCATTCACGCACACCCCTTCAAGAAACTGGTTTCCTGCCTTTCTTTTTTTTTTGCCTGCCTTCATTTCCTCCACTTTTTGAAGAAGCCACATTTTCTGTTTGTGCAAGTGAGACCCAGGGTGGTAAGTTTTCACTCCCAGAAAAAAAAAATCTCAGCCTTTGGGTGAAGTATGGCATCCGTCTAACAGCACAGGGAAATGTTATTATTTGCTCGGAATAGCCCCCGAGTCAGCCCCTGCTTCAGAGCAGGCTGCATTAATTGGGACACTAAGCAGAGCACTGTATTTATTTGGAATAATAAAAAAGGAGAGGTAAATGTCCCAAATGGGATGTGTCCAGGGCACTCTACAGACCCTGCCACAAGATGCCTGGCTTGCAAGGTCCTGGCTCGAAGTGCATGGCTGCCAACAAATCATTGCTGTCATCTTGGCGGTGGTACAAATACCACAGACATCTGATATTTTCCTTTGGCTCCTGCCCTGGAAGTCCTTCCTTTCATCATGCCACTATGAGTATAGTTGCTCTGTAGATCATTCTCCACAGACACAATTTGGATGCATTTGTGGCTGTCGTTGCGGTGACCTTGCTGCTCTAGAGGTTGCAAACTCACCTTGTAGTCCACAGTGTGGACCTCCTTGACAGGTGGCAAAGGATGGAGGAAAGACGCCTGGTGTTATAGATCATTAAAAATGAAAATAAACGCTGTTGCACTGAATCTGTGGGAGATGGATGACTGCTCCCTGCAAAGACAGAGTTTGGAAGAAGAGAATATTTCCACATCTGCTGTGGGGCCTGCAAACAATCCCTCTATGACAGACAGTCTTACCATCCCTTATAGGAGTGGACTGAGGTAGAATAAAAATGAGGGGAGCTTGCATTATCAGGCCCACATGTTCCCTTACAACCTTTTATTATTTAGGCCTGCAAATCCAGCCTGGCTACCCAAAGCAGTCCCCAGCTTCTAAATAGCACAAAAAATGAGAGGCAGAGATTCCACAGCAGTATGCCTGGGACATTCAGTTTCAGTGTCTAAGCCAAAATTAACATGCAACTTGCAACCAAGAGGCTTCTAGTGACAAGCAGCAGCTTTGAAGGTCACCTTGCCTCCAAGTAAGTAAATAAATAGTAAATAAGGAAGCAAGAAGCAATGAATAAACCAGGCAAAGCAAGAGACATTCCATTGGCTCGGACTTGATATTTTTTTATTTCTTCTTCTCTCTCTTCACTCTCATTTCCCCAAATGTCGGTGCTAATAGGAGGCCCCTCTTATTGCTCATGCATACTGCAGCACCCTCACCAACATGCCTATTTCAGAGACCCTGATACCAATTCAGAGCCTAAGCTGAGATTGCAAATAGTGTCATCTCCACAGCTGATTACTTTAATGAGACCTTCTATCAGTGCCAGGGCATGACAGGTGGGAGGATCTGTTGCAAACACTGTGTTTGCCTCTAGACCAGAATCTATGCCCTTCTAGCTAAAGAGAAATCATAGTGCCAGCTATTTGTTTTCCATGCTCCTCTCTGCCATGCCTAATGAGATCCTGGCTCTGCAGGCTCAGAGTTGACTTTTTCCAACAGTTCTTCCAGCTTGGCCACATGGCCAGAGAAGGCACAGTCTGAAATCACTTGGGGAGCTGCGCCAGAGCTATTTCTGGTTGTTTTTGCACCACGCTGGACCCATCTGCTGGATCTGAAGAGATGTTCGCAGGAGGAGGTACTGGAGATAGAGACCTGTTTCAACTCTTTCCTCTTGAACAAAGCATGCACACAGCCAAGTGAGGACTCTGCCTAACTTCCCAAAGTGCCTGGTCTCTTGGGCATCCATTCTACACGTGTGCTCCTGGGCTCCCTTCCAGAGTGAACCAGTGGCGCACTGCAGGCAGAAATCTGGGCAAGCTGACAGGATAATTTCACTGGGATGCTCTCCAGAGAGACATAATGCACATTCTGCACTAACTGGGTCCAATGCTATCCCAACAGGCCTTGCTCACTCAGACAAGTTTCTGTCCCACTCCAGGCCATAAAATACATACCCTGGCATCAAGCTTTGAAAATAACACACTGAGGGGCATGACATACCTTGCTGCCAAAGAGCATAGATTCACTGGGATCAAATATTTTGTCAATGTCAATGGCTACTCCAACAAATAGTTCAACAGAAGCCAGAGCTGGATCAGAGTATAGTTTTTTCCCTCCTAAAGGAATATGTCCTCTAAACATACTCATATCCCCTGAATATACGGATCTTGTCCTCCTTGGTCTGCCTGCTCACTGCACTGTCACTTTTGATACGAGACCCACCAATCCATCTACAGTGGAAGTGTCCACAGCGTCTCACCCTTCTGCTATGCACTTCATTGTTTGTGCTGGACAGATTTAATACATACATACTTAGTATATATATATGCTTAGTATATATATATATTAATATGGGATCCCATATATGCTGGGATCACAGAAGACTGAGAAGGATTTTGCTTCTTCTGTGATGGGAGATAGTGAGATAGACTTCCATGCCATGTTCAAGCCTTCCTAAACACAGAGTGGTGGCTGTATGGTCATGCTATGGCTGGGCTGGAACCAGCAATGTGGAGAGGAGTTGTCATACAATTCCATGTGTGCCTGCCTGCTTGCAGGCCTGGGGTTCACCTTGCAGTGTAAAGAAATCCAGAGCGTCTGCTTTGGGAAAACTGAGGTAACCCTGTGCCCCATCATAAGACTCTATAACTTCAAGAAGATATTAATCCTCTGAACAAAGTGTCTCTAAGGGAATGAGGGACAGTGGGAACAGGGCAGCAGAACTTGTAGATACTCTAAGAATAACTAAAATTGGGCTTTAGTATTAAATAAATACAATCTGATGGTGTTTTCTTCCTCCTACTATAGCTCAATACTACAGCTCCTTCATGTCATGACCAAACATAACAAAACTTTACCCCATGACTTAAGATGCATCTTGTCAAATACTGGGAGAAAGCAAGCTGAAACATCTGTTAACACCTCATCTCATGGACTTAGACTGATTCATCACCCCAGCTCATTTCATGCTCTGCAGTGAGATGTTTCAACCAGGAGCGTTGTCATCTCCAGCTTTTCCAACAGCCCAGGAGGGACAAGGTGGGCCCCAACATAAAGCAAAACCCACTGAAACTCTCTGTGCCCTCACCTGCAAGTCTCAGTGGAGCGGCTCAGTGTCTTGACCCTCCCTACATGGCTGGCATGTGGCTCTGTCCCCACAGCTGGCTAGAGTCATCTCCACAAAAGGTGGAAACTGGCTGGCAGGAGACCAGGCTATCTTCTCCTTATTTCCTCACTATTGAATTTTCCCCAATTAGCATGATGCTAATTGTTACCCCGTGGGCCAGACATGATTAATCAGCAATTTTCTTCTTCCTCCCTTTTTTTTTTAAGAACAGCTGGGAAATGTCATTGTCTCCTTCAGTAGAGTTTGAAAGCTCTTCCATCTGGACAATCTAATTCCTGATGTAAATACGGAGAAAAGAAGGAAGAGGAGAATGGTGTCCCAGGGGAGCCCATCCACCCTCCACATCACCCCATCTCTGCCTGAGGTGACTTTCCCCCCCTTCCCTCATTGTCCTGGCCTTTACGAACAGAGCCAGGCACTCCGCTGAAGGGGAACTGAATAGGTGATGGCAAATTGAAATTAACATCTAGCAGCAAGGAGTACAAAGCCATGATTAATGGCTTTTTAATGCTCCACTGTTTTACACTCAGAGCACTTTGTTTTAATGGTGCATGCGGGAGACAGAGAATAAAAAGTGTGCGTATGTGGGAATACAGCTTTGTACACATGTATCTTTCTCACTCTCTGTAATTTTCACCATTAAGCAGAGACTATCTAGTACTCTTTAGCTTAAAATTACGTAGGAAAGCTTCATATCTAGCTCATCTCATCTAGTGCATCGCAACTAAAAATGGAACAGAACAAAGTCATTAAAAGAAATGTCCTCTAACTAGCAGTTACCCAGATAATTGTTTTTCTGCTTTTGGTTTAATTATAATGTGGACCGTGTGATTAATTAAGTAAGTTTCTATAGCCTCCTCCACCCATGCCCTAAGCAATGTTCCAGTTAGGCTTACTGGATAATAATTATTTGTCTTTCAGCCTGTTTAAGAGATACGGCTTCTTCAGGACCATCTCCATGGGTAGCAGTTTCAGCTGCTCATCATTTCATATGTTGACATATGCCAATAGTTATCTACGTCACTCGGCTAGATGAACACTTCCAAGAGCCATACATTCATCAGTTATTCTTAAACAAAACTTTTTCTCCTTTTTTTTTTTTAATTTAAAAAATTACCCCCTGTGAGCATTTTCAAATTTCTATCCAACAACATGATCATACCAGGTTGGAGATGAACTCCATGAAGTGTGACTGCAGCCAACGTCTAATCAAATGTTGTGATTTGAACCGGAGTTGATCGGGGTCAAATTAAATGAAGCTGTGATCAAGTGAGATAGTTATTAATAAATGAGATAGTTATTAATGATCCTCTCTGTTCTTGGAATAGCGACTCACTTCACCTGCTGTTGGATATCGGCATAGTAGACCTTCGCTCGTGATCTAGTGGTCTAGATTATTTTATAATGTATGGAAAGAAACAGATGCTTCAGGTGTGACCTTGTCTTCTAAAGCAGATATCTTGAATTAGTCAGATGAATGTTTCCCTTGCAGTAGTTTTTCCCCCTTGGGAGAAAAAGAGTCAGATTACAAATTCAGATGGTCTGCCCGTGGTTAGCTGAGATGAACTCCATCCTTCCATTCAGGCTGATCACACAACATTTGTTTGTAGGAACCCAGTTAAGAAAACATTTCTGCTCAACAGGGCACTGCAAAAGATCTCCAGTTGAGTTGATTCCTACATTTCTCTATGAAGAAATTCCTACCAGAGGAATCATCTGCTTCAAACAACAGAGAAAGAGAGCAATACAACGGCATCAAACTTGGCAAGTGGCTCCTCCAGGAAACCAAAGCGTTTTGTATTTTATAGCTTAACACCACATTGACCCTATTGAGGTTTTATTTTATTCTGCAGGAACTAATGCAGGGAGATTTATACCCAGAAATACCACTTAATACAAATTGAATAGTGGGTATAATTATGTATAAAAGCTCCCCTGTTACGGAAAAATAAAAAGACTTTAATAATTTGGTTTGCGGGTTAAAAAAGGAAAAAAAAGAAAGTATACCCCTTAGCCAGATGGAGAAGACACTTGCTAGTATTGTTATTGATTAGTAACTATGGTAAAACCCTAAGAAGCACTAATATGAATTTGATACAAGGAATAACTGCATAATCTCATTGCAGGATGCACGATCTAGAGCAGGATTCACACTGCTGAAAATCAAGTTTTTATCACTTCTGCTGTCCCTTTATAAACAACTACTGGCAAAAACTGTTTCCCAGACCCTTACTGCAGCTGGTAACCTTGAAGTCACAGCTAGATACCTTGGAGCAGTGCAGAGGTCCAGCTGGTCTTTCTGGAAGTGAGGTTCTTCTGGAGCATCCCATGTTGTTCTGGATGGCAGAACACACACAACACTGCTTCAATCTCAGCTGGGAAATCTGACAACACTGGGAACTCTACCAAGCATGAGAATAGCAAACGTGATGCTGTGGTGGCTAGCAAATGCAGGAGAAAAATCCAAAGGATGTAAATCACCAGCCTCTGCATCCCGTAACACCAATGCTACCAGAATATTTGAGTCAACATATCACTAGCGCAGATGTTTCTATTTCCATAAAAAAGCAGAGAATATTTGATACCTATATGTGGTCTTTTCAGGGGTTAATGCCCTGACAAATATTTTAAGAGATCTTGGGTTTCTCCTTGGGAAGACTTTGGCAAAGCGGTAAAACACATTTCCTGCGTGATGTTATATTCATGGCTATCATGCTGATGATACCAAAAACGGTTTGCAAACAACAGGAAAAGCTGTTGCAGGAGAAGAGACTCATAATTGATTTGATGAAGCCTGAAAACACATCCCATCTCCCAACACATCCTGCTGCTGTGCCCGAATGTGAGCTCGGGAATCATTGGCAACACTAAGCACAGCTTATCTCTGCCTGTGGTAATAACCACAGCTTTGGGTCTTTGGAATAAGTATATATCCTCTCCCACTTTCTAACTGGCAGGAGAGTTGGGGATGTTACCTCACTGGTGCTTTCTCTCTGTCTCATCTCATACAGATAGATATCTCTCATCCACTCCCACATATATAGATGATCCTCACAGCTGGGGAACATTCTCCCATGTGAAAATGGAAAGTACTCCAAAGAGCCCTGGAAGGCATAGGATGGATTCCAAGTCTACCACATCAGATCTTGATGGCTACAAAATGCAGAAGACTCATAAATTTCAGACTTCTAATTCCTGAACCTTTTCCTCTGCTGTGCTGCTGCAGATCTCTGGACCTTTTGGGAGAGACGCCGCTTGTCAAGGCGGAATAGTTTACACTTTCCTGTAAGGTGAATTAGTCCCAAATGCTGTCCTTTCTCTAGACTGTATGATCCACATCTTTTATACACAAAAATGGCCCCTATTACAGCATATCAACATGTTAGAGAGATGGAGAGATGAAGATCATCAAGTCCAACCCCCCTGCCAGATACCCGCCTGTCCTCTGTCTCTCTGTCTTGTTAGGAAGCACACAGTCCAACATGACATAAACCTTTATTCTGCTGCTCAGAGACTTCGTTTATCATCCTTTGCTTCAACTTGCCTTTTCACTCAAGTCCTCCTCTGCTAACAAGGGGTCTTTGTGGCTGTCACTTTCAAAGGGTTCTGCTCCTCCAGATATGATGTATTGAGTGCTCAATTTATTATGGCCAATGAGCAGATCTGCAAATTGCATGACCAGATCTGCAAACAGCATGACAAACTGCACTTCAGTGCAGGCCCCTTCCCTTTGCTATTAATCTTCTCCTCCTCAGTCCCCCGACTCTCTCCATTAGCTCTATTGCTATTACAATACTCACTCCTACTTTCACCTCCCCACCACTCTCTTTTTTTCCTCTTCTACGGCCTCGGTATCAGATTCGCTCAGATGACAATCTGAGATTCATGGCTCACTCCTCTCCCTCAGCACAGGGATTCAGGACCTAACAGCAAGAGGCAAATAGATCATCTCCTAATGAAGGAAAGGTTTCTCTTAGCCACTCAGGACCAATAGCGCGTTTGCTAGCAGTTCTTTATCCAGACAGCACCGGGCATGGGCACATCCCATCAAAGATATTACAGTAAAGGGTTATTTGAACGTAAGTGGTAGCAATGATCAGTCTCTTGTACCAAAAATAATGTTAATATTACTACTACTAACAAAACAAATCTATTCATGTGATTGGCTGGTGAGTGGGCTGGGTTCCCATGGCAACTGTCGGCAGTGAAGCTTGTAGGAAGAAAGTAAGTATTCTGTTTGAAATGGTTCACATTTCTGCCACAAAGTTCATACAGCATAGAGACATGCATCAGGTTCCTTCATTAGCTGTATAAAATGCCCCTCATCCCCCCAGCAGCCCCCCAGAACAAAATTGTCCATTTTTGGCCTGCTTTTACCATTGAGCTCAGAAATCTGTACAAGAGATCGTAGCGAAGGGGAGCGCAGATGCCAGGTGCTTTCAGATAATCTGTCTATCTTCATCCCCCTTTCAGTCCTTATTGGCATTAGCGCTTAGTTTCCACCTGAGGTTCAAGCAACAGCTGACCTTGGGATATCTGCTACTCAATTAGGATGTGGCAGAGACAGCCCTTACCCTGCCCGACCAACCCCAGCCAGCCTGAGGAGCCCTTGCCTTCAGGCAATTCAGTGCTGCACACATCTGGACTTGAGAACTGACTTGGACTTCAGCTTTGTGCATAGTATCAAAGAGAAACTTCCCTTTCCTTCAGTTCTACTCCTCCATGAAGAGCTCCAGACACCATATTGTTGAGCATGACTACAGGCTGTAAAAGGGAAAGGGCATCGAAGCATGTGTTGTGCACCAACAGCTGAGATGCTGCAGCAGTAAAGCCAGGAGAGCTCTGTCTGCTCAGCTAGCTGAGCAAAATGCTCCCCTGAGGTTTAAATTGAACCCCCTATGAAGTCGTCAAGAAAAGCCTGACCCAAATGTGAGGTGGATGAATGTTGTTTTACATCTGAGCTGATAAGTCATACGAAGTGCAGTAAGGGTGCAGGACTTGTACCGAAACCTGGCTGGGTGCCCTTTGCCTTTCACAGCATCCCTTCCAGAAGACACAGGAGTTCTTGGGCTGCTGGCATAACCAAGTGAGACAGAAACACAA
Organism: Eurystomus gularis; assembly: GCA_013400335.1. NCBI lineage: Eukaryota > Metazoa > Chordata > Aves > Coraciiformes > Coraciidae > Eurystomus > Eurystomus gularis. The sequence goes on from VZZY01023557.1 coordinate 273,428, forward strand.
AGCACTGCAAAATGAAGGACTGTGAGACAGTCTCACACAGAAGTGTGTGCTTGGAAAACACGAGACAACCCAAAAAAGACTGCTGTGAGATCACCTTGAGATACTGGTGTTTGTCCCCAAAAGAAACTCAGAACTGCAGCCTATAGATGCACCTGCCTCTGTGCAGACCTACCCAAGTTCTGTTGCAGAAGGTCCAGAGGAGAGTTACAACGATGATTAGAGGGCTGGAGCACCTCTCCTACAAAGACAGGCTGAGAGAATTGGGCTTGTTCAGCCTGGAGAAGAGAAGGTTTCAGGAGACCTTATTGCAGCCTTTCAGTATCTGAAGAGGGCCTACAAGAAAGCTGGTAAGGGACTTTTTACAAAGGGGCAATGAGTTCAAACTGGAAAAATGTAGATTTAGATTAGAAATTAGAAGGAAATTCTTCAGTCTGAGAGTGGTGAGACACTGGAATAGGTTGCCCAGGGGGTTTGTGGATGCTCCATCCCCAGAGGTGTTCATGGTTAGGTTGGATGGGGCCTTGAGCAACATGATCTAGTGGGAGGTGTCCCTGCCATGGCAGTGGGGTTGGAACTAGATGATCTTTGAGGTCCCTTCCAACCTAAACCATTCTATGATTTTATGATGGTTCTGAAGTACTGAGGATTTTCAGTGATGGAGGCTCACAGGGTGAGATAGAGCCAGTTGCCTCCAGCAATTCTGATGGAAAAAAACATAAGAAAACAACCTTTCTGTAGTTCCTCATTCCAATGTGTCTTTCTCCAATTCACCTCCCTCCTTCTCTCTTTGATACCATTTTCCACAAAGCTGGTTCTGAAATAATCCTTGACACTTGGAATAAGCATTCATACATTGGATTATTAATTGTTCTACATATGAATGGCAGCACCCACCGCAGTCCAAGAAAACAGCCACAGAAGTGAAATGTTCATGTTCTTGACTCTGGCAGAAGGGAGAGTAGGAAGATCCTTCTCTTGCTTTCCAGATGGTCAGCCACATATGGTTGCCTCAAATGTCCAAATTGTATGTTCCCAGTGTGGTTAGGAGGAGACAGGTGGAAAGGAGCCTGACTCATTAGGTTGTGGTGGTGATGAAGAGTGGTCACGGCTCTCCTACACCCACCAGATAGATCTACTAGGGAAAGGGAGCTAAAGGCCTTTATAGAGAATGCAGTTATCCACTAGTCTGCCCATTGTGTCCGTAGGAGGGAGGCTTGAATTTTGTTTGAACATGACAGCTCTGACTTGTGCATCTGAGATTCTGATGAAAGGAAAATGGGGTGGCTACTATGTAATACTAGGGAGGAAATCAGGCCAGGGAATGGACAAGAAGGTGACCTGAAGAAGTCTGGCAGTAGGGGCAACCTCGAGGTGATAGTATGAGCATGGGTGTCAGCAGAGAGGGATAGGAGTGAGAAACACTTCAGCCTCAGGATATTGAAGTTCCCACTTAGCTCCTCCAAACTGACTGAGAGGGATTAAAGGCAACATTAATATGTATGTATCAGGACACTGCTCCTCCATGATTCTCCTGGCTCTGATATTTTTGGAAAAGCTGGACTGCTGGAGAGAAAAATGTGTCTCTCAGGGTTTGTCTGCTTGTTGATATTATTGTCCTGTCTTCTAAAATCATGTCAGAATGAGAGGGAAGGGGGGACAGTGACCATTATGGAGATAAACTGGAGGGATAAGCTTTGATCTGGGTGGGAAGAAGGGGTACTTCCTTTTGGCAGGGGTTCTCAGCACAGTCATTGAGCTGTGTGGTTTTATCTCCTTGGCAGGAGTAAGAGGGCTCAGGGAAGTCTTAGCCAGACAAAAGCAGTCTAAAAGCTGTGGAGACCACTGTGAAAGGTGTGTGTCATGGGGCTTTTCTTGACAAAGAGAGGAAGAGAGTGTGCCAAATGAATTCAGTTACTGTCTTCTGGCTCACTGTCAGTGCTCAAGGACTCCAGCCTTGGTCTGCAGACAAGTCAGGCTTAAAGAGAGAGGAGTGTCAGCATTATTTTGGTTCCTAAGTGCTCCAGAGTCTCTCTCACATCCGTTTTGGGGCAAGGGGTAAACCTAGAGGGCTCACCTTTGCTCCAGCCACTACTTATGCATTTTGCATCAGTGAGTCATTGGACAAAAACAGAAGAACAGTTAGGAAAAGGAGCCAGGACTGAATCTTGCTTTACTGCAAAGCCTGTTCCAAAGTCAGGCTGCTCCAGCTGATTTTGGGTTCCATGTCCGTCCCCATGGAAAAGGGTCCCACACCAGCCTCCAGCCTGATGTCATGTTAGGAGAAAGGAGTGATGGGACCCATAATCACCTCAGGTCAGGGAAGGGCCATGCACCTGGGGTACTCTGTAAGCCATTTTTGGTAGGGTAGTGCAAACCCTGGGCTGACAGACCTGCATCTGTGCCAGCAGTTAGTCAGGGTCCAGCTTTGAGTTTCATTCCAGCTGTCTTTGAGACTTTGCAGGTCACCAGGAGGCAATGTAGATATGCCTAGTAGAGAGGATGAGTAAACAGCAAGTCCTGGATCACCAGGGAGCCTGGAGTGGCCAGAAAGTCACATACAAGAAAATCCCCTTGCCCCTTGACCACCTAATGAATTAAGAGGACACCAGAATGCACAGGAGGGCTACATGAATTGCAGTGAGACAGTGGGTCTCACCGAACTTTTGCAAAATCCCTTTAAGACCTTAGCAGGGTCTTTCTAAGCCATAGGCTGAATGAAGGTGGACAGCAGATCATCTTTTCTGCCACACAAATGGATCTCCCCAAGAAAAGCACTAGGCTGAGAGAAGTTTGCAGCTCTCCAAGGATGGTTGAGATGAGGAAGCAGCTGGCTGATATCCACCTCCATGGTCTTCTGCAGAGGAGGCCACATTCCCCATTTCTCCCCCTTTCCTTCCTCACATCGGTTGCTGTATTGGGTCTGGCTGAGATGGAGCTAATTTTCCCCATAGCAGCCCCCATAGTGCTGTTCTCTGTTTTGGTGTTGGTAACACACCAGTATTTTGGCCCCTGCTGAGCAGTGCTCGCACAGCATCAAGGTAGTTTCTCCAACATTCCTCCCTCACCAGTAGGCTGGGGTTGGGCAAGAGGAAGCATAGTCAGGACAGCTGACCCAAACTGACCAAAGGGATACTTCATACCATACGATGTCTTCTCAGCAATAAAAGCAAGGAGGAAGGAGGAGGAAGAGGGGTATTTGTTACTCGCAATGTTTGTCTCTGGAGCAACTGCTACAAGTCCCGAAGCTCTGCTTCTGAGGAAATGGCCAGGCATGGCCTGCCGGTGGGAAGCAGAGAATATTTTGTTTTCCTTTGATTCCATATGCGAACTTTGCTTTTACTTTGATGAAACTGCCTTTATCTTGACCTACAATGTTTTCTTTCCATCTTATTTATTCCCTCCCTGTCCTGCTGAGGAGGGGAGTGATAGAGCGGCTTGGTAGGCACCTCGTGTCCAGCCAAGGTCAACCCACCACAGTTGCAAACACCCACAGCTAGCCCAACAGGGACATTTTGGCTGTGTCTTGTACATCCAAATAAAATACAGACAAGAAACTGTTATCAGTGTGGAGCCATGCAGCTGCTTGCCTTACCCTGGGGAAGTTGGTGGATTTCCTTGGGTTCAACCAAGACCAGAATCTGTCACAGAGCATTTGCCCTTCTCCACCATCCAGGGTTTCTCTAATTAATAAATTGTCGGCAGTGATGTAATCATCATTTTGAGGAGGCATAACGTGTATTGCTTACTTTGATAGGGTTCAAACACCAGCTCTGATTTTTTGCCTGTCTTTATTATACTTTATTTTAAGTGTACTGTGGAAATGTGTCACCCCTTGTGATTATAGTGAGGAAAAAAATTACAGAAGTGACAGAAATTACTAATTACTTTATTATGCAGTGATTAAAAAAAAAAAAAAGGAAAAGAAAAGAATGAAAAGCTAGAAGTTGCTTCAGCAAATTCTATTTTTAAAGAAATAATTATTGGGTTTCAAATGTACTAAATTAAGTAATTCCCTGCCAGATTTCCTCCCCCCTTTTAATCTTCATTTTTGGCTGCGTGGCTGGCTTTACAGTCAATGTTCTGCTAGGGTGATGTGCTTAGCCCCATATTATTATTAATTATTAGCAGTATGGTAGCTCTCCCTGCCAAATGCAGAGCCGTGCTACACAAGCACTGAGCAAGAGGCAAGGCCAAGAGAGCTTCTGGGCTAAACAGACAAGGCAGCCAATGCTCAGACATTTTGAAGAGAAGTCTCATGGCTTGTCTCGACTGATACATGCTGGAAGCCCTACACATGGTCAAGGGACAACAGAGGGACCTAAGAGCAGATCACATCACTGAGTGGGATCACAAATCAGTTTTTCAGCTGGAATGTGTGTTTCTGAAGGGTTTACAGGAAAGGAGGCAGGAGGTGCCCTGATGTGCCATGATGTGATTATCTGCTTTGGCTCTGGGGGCTGTGGCTCTCTGGGCTGCCAGGATTTCCCTGGAAGGGATCTTTTCCTCCAGCTTCACCATGGTAGTGGTATTTTCCCATGCAGGGATGTGGGAATACAAAATGGGATGTTCTCACCCAGCCTGAGAGAAGTTCTTAGGAGTCCAAGAAGCCAGAAGGGTGTTGCAAGGGTGTTGGTGCAATCAAATCAGAATCATGGAATTATTAAGGTTGGAATAGACCTTTAAGATCATCAAGTTCAACCATCAACCAATACTACCATGACCACTACACCATGTCCTGAAGTGCCATGTCTACACACTTTCTGAACACTTCCAGGGATGGTGATTCCACCACTTCGTGTCCATGCAGGAGCTTCTAGGCCACCCCTAGGACTCTGGAGAACTCTAGGTCATGGTGAGTATGTCAGGAGTCATCTACCTGAAGTTTCCCAAGCACAGTGCTGACTCCTGTGTTGGGATAGCATGTGGGGTGAGCACATGGAGATGGAGGAAGGTTGGAGGAGGTGGCAGGCACAGGGTCTGGGTCCTGCTGAGAAAAAGGGACATCTTAAAAATTAATAGGAGGAATCCTGGCTTGTGGCAGGATGAGAATGTAGGAGTGTGAAGCGTGCTTGGAAATGCCATTCCCCAAGACAGATCCCTCTAGGGCATTGCAGGGAATAAAATCCAGAGCCAGGATCCAGGCAGGGGCTGAACCATGGTCTGGAGCAAGAGGGAGTCAGGTGTTTTCTTTTTTGATGGGGTCTCCAGTTTGGGGGCGGGGGACTGGCCACTTGGCAATACCACTCTCTGAAGATAATCACAGTGACTTTAGAAACACAATGGATGGGAAATCTCTGATTTCTAAGGATCTGCTCAGCACTTCAGATACTCTTTTCTCTTGAATCCCAGCCTGCAAGGAAATGTTTCGTATCATCCCGGATCACAGAAATGCATGCTGACAGTTTAACAGCCTGCTTCTTTACAATGTTTAGGCACCTTCTGTGCCAGGGTAACTATTGCCCAACTTTGTGCCAAGTTCAGTACATCCTGTTTCTCTTATTCTTTCCTGTCACACAGATTTTGGTAGGCCTGGGTACCCCAAAATCTCCCAGGACCTCCCCTCTCCCTCTCCTCTGTAATTAAACAAGAAATGTTGACAGCTCTTGTCAAAGCCAGCTCCAACTCTCCAGAAATCTTCAGAAAATAATAAGAGAAGCTCTGAAATAAGAAGTCAGATGAATTCAACAGAGGAGAGGCAAATTCTCAGCAGCCGTAAAGGACCTTGGTTCAGAGAAACATCACTGATGCTGCACAAGAGAAGGGAAAAGCAATGCTTAAATAGTTTGGCTGACTGGTGAGATACCAGATCCAGCTCACAGATAAGGGGAGGGTTCTGCAAGGCTTCTGTTTTCACTTTTCACCTTCGGAGCTGTGTCACTTGCATTGCAGATGCTGTCTGAGCTGGAGTATCAGCTCTAACTCAAGGGACCCCATTGTGAGAGGGTACACCCCACCATCGTCTTTTGTGGGGTAAGGGCAGAGTCATCAGGGAGACAAGTGGGGCTGGCTGAGATGTGGAAAAGGATAACATTTGGAGTGAACTTTTTGTCATTGCTTTTCTTGCCAAGAGTTTGAGACACCATCGTGTCAGAGAGGATTTGCGGTGGACATTTCTTTAAGCAAGGAATTTGACTGATATTCTTGCTCTGCTGAACTTGCTTTGCTGCCTGCTTGGTAAGTCCTTTAAACAATGGTATTGTGATAAAAAATGTCACGTAACTAAAAACATCGTAATTGCTAAAAACATTTTCATTAACAAAAAAGTTCTCCTTTCAAATTCCCCTATTCAAACAGCTCTATAAGCTTTTAAGCCTTCAAACACCAATAAATGACATCTTTGCGAAGAATTACTAGTCTACATCAGCAAAGAGGTTGGAGAGGGAATCTGGGTTTGCTGCAGATGGAGGGGGAAGTGTTTGATGTTAGAAGAGACTAAGGTTCTCAGCTTCCAAAAGGAACTCCTCTTTGCTTATTCAAACTCAAAATATGAGAGGCTCAAAAGCTCAAAGCCAAGATGCTGAAATGATGCGAAGAGGAAGTGACCTTTTTCAGGATGGTGTGACTTTTCACTTGTACAAACGTCACATCCCGGGGATCAGACCGAATTAGCTGACTAGGTCAGGAGGAGACATGAAAAGTAAAGGGCTTATGTGTTGGGCAGCATTTGCCAATGAGATCCAGCTATGACCTCAACCAAGATGAATCGAAATTCACCCTAAATTCTCCCAAATCAAGTTCTGCTTAGTATACAAGTTCCAGGTTGGCCTATGTATTGTCCTCCACAGGCATTCAGTAGACAGCTTGACCTTTGACTGCTCCACATTCCAGAAGGCAACATAACAGCCTTCCCAGGATCCAGTGACATGTCTGGCTCAAGGTTAGGTGGGAGAGCCAAGCCATTTGCATAGTACCATATCCCATCTATATACCTATGGTATTAGCAGAGTGCCCTAAGGCTCATCCCAGCATAGTTGAGAAGGATGTTTTACCATCAGTGTGGTGTGATCAGGAAGCTATTGTGACCCTGAGACTTTCCTACTAATGAGGAACGCTGTTTTCTATCTTAGCATGGCGCTCAAGGCCTAATTCATGACTATGTCCAAAACATCTTCACCTGCAGGCGAAGATGTCCCATATCCTGATTCCAGGACACAGGCTGTGGTATTAGTCTGTACTAAATCTGACTGGAAGACACCTCTAGATTTCCTCTTCTCTATCCCAAAAACGACTATTCAAGAAAAACTTCTCAGTGTTTCCTTTTTCCATATGTGATGCACACGCTACCAGTGTTCTTCTGGGCCCTATCATCAAACGTAGCAGTCACCTTCAATGGAACAGTGGTGACATTGTGAGTTGTCATCACTTTGATGTCCCTGCAAGAAGAAAAGTGAAGCTCGTGATGGGATTTCTTCCTCCTCACTCTCAGATTCCTCCAGGGATATCTTCATCCCCCATCTCCCCACCTCCTGTTCCCTTCTCCCTGGTCCCCAGCACCACTGGCAGAGCCACCCAGTGCCCAGCCTGGGCACACAAAGGGCTGGTGTTTGCTGGGCAGTGCCTGCCAGGGGCAGCCGCTCTTGGCCTTGCAGTGTCCCCAGCCCAGGCAGGTCAGATATGAGCTCATGGGACTCTTGTGGTCACAGGGACACCTAACTCAGGGCATGGCAAGCCCAGAGATGTCCTGAGACCCTGTGGTGTCACATAGACAAAAAATCCATGCACTAGTCTTGTGCTAGTGATGGCCAAAATCATTCTGAGTGGGCTACAGGGCTGAACACACACCAGCCCAGCAGATGGGTCAAACTGAATGGAGGAGGTGCTCAGGGCCTGACAGTGTAAATGGACCTAAAGAGCAAGGTGATAGCAAGGAAATGAGAAAGATTTGAGACAACAAAATGATGACTCTGGAGGTGCACAAGAAATGGATTTATTTTACATCAAAGCTGGAAAAGGACCCAGAAACGAAAAGGCAAGCTGGTTGCTTTTGACCCAGAATAATTATTCCAAAAGGAAAATAAACATAGAAAATATGGAGAAGTCGTGTTTGTGACTCACTGACCTGAAACTAAGCAGTTTTGTTTGCATTTGGAATATTAAAAGCAAAATGTTTCAGTCAACACAGAACAAATAATTTTCTCCCATTTTCATGTTTTCAGTTTTGGCCCTTGTCCTTTTAGAAATTCGGGTCGTTTTTTTGAATGAAAACACTACTTCAAAACAACTGAAACATTATTCTTGAAATTGTCCAAGCACAAGTTTTTTTTATTATTCTGAAATTGCCCTTTTGTCTCTTCTTTCCTAGTCTAAATTATTCATTAGATTCAATTTCAGACATCTTCCCAACCCCTTTCTTTTTAAGGGTATTTACCGCTCTCAGTATACACGTATATGTAAGTATGTAGACATATCTATATACAGATTGTGATTAAATTCTCATTTGTGCAGAAAGATTCATAGGGAGACTGAGCCGTGAGAGACAGCCTGTTCAGGAGGGGGTAGGGTAGATATAATGTGTATCTTTGCAGCTACAAGGACATCTAAGCTGGAGCAAGGAGAAGTCATTTCAGACGTCCTGTTGCCAGACGCTGGCTCCTTGGAGAGATGAGGCAGAGCATCCCAAATAGCAAGTGTCTGGATACGGCCCTCCAGCCTCTCTGCAATCACCGCATCCCGCTTGTCCCAGATGGCACAGGGGAATAGCTGGCTTCTTTTCTGACTCAACTAAGCCTCCATGAGCTACACATTTCCCACTCCCCCACTGCTGAAAAGCAAACAATCCATTAGGCTTCTCTGACCAGATCTGACATTTCCCAGGTGCGGATTAACACCCCCTCGGGGCCTCAGCACCGTGAAAATCAACTCATCCTTTGCGTATCACTTCCCATCACCGCTCCCAGTAACAAGGAGTCCCAGTAACCTGCCAGCCCAGTTCTCAGCACCCGCTTGTGTGATTTTCCAAGGTGTTTGGCGTGGCATGGGAGGCATGAATAAGGGAATGGTGGCATGTCATTCATGGCACAGCATTCAGGGATAATGTTTGTTTAGAGTATTCCCACCTTTCCCTGGTTATTCTTCTAGGCTGTGGATTGATGATGTGTAGTCTTTGGAGATGGAAGCAGCTTTTAGTACCCCTTCCTTTTGCTGGTTGTCCCTGCCTGGTCCTATCATCTTAGATGGGCTGACTCAAGAGTGTGGGCCATGCTGTGAAGCACACAACTGACCTACCTCTAAAGTATCTGCCTTTTTCTACAGACTTAGAGTGTCTCTTTCTGAAACTGGTCCCCTTCCTGCTCTTGTCCACCCTGTGGACCCTACCAGTTGTGCCAGCATAATTGTCAGATGGCAGCTGGGTGGTGTAGAAGCCGGAATATCCTGAGTTCAAGTCACTAAATCACACCACATTGTAAACCAGACTAGCTCGACAACCTGTAAGCTTGGACATACCCCAGAAAACTCCATGTTCACCCTGAAGTGTTGGGTGAACACTGCTCAGACTGTTTCAGTCCAAACAAGCTTGTCCAGAATACTCGTACTATTGCTGGAGCTAATCTGTGAAGGAGGTTGGGAAGAAACATGGGGAGAGACTAAGGGTGATACCTACCCTGGAACAGCTAGACCTAGACAAAGACATGTGCTCACAACTTGACTAAACCTCCATGGGCACTTGTTAAGAACTGTCCCATAAGAAGCAGCATGTCTATGGCTGGATGTTAATGTCACTGTACTCCAGAATGGATCCATCTTGTTCCAGTCTTGTTTCACTCCACACTTCATCCAGATGAAACATTAAGTTTGTGAGACACTGGCACAGGTTGCCCAGGGGGGTTGTGGATACTCCATCCCTGGAGGTGTTCATGGCCAGGTTGGATGGGGCCTTGAGCAGCCTGGTCTAGTGGGAGGTGTCTCTGCCATGACAGTTGGAATCAGATGATCTTTGAGGTCCCTTCCAAACCAACCCATTCTATGATTCTATGATACAGGAGTGTGACTGAATGTAAAAGCATTTCCAGCCTTGTTTTGCACACTGGAAAGCAATGGGATGCTCATAGACCTGTAACCCTCAATGTTGCATAACAGAAAATGAGCACCTCTGCTCCCTACAACCCTCCACTCAGCCCTTTCAGGTGCTCCTACCAGCTTTTCTCACCTCCTTCATGTTTTTTGTCTTGTTTTGAAGGAGCAAAGTAAATCTTTTTACAACTCACCAACATGGCAATAGGGTTATGGGCCATTTTCTTCCATCCCATTCCCCATTAATGCCAAGAATCACCACAGTGATTGTGTTCTAGACTCTCTTCCATTCTTGGTACCTCCACCATCTACTTAGGCACACACTGCTCCATACAAGTCTCACAAGTACAGATCCATCCAAAAGCTCCCCTTTTGGTGTTAGAGTCTAGTACCAATCACAGGCCCTCACACAATCCCACACACAGGTGGGAAAGCTTGAAGATCCCATGCTTTGCTTTGTGGATGGGAGGTGTGAGTAGAAGGAATTTGACAGAAGAGCCATTGCTTACATCAATGAGGGAGCAATTACAGAGATAATATGAGTTAAAGGATAAGGACAGTCACAGCAGGTCAAGCAGAAGATTGCTTCAGCTCAGTGTCTTGCTACCAAGAATGCCCAGCAGTATGTGTCAAGAGATTCACTAAAAAAAAAGATGTGTAGAATGATTCTTTCCAAAACACTCTTTTTGCCCCCAGTGAGCTACGACTCACGGACTTTTTGAGAAAGAGTTTTTATATTTAACAGCCCTGGATGGATTTTTTTCTGCCCATAAATTTGTCTGATCACTTAACTATGCAACCCTTAATGGAAGCACTGCTGTAGATTCAGGAGATGTATGCTCTTTGACGTACCATGTTGTAGGGTGATCTCAGGCACAGTGTTCTGGGCTCCATCCAGCTTCTGAAACATTGGTGTTTAGTGCCACTGCAGACATTCAGATCATCTGGGACATCTGCAAGGGGGTGGTGGAGGTAGCACCAGCCCTCATGGTCTGCAGGTGTATCTGCATGAGAGTGGGCAGGCATCATGGGACCAGGTCAGAGAAGGGTGTCCCAGTCTCCTGTCTCCCTCTCCTGTTTCTTCCCTTCCAGCTCTGAACCTGTTGTTTGCCAGTCAAAACATCTGCTTCTCATTTGCAGCCTGATCTTACCCCTCCATGTACATGCAAAACCTGCACTGGGGGCTGTCACACCCAGGAGCTTTAACCCCACCCCACCCTATCTGGAGTCAAACTCAGGCTGGAAGATGGGGTTGTTGGATCTCATACCATAGTAGGGGCTAGCTGACAGAAGTGGAAGCTCTTTGGAGGCCACACCCTTCTGCATTAGCACACATAAAGGTCTAATCCTGCCCTTCTTCCTCCTTACGCTAGGATGTTGTGGGGATTATCTCATCATTTCCAAACACACTGAATCTTTCTGTGAGGCTGACAGGCACTCGCTGCCACTGGAAATTAGCTTCTGTAGTCTGCAGAACATGCATTCATTACCTCATGCCCCTTGAGGCCCTCTTACGCTAGAAGCAACCACAAGGCTGGCGTGGCAGCTCCCTGGAGCTGACAAAGAGGGCTCTGCACTGAGCTTGATGAACATCCACGGGCAGAGGGACATCCCCATCCCCTCCCCACCCTAGCTGTCCTTGCCAAAGTCATCAGGCACTTCACAACCCCGTCCCTCTTCCTCAGGCAGCTGCTGCCGTGCACCCCACAGAGTTAACTCATTCTACCTGAACGCAAACAAGCTCTCCCCTGCACTCCCATTAGTGCTCTTTGAAAGCCATTATTTGCTACCTCGGCTTCTGGCATCCCGCTGTTCTCTCTCATGCAGTGCAGGCTTCACCAAGGTACCTGCTGTCATTTGAAATGATGGGGAGGCAAGGGCTTAAAAACCCAACAAACTCAAATTCAGGCACTTTATGACAGACAGAAAGATGTATACCTTCCTTTCCTGCTTCCAAAAAAGGCTTTCTCCAAATTCTACAGGATTATGGAATAATTTGGGTATGTAGAAAGTCCTTTCTCGGTTCTGATATATCTCAGTGAAGGAGGGTTTTGGTTGGTTGGTTGGTTTTCACCATGTTTCTAGTCATTATTCTAGTATGATCACCTAGCTAAGGGAATGTCTTTAAACTTCAGAGTATCTGAGTGCCTCTGAGTGCCATGCAGCCCTACAGAGGAGGAGGCCACTGTGAGTCCTTTCTGCAGCTAGGAAAGCAAGGAGCAGACTTGTTCAAGGGCATATGGTAAGTCAGTGACAGAGCCAGGAATTTGAAGCAAGCCTCAAGCTGGTCCCTAACACTTCAATCCCCTTCTGTATCCAAAGATAAAAGGGTTTGGAAGTACCTGGAACCTGCTCTCTCCCTGTCTGCATGCAAACCAATGGCTGTGGGTTCATAATGCCACTTTAAAATGACCAATGCTTCCCTTGCTGCATCCTGTGCACTTGCAAAGTCAGCAGCAGGGGTGAGAGGAAAGGCTCTGAAAGAGGATCCAGAGTGAGATGTAAATAAGTATTCGGCGAGGAGCATAATGGGGTTGAAATGGTATGAGCAAAACTGGATTCATTACCTGGTAATTAGCTTTAAATTAATGCACAATCATGTGGTACAATTGAGCTTGGAAGGAAGAGGTCATTCTGGCAGCAGGAGTCAACAAGATCTGTGGAGATCAATCCATGCTGTGTGGGGCAGGATTTACGGGGCAGGTCAGATCTGCTCATGTGTTTCCTGGGCATCTGAGAAAAAATGTTGACTCCAGTGCTGTCAAGTGAGGGCTTTGAGTAGGAAGAGAAGGACAGTGGTCTTTTTTTTTTTTTTTTTCTTAAGTACACTTATGCAGAGAGTTAAAACCAAGCTGAACTATCCAGTTGTAATCCCAGCATGTTACTAATTCCTACTCCCGGTCATTTCCTGATCCCAGTTTCCCCAGAGGCCAACCTGCTGCCTTACCCCACAATCATCCAACACAGGTCACTGCTCTCAAAGCCTAGGTGCCTCCCAGCTCTGGTAGCATGGCCATCTATGGTGTTTTCCTGGACATCAGGAGTGGTTTCCTTCCTTCACTACACCTGTCACTTCTCCAACTCCCATCATCCTGGCTTTCCCTGACCTCCCTCACCCCGGAGGGGGCCCAAGTGGCATCTGCTGGAACATCCTGACTGCAACTTGCTGCAGAGAGAGAGAAAAAGCAGCATCCTATTGCCAGGTGATGCATCTCCCGCCTGCATCTCCTCCCCATATTTAGGGGGCTAGAGACAGGCTTTTTTCTGAGCCAGTGCACTACTGGAGCAGATCAGAGCAATTTCTGATGCCTAGAAACCCATTGCCAGGCAACCTGATGCTTAAGTCCTTTCCCCCAGCCTTTGAGGTCCCTCTCGCCTGCTGCTGAACCTTTCCTTTTGCAGACCCCCTCCTCCTCTCCCACAGATGAGGACAAGTGCCCAAAACCCTCCTGCTATGTGCCAAAGTCTTGGGCTCCCTCCCACCCAAAGCATCTGTTGATACAGAGCCCAGGTCCTATTTGTTCTCCTGCTGGGGACAAACATCCCTTGGTGCCAGCTTGCAACAAATCTCTGGCCAACCAGGACATCTCTGATTGTCATGCTGCCACAAACCACCAGTCCAAGCAGTTTTGCAGTAGTTCATGGGGCTGAAGACTTCCTTTCACCTCACAGCCTTGCTCAGAGAGGGTCTTCACCTGCAGTTGAAGTTAATCCTCTGGGCAGTGCTTGGGTACTCTTCCAGTAGCAGCATTTTACCCCTGGCCATTCCCATTACGGAGTGTGTTTGCAGCCAGCCTGATCTGGAGTCCAAGGGAGTTTGCTAGTGTCCTAGTTTGAGTTAGAACCAAACTAATTCTTTTCAGTGATTTGACTTTTCATCTGAATCTCTGCTAAATAATTGCACTTTCTGAAATTAACAGCATGTTTTCGCAGCAAGTTTTCTTCTCTAATCTGGAAGCCTCTTTCATTCCCTTCCTCTCCCATTTGGGAGGGGAGGAGGCCATAAGTCTCTCTCCCTTCTCTTCTCCTCCTCTATTTGGGTTGGGTGGAAGAAGGGTTAATACACAGCATCTATTGTAGGTCTGGTGCATTGAACCTAAACCTTGACAGCTAGCAAAAAGTTGGCCAGCTGACACTCCATGACAGGTGGCCAACATGGGAAGGGCCCTCACTGCATTTCATTTGCTCAACTAAAGGTAATTGCATCCTGATGACATTGTCACTGCAACTCTGGTCTTGATATCCAGGGTAGTCCACCACGTGCTAATTGTCTTCTGCCCTTTGCAGGCTCCCACACAAGATGTCCTTCAACCTAACGTATGGGCCTTGCCAGCACTGTTGGCTAGAGAATGGCAAAGTAAGGCTGGCGAGAGGAGTCATATTCCCTCAATAGAGGCTGTCTCTCCTTTCCAACCACCCTGAGGAGCTAAAGGAAGAGAATGTGGTGACATGGAGCACTGTTATGAAAAGAGACCATGTTCAAGAAAGAGTATGCAAGACAGTAGAGAGTGTGGGAAGAGGAAGGGGAGATGTTAAGCATGAATGTTTTCCTTGCAAGTTACTGATGCTCATTGCACACAGACCCACCTGGACGGAAATCTGCTAAGCATAAGGAGACCATGAATTGGTAGTAGATGTAGCCACTAATTTGTAGCTCAAGTTAGAGTGATCCATCACTCCAATGACAGCCACTGCAGACTGTGCACCAGCCAGGTCCTATTTCCAAGGAAAAGAGATAGTCTGTGTAACACCTACATACCAATGGTACCTACATACCACTTGGCTCCCATGGGACAGTGACCCTTGGAAATGCTCAGTCTCTGCTAGGGAAAACTAGGCCATAGTGATTCTAGGGTCGTGTGTGAGCATTTTAGAAATCCCATCTCTAAATGTTAGTCCTGCAAGGTAGGCTCACTGCCTCCTGCATGCAGCTGAGATGAATGCTCCTTGTGGCCCATCCATCCCAACATGTCTTCCCCACTCTTTTCATCCCTCTAGGCCCCTGGTGACAGACTCTTGCTGTTAGATATGATGGAGAGGACTGTTGCCCCTACACAGGCACACTCACACGCTATAGAGGCTCTGGGAGTAATGAAAGAGATGAAATAAATCAGCAAAAGAGCAAGTGGCTGTGATGAATTAGTAGGTGTTAAACGAACAAAGCAGGCGAGCTGGCCAGGGCACTACCAGTCTTCTTCCCAAGCAAAGAGGCGAAGGCAACGGGCAACGGGCCTTTGCAGTGCCTCTAATTCCCCTTTCATACTTTGCCAGGAGTGCTTTCAGAGTCACTTTGTCGATTGAATTTGTCAGCCACCATTGTGGAGATAGCAAAGCTGCTTTAGCTCTCTTTATTGTGGTGCTCGCACAAGGCAATTCCAAAACATCTGTATTCATTCCAAGCAGCATTAGGTAGCTGATGATTCAGCCAGCTGCCGGCAGATAGCTGCTCTCTCCTTGAGATGACTGAGTAATACAGGAATAACCTAGGGATTTTTGCTCCCCTTTGGTGTGCCTCTGAGTTTATTTATTTCTTTTGGGTGGATCCCATTTATCACATGCGTGCAGGAGCCGAGCTTTAAGTGTGGCGTCCCCTTGGGCATGGAGAGCAGGACAAGTCTGCTTCTCATTTACTTCGGACAGCTTTGCCTTACCAATTTAAGATGAAACCTCGCTGTAGCTAGGGAGCGGGACTGGGAGATTGGAAGTCATGTGTTAAGAAAGCAAAATAGGGATTTCTGGCTGTGGACGGGAGTGGCTGAAGAGAAGTGGCTGGAAAAAGGTGGGAAGGAGAGAGAGGGAGCTCTGTTCCTTCTTCAACAGGCTGGTGTGGTAGGTGCTGAGGGTGCCTGGGTGCATCCCTGCTGGCATGAAGTCTTCTGGAGGCAGGCAAAGATGAATTGTAGCAGTAAGTAGCAAACCCTGCAGCCCTCAGGGTTACAAAGTGAGGATCCTGCTTGCACTTGAAGGGCCAGGCTTGCATTGGTGTAGCTGCTTGGAAATCAGTGGGTCACAAAGCAGCGAAGTCTGCTCCAGAGCCTGAAGAAGTCTTCAAACAGAGCTCCCAGGGTTGGATGCATTTCTGCTAACTCTTCCTGCCTGCAAGTTCAGTTTCTTTTCTAAGCTGTTGGCCTCACCCCCATCTCCACACTGTGGAAGGAGATAGGGATATTTCAGCCCTCCTGAGAGAAGTGTCTGAGATAAGTGGTCTTGAATCACCCTAAAGCAGCTCTGATTTCTCTCTGCTGATTACAGAGGCAATTTGATGACAGCCTTAGAGCAGACACTAACTACAAAGCAGCCATGAGTCCAGTCTGCAGTCATAGTTCCCCTGCCCTGGCACTCAGTATTTGTCCTACCTTTTCTGTGGGTGCTATAAGCCAATTTCTGAAAGCCTGTTTGCCAGTTCCCTGTGTTCTGCCAGTAGCTCCACGCACAAGACAAGCCAGCTCTGAAGACGGGGCATTTTTCCACTGGAGGACACATGGATTTTCTATATTCCCTTTAATCCCTGAGTAGGAGTCTAGTGACTTTCCAAACATCTCTGTGGCTGCAAGAGTGTGGCATGTGATGACAATTTTCAGGAGTTAATCAACCTGCCAAGACATGGACAGGACCACAGAGCAGCAGGGAAAGGAGTGTCTTATCATTATGGCCAGACATTTTGTCGGAGGAGGTGCAGATACTGTACCACAGGATCTGTTGATGATGGTGTTCCTCCCATGGGGTGAAGTCCATATCTGCCTCTCCACATGGTCAGTGCACATAGCTTGCAGATGGGAAGTAGACATGCAAGGCAGAAAGCAGTACTCATCCAAAAGTAGCTGTTACCCTCTAAAGTGGAGTGGTCTCACCTTCTAAAAACACTTGTTCTACCTTGGAGGATACTGCCTGTTGCCACAGCAATTTTTTGGAGCTTTAGGGTCACAGATCCTTATCTCCATCACCACTTCAAGAAAGAAAAACTTAGTCTCCTACTGTAAACCTCCTTGTTCCCCAGAGGTACTTCTGCATGGAGGCCTGGGGGCATTGCTACAGTTTGTAGGATCAGAGCACAGGGTCTAGCCACTTCCTCCTGAGACAACATACAGGTGAGAAGATAAGCATCTCCTTCTATGTCCATGTCCTTGCACTGGCTCTGCTCCTGACCTTTCCCATTCAACATATGTTTAATTTCCTTCCAGGTGCACTTCAGAGGGGAGAAGTGCAGCTTTCCATCAGGATCAGGCAGTGATGCTGAGCTATCCTTGGAGAAGGGTCACCACACAGCTCTATGTCCATCTCTGTCTTCGCTGGGAGGAAAGCTCCTGCTCTCTGCAAAGCAGGAAACAGAAGAAAGAAGATGAAAGGGGGAGAGAGAGGAAGCGTTTCAGGCTTGTAATTCAGTTACAGCGCAGCAAATCGATTTGCTGCAGCTCAGAGCCCTGTTTGTTTCCACAGGAACAGAGGAATGAGTCCGATGATGGTGGTGTAATGGGCCTTGAACCTGCTGTCCAATCCCAAATGCAGCATAGGGCTGGGAGTGGAGAATGCTACACAAGCACCTTCTCAGATGCTGGCTGAAATCCATCTTGTTGCATCCTGCACACAGGTGAGGTTGGGTTCAGGTGGGGTGAGCACAGCAGCTGGTCCCTTCCAGGCAGCCTGCCACATTGGAAAAAAAAATCTGATTTCACTGAAACGTTTTCTGGCTGCAGGGGCAGGAACTCTCTCTTGGGGATACAGCCCGGAATCTGAACATGTAAAGCAGCCTTTCTGATGGCTCAGAAGAAGGAAAAGCTAATTGAGATGGCTCGTGGCTAAGCTGAAAGGACATGGCATCCAGGGCTAATGGCTGCTTGCTTTGGGCCACCTAAAAAACCCCAAGTGAACCCAGGCCAAAAATTTACCTGGAAGTGCTGCAAAAAGAACAGGGAGAGAGAAAAATGGAGGGAAAACGTGGGACAGAGGATGAATTGTGCCCCCTAACAACTCCTGTCTTTCAAAGTAGGTAGGAACCTATCAGCTCTCTTGTCTTGTGTGTCCAGCTCTTCCCACCAAGCTCTATCAGAAATAAATGCAGTGATCAGGACTGAGGACTCAGAATGGCATCCCACTCCATTAACTCCCAAGATCTGTCCAAAGCCCTCCTAGGGGATCTCCACATGAAACTGGTGATGTGCCTGGCATTGAACACACAACCATACATCTGTCTGGGTTATGGTGCTGAGGTCATCTGTGTGCCGTGTCCACTGCTCTTGGAAGTGGCCTGAAGAGTGATAAGGCCCAACAAGGACGGACAAGGAGAGAAAGTAATGCCAGAGTTGAAGCACTGAGGGCTAAAAGGGACCAGGCTGAAAACTGGACCATTCCTCCACTACCTTCACACTGAACACCTCACTGGAAAGGGAATTGTGAAAACCAGCCGCTTTCCTAGCTCTTCTTTAAGGCAGACAGGAGATCTGTCCTAGTGACTTCATCCACATCCTGATGGCCTCCAGTAGAGCACCTGGCTGGTGACCCCATGGGGTAACACAGAGGACATAGAAAAGATGTGCTGGGAGAGCTATTCAAGAGCTCCTAAATGGCCCAGGACTGCAGGGCTCTGGAGGGACAGGAGTAAGAGCTGACTACCTGCAAGGAGCTTGAACATGTCCAAGGCCTAGAGATATCTGGCATTACTGATCTATGAAGAGTGAGCAGCACAGAGGATCAAGGCAAAACATTGGAAGAATGCGGGTGCTGCAGCTCCAGGTAGGGATTCACCAGCAAGGCAAAGCTAAGTTTCCCTCTCTGAGTTGTGAGAAGGAGGGCGAAGACCCTTGGAAGCTTGGCCCAACACCCCACTGTGCTATCTGCAACACAAAATCTTCATTTTGAACATGCTTTTGAAAACGAGATAGTCATAATGCCACAAGAGTGCTAGAAGAGGAAGCAGAAATGATCTTCCTTTGGCCAAGCATTATTTTTTTCTTTTGGAGCCTGTATTATATTTCCAGCATTGCAGTTAATAAGGGAAGCCCCCCTTTGCTTTGCTGGGGCATGCTGCTGACCACCCTGCTGCTTTCAGTTTAATCTTGTCTTATATTTAACACAGCCCTGAGGGTACTGGAGAGACTCGCTGACACAAAGTGTACGAGATGGAAAAAGGCAGAGCTACCCTATGGAGCTCTTAGAAACCAAGGATACAAGAGAGTGAGCTGTGTTTGCTGCTCATCAGATTCAGTCTATAGCCTCATATCCCTTGGTCCCAGGTAAAAAAGGAGACTTGTCTCCTGAGAGACATTACACAAAACCTCTTTGATGTAGGGTCAATGCAGGTAAAGCAGCCTGCAACTCCAGGGTTGTCCCTTATTGTTGCAGATGACAATCGGAGGGCAGACCTTCTGCGACTTTGGCTGGAGACTGTGGGAAAGAGTTTCCTAGAAAAGGGCAATCTGGGAGACTGAAGGTGAGAAACAAAGCCCTATTAAGCTCTGTCAGAGATGTTTCCTTCCCCTGTGAGTAACTAGTGGCCTTTGCCTGACATAGTCATGTTGGATGTCACCTGTGGCATGCTCCAGAAACATGAGTCTCTGCCATTTACTTCCAGTGAGAGTCATTGCTTTAGACTCCCTCAGCCAGAGGCTCACAGCTAAGGAGAGGGCTTTGGCTGCTTGTATTCTAGTGCTAATGGCCTTACAGATGGTCCTTATCCATCTCTGACCTGTAACTTCCCGCCAAGGCAGGGGAACTGTCAGTTGTCCTGCTGATGAAGCAAGGGTTGACCACCGCACCACCACTCTCTAGCATTACTGTCCTGGTTTGGCCAGGACAGGGTTAATTTGGTGCGGCCGGGCTATTCCATACCATGCTGACATCATGTCCCAGGGCCAATTCCGGTTCGAAGGATGGCTTGTGCTTGTGGCTGGTTGGCTCAGCTCTGCTGGGCTTCATCCATTTGTCCACATGGTATCACTCATTCTGTACATTGTTTTTCTCACTGTTGTCATTCCTGTTGTTACTGTGATTGTTTCTTGTGTGCCATTGTATTAAACTCTCCTTATCTCAATCCCAGCTCTGTGTTTTTCCCGTCCCCCTTCCCTGGACCAGCGCTGGGGGGGCAGTGGCAGCAGCCACATGGCTCGGCTCCCAGCAGGGACTGAACCACCACAATTACCAAAAGGGAGTTGATGTCTACAAAGCATTTAAGAGATCATAGAATCACTGAGTGTTTTGTTTGGATGGCACCCTTAAAGGTGATCTAGTCCAACCCCCTGCAGTGAACAGTGACATCTTCAACTAGAGCAGGTTGCTCAAAGCCCCGGCCAACCTCACCTGCAATGATTCCAGGGATGGGGCATCAACCACCTCTTGGTTCCTTCTATCTAGTCTAAATCTGTTTTAGTTTAAAACCATCACCCCTTGTCCTGTCACAACAAGCCCTGCTGAAAAGCTTGTTCTCATCTTTCTGACAGGCCCCTTGAAGTCCTGAAAGGCCACCAGAAGGTCTCCCTGGAGCCTTCTCTTCTCCAGGCTAAACAAGCCCAACTCTCCCAGCCTGGCCTCCCAGCAGAGGGCTTCCAGCCCTCCCATCATTGCTGGGGCCTCCTCTGGCCCCACTCCACCAGGTCCATGTCTGTCCTGTGCTGAGGACTCCAGAGCTGGCCCCAGCACTGCCGGGGTTCTCCCCAGAATGGAGCAGAGGGACAGGACCCCCTTGCTCACCCTGCTGCCCACACTGCTGGGGATGCAGCCCAGGAGGACATTGGCTTCTGGGCTGCGAGCACATGGGGCCGGCTCAGCTCCAGCTTCTCATCCAACAGATGAGACTGGTGGAGGTGCTCCCGTTTACTAGGTGCGATTACTTCGATCTGGCATTGGCAGCCTGAAGAGAAAAAGGAGGATGAACCACGTTGTTCTGCTGTCCCGCAGGCAGGGAACTGGCTGCCAGCATCCTCAGTGTCACACATCCTCGCTGTCCCCAGCTCCCTGCAGCTGCAGGGTTTGGGATAACTGCGGTGGAGGGTTCCCTCTACTGGCCTGAAAACCCACGGCTGAGAGGATTTCAGTACCGGGAAATTTCTATTTAGGAGGTTGAAATTGGAGGACTGGCTTCAGAGAGCCCCCGACCTCCTCCTGCACCAGCACCCCAACTCCCATCTCTGTGCAGCTTTCTACTCCCTCAGCACTGAAATTCTCTGTCCCCTTTCCCAAGGCTCTCCAGAGCTGCCCGTTCCCAAGAATCCATGCACGCTTCTCTCTGATTTGGAGATGCCACTCTCCTCCTCACACAGGACAACTCCCATACACACAGAGAGGACCCAGATAACGAGCTACAAAACACAACCTTCTCTCTGTGTGGCCACAATTTAGGTTTGGATCACATCCCCGGAAGTTATGGACCCTACACGATGGCCAGGAGAGCCACAGGCAGTGGCTGTCTGGGACCTGAGCTCCCTTGCAGGAGGGACATCTCCCTGCAGTCCTTTGTGCTGAGATTGCTTGGTGGGTGTTTTAGGAAAGGCAGCGAATTCAAAGAGGACCTATCTCTGTCTCCAGGAAGCCCTAAAAAAGCAGAGCAGAAGTGAAAAAGAGGTAAAAGTGAGCGTTTAACTTTACTGAAAGGCATTTAACCAGCCCAAGAAGAAGCACCAGGTCTCAGAGGTCAGAGCATGCAATGGTCAACAGAAATAAAGGAGAAACTGCTCCTCAATGATTGCTCCTCACTGCTTCTGCTCCATCTTTCCTCCCCCATGCAGCACCTACCTCTTTCTTTCCCTCCTCTCTCTCCTTCCCTCTTTCCACCTCTGTGTCTATTACTATCAAAGTGAAATTTATGAAGAGCTTGAGGCATTGGCGATTTCCTGGATTTCAATATAACTTCTTGCAATCTTAAGTGAACAGCTTGGTTGCTTCTGCCTGTCAGAGAATTTAAATTGCAAATTGAATAGTGAAATGCAGCAGCCAAGGGTCTGTATCAGTGACTTTGGAGAGCGGAGATATCGCTTAGCAACTGGAGGCAGAGATGGAGGCCGCAGCAAACACAGCAATGAAGTATCTGGATTTTGGGACAACCCTTTGCCCCTGCATGGCAGAGGGGTGGTAGCTCTGGGACTCTGGGAAGCGTGTCTGCATGGAAGCTGATGCTGGGGTTTTGCCTCTGATGGTGGCACCCACAGAAGCTGCAAGATCGGGTGCTATCACTTCCCATCTCTACACAGTAGTGTGTCACGTCTTCTGTTTGACCCCAGCTGAAGCTTAGTCTGGTGAAGCCTGAGGACAAGGTGTTGCAGCATTAGGTCACTTCCCATGTGAAATCACCAACTTTGCTCTTACCAGGTCTCCCCTTGGCGCTCAGGAAGGTGGGCACTGTCCCGACACAAGTCAGGGTGAGGACTGGGAGAACTGGGTGAAACTCCCTGGCCCCTTTACATGGGGTGCCAGATGAAATAATCCATTAGTGAGCCAGAGGATGTGGCTTATCAAGGAAACATTGAGGGTCCTGGATTTTCTCAGGCTGGATAAGGCTGACGACTTGCAAGGTCATCTATTTGCTTTCTAACCACCATCTACAGCAGGTGATAGAAACGGGAGAGCTGGCCTGATCCCCTAGATGCAGAGCAAAATGGCAAGAGGTGGCAGTAACAGGTTGTAATGAGGGAAGTTCCAGCTGGAAATAAGGACAAAATCTTCACAATTTGGCTAAGCACCAGAACTGGGACCCACATAGGCAAAGTCCACATGGGAAATCTTTAAAACTCAGGAGCACAAGGTCTTGACGTGCCTCATCTAACATTGAAGTTGGCCCTGCTTTAAGCTGGAGGTTGAACTAGACACCTCTAGAGGTCCCTTTCAACCTGTGGTATTCTACATTTCCTTCCAGTGGCTCTTTTTTCCTTAATAATGCTGAAAACTTACTTCAATACTGACAGAAATTGGAACAGAGAAGCATCTTGAGTAGCCACTTAAGCCTCCCCCTGCCCCTAGCAGGTTGAGAGAACATCTAAACCAGTGCTGTTGCGTATTTTCTACAGCTTTTCTTGCAGTCCTTCAGGGAGAGATACTCCACATCCCCCGCGGACAGTCTGTTCCAGCATTTCCTATCCTTGATGTAAGAAAATGTTTTCTAAAATTATTCTTGTTTAAATGACCTTCAGTGAACTTTAAACCTGCAATGGTAACAGCTGGCTTGCCCTTACTGCTTAAAACACAAACCTTCCACACAACTACCATTTAAAGGCACAGTGAATACTGATATCCTGCAGCAGTCAGTTCCACCAGTCTGTTGTGTTCTACATTAATCATAAAAATAGCTCTTAATGAAACCTCCAAAAGGCCAAAAGGGAAGAAATTCTTCTTGTGTGCTCTTCCTGGTTATAACCCCTAAAATGTGCAAGGAAAAGTCATGACTCAAGTCTGTCTCACCTAGGTATCTGTAATATGCAGAAGCAGAACTCTGTGATGCATTAAACCTCATTCAATGCCTTGTGATCTTGTACATCTCTCATGTAGAGATGCTTGGTGCAACAGGTGAGATTTATCAGAGCTATTTCCCTGTAGGACCTACTAAAGGAGAGAAATAGGCATTGTCCAGGAGCTGTTCACCTCATCCTTTTCACGTATCTATTTCCAGATGAGATGGATTGCTCCACAGTAAAGTCTTTTCCTCCTTAAAAAGGGATGAAGAAGGCTATCTTGGAGGAAGAGGCCTGCAGCATTGATTTCCAAGCTTCAGTAAAATGAGCCCTGGACCCCATTTTCTCAATAGGTGTCAAATAGGTGGTCATAGAGAAGTGACCGCAGCAGTGTGGGCTGTGGGCCTGCAACCTCTAGAAGCTCACAAGAAAAAGCCTGATAGAGTACTTGGAGCCAATGGAAAATACTGGATTTTGAGAAATTCTGCAACCAATAGGGAGGATTTGTTTCCACTGAGGTTGTGCTGAAGCAATTCTTTGGTGTTCTATTCAGGGAACTACCCTTACTGCAAGTATTCCTGAGCAGAACTGGCCAAGGAAACCTTTCAAGGAATTTTTGGGTGGGGGCTCTAAGGCCAGCAGACACTAAATGTGCCATCCAAGGCTATTCAGAGAGCCTGTGACAGTCAGAGTATTCAACGTATTTCTCCAGTGTTCCAGAATACTGCTCTAACCCCAGATCACCTCCCCCATCATTTAAAACTCTCACAGGTTGTGACTTAGAAGGAGCAGGGATGTTTACATGTCCATCCCTCATCTCCATGGGTGCAGTAGTGTTTGCTGCCTGGCCTGTGCTGGCATTAGCTCAGCTGTTAGGGACCAGCGAGTCTCACTCCAGACTCAACTGCAATTTCCTACTTGGTGCACAGTTCACTGAAATCCCACACTTCCTTTAGAAGGGTGTTGACATTTACTCAGCTGCTTGTCAAATGTCTGGAGATGTTAACATCTCAAACAGGAGCTGTTGTCATTAAAGGCACACAGACTATTGCAAAGACAGGTAGTTAGCGTGACTTTAGGAGAGGTGTCTGACGAGAGGATATTTTATGTGTGCCTGTATTTCCCTCCAGCTCTCACAGAAACAGTTGGTGCCAGGGTAGCACATTGCACGTCAGATGGCAGAGGAGTTTTGTGGGATAAGCAGAGAACATTCAGATGAGGAAGACCAGCAGAGATGTGGAAAAAAAACCCTGTCTCTGTCATTCAAGAGACAAGCTCCTTTTCGGGAAGAAGTATCAATGACAAGCAGATTTGGCTCACCTAGTCAGCATTCAGATGCCTAATCAGAGCCCCTAAAATGGGTGCAAAATAGATGTTTCCAGGAACTGATGATTCCACCTTTCCTACTTCAGGATGAGCTGTGTTGCCTCCTTGTGGTATAACCCTTAGGACCTAATTAGTCTTTGTGCTCTTCAGTTCCCATCATGAGAGTACTGTTACTGTGATTTCTCCATTGAACCAGGGCCTTGGGCTGTTTTTCATCATCTGTGAACATCTCCAGTTGAGAGAGCTCTTGATACTGTCCTCCAAGAGCTTTCTCCACACAAATTATATCCTTGTTCCCAGGAAGTCCAATGCCTGATCCTTCAAGTCCCACAGCAGCTGGAGGGCAGTGGAGTAACGTAATGTCTGGGGGAACCACAGAGACCCTGTCATGGACCCCACCACCACAAGTGTTTTGACAGCCAAACCAGATGCTGAGCACTGAGCCCCATCTCCATGGCTGTGGCACCACAGTGGAGGTTTGTGCAGGCATGGGCAGTGCTATATGCTAGGGCTGGAGTTTCAGAGCCTTGTGATTTTAAATCCCTTATGTCTCATTTTCCAAGACCCAGCCACTAACAGAGGGGCTCTTTCCCTGCAGGCTGAGGTTAATTGGCTTGTGCTTTTAAGAGGATAAAGCTGCAGAGACTCAGAGTCAGGGCTGTTCTCCAGATTTCCATTATAATCTACATTGCGGGAAAATAGCTTTCCTGATCAAATCATCTGTCCTCTCAGTGCAGAGGATAAAGAGATGGTGATGTGGGAAATCTGCAAACTGTCTGCATGACCTTGCTGGACAGAGGAGGAGGAAGAGGCAAAGATTTTTCTTTGCTGTAAGGAAACATGAGTGAGGTGCATGAAGGCACCCTGCCCTTGTCCAGTGTCCTGGGAAGGAAAGGAGGCTCCACAGCAGCAGCAAACAGTATTAGGGGCATTTCTGAGCCTGGCGTTATGCACCTCCTGACAATCAAATGGGGAAACAAGATGGCACATGAGACTGGGCACTCACTGGGAAATGGTTTGAGTCCTAGGTTCAAGCCCAAAAGGTAGGTGGGTAGGACTTGTTGCACTCCTGGCCCTTGAAAACTGACTGAACTTTGTCCAGGTCAAAGACAGGCTTGAAATACCTGTGGGAGCGAGGGAGGAGAGGCTCCAGCAAGCAAGAGGTGGTGGTGATACCTCCCCAGAACCAGAACTGCTTGTCTCATTCTACAGACGATCACCATTGCTTTCAGGATGGATGGCTATTTCACAAAAGAAGCAGCCACCTGAAAGACAAACCAGGACTGCAGACAAGGACTGGGATATCTGGGACACAGACAGTGTTTAACCTCTTCATTCCCCACCTGCCTGTGAAGAGGGAACAGTGCTTTTATTTTTTTTTCCAGATATGTCTGTTTCGGACTCTTTATTTTACTGCTGGTCGGCACCTAGTTCACTAGGTAACCTTCATCCTAGGAGAAAGTGCAAGGAAAGGTTTTTTTCCAAGCCTCACACAATACTCCTGGTCCTTTCAGCTCCCATCTCTAGAAATGCTTACTAGTGTACCTGGCCTTGCTCACTTGGCACCTGAACATCCATGTGGACTCCCATCCCAGACCCAGCTCACACAAGCACACAGCTGCTCATCTGTACCTTCTATACAGCAAGCTTTTATGGCACAGAAAGAAAGTGTAAGTAACACTCAAAGCAGCGGACACAATAATTTTAGCTCTCCTAACAATTCTTTCTTCTAAAGTTCTAAAAAGGAGACAAAGAAAATTTCTTCACAACCAGACAGGACCAAAACACCCTGAACCTCAAAGCCTGTGGTGAAGTTGCTCAGCTGCTTGGGCTTTTCCAGTTCCAGTTGTGATGGCTGCAACCTATTTCTCACAGAAAAAGATGAGTGACTTGCAATCTTCAAGTCCCTAGACACAAAAGCTCATGACCCCATCACCCGTGTTGAGATGGCCACAGAAAACAAGAGGACTCCTCGAACTTGTGCTGAGGCCAGGAGCAGGGAGGAGCTGACTTTCAGCTGCAAGACTTGAGAATCAAGTCTGCCTGGAGCATCTTCCCCTGAAGTTGCTTTTGTGGAGCCACGAGTTCAGACTTACTAGAAAGGGACTTAGCTTTTTTGTCTCTCCTCCAGCCCTCACCTGGCGTGCTTCAAACAACCGTGCAAATCAGCACCGAGACTGATGTAGCTTCTAGCATGTACTACAGGTACAAATGCACAGACAAGCCTCCCCTCCTGAGCATCCCAGCATCACCTCTTGACACAACAGTCACTTACCTCACCGCTGCAGCTCAGCACTTAGCTTCAGGGAGCTGAAATTCAAAGACCAGCTCTGCCCTCCACCCCATCCATCCTATAAACAGTGCTTAGGTTTGGGAGGAAAAACAATTGTTGAGATTTCTCACTCTCACACACCCGTATATTCTCGCTGCTGGGCTTCTGCCCATAAAGATTACAAGATGTGTGTCACAGGGGTGATTTGTAAGAGGAGAGAGGATGTTTACCTACGGTAAATTACAGTCTGCTTCTTTGTGTTCTCCTGAAATTTCAATTACTGAACTATTCTTTTATTTCTAGCTTTCTTACAGGTTTTTCTCATTTAGACAAGGAGCACCACAGTTCAGGTTTGTTCCTGTGTATGTTAAGCTTCTATACTACCCTCATTTTATCTCAGTGCTTTATACCCTGCATGTGTGTGTTTCTCTCTCTATATTCACATTTTCTGCTTGAAGCTATTATATAGCATCTTACTCTTAATTAAGTCACTGCTGCAGCTACAGGGTAGGCTGCTGGCGTTTAGGAACAGGGCTGCAAGCTTTCTGAAATGTTGCAGCTCTTCCCTTCCATGATGTATCACCTTCTGACCTGAACTGCCGACACCCTCGCTGGGAAAATTGGTCAGTGGCTGCAAAGGAGGATTTTGAAGGAGGACACTGACATCTAAGTTTAAGGAATGGTGTAGCAGTCTTGGTTACACTGTGCAGACTTGGCTGAAGAGACTGATAGAGGACTGACCCAGATGCAATTCCTAACAGGAAAAACTCTTTGCCTGTTCACTAGGACTGAGGCAGGATCTATAGCAAACAGGACAGTCCTATTATCAGTTTCCCAGCTTGTAAAATTGCCTTCTTCTTCTGGCCAAGCAAGCTTAATAATCATCTCTGGACCCTAAGTCAACCATAAGATCAAGAGAGTCTTGAGCTTGACATGTCCATGCCCAGCCTGGTAGGTATTTAAGTGCTAGTTTTCTCTTCCTTAGTACCTTTAGCATTTCACAAGGAGCTATGTCACCAAGGCTCTCAGCTGTCATACCCAATTTTGCACAGTTTCCATGCAGATTTTGTAAATCAGAATGCATAATTCTGGCTAAGACATGGACTTGTTCTGATTATTGTGTTGCTTAACAATCTCTACTTTGACTATGTTGAAGCATAACTCTGACCATACCACATCTTGGCCAGTTTCTTAGTGCTGCTGTTGTTTGAGATAAGGTTTAGGATTGAGTTCAGTGAGTTGTGCATTTCCTTATCTTTCCACACATCTATGAATGCCAGTATTTTGAGTCAATCTGTCAGAATCCCAGGATGATTTGTCAGAGACAGGCCAGCAAGAGAGTATGAAAAGGGAAAAGGTGATGGCAATGGCAACAATATGTAATTTCTTCCACAGTGCATCTGTCATGGATGCATTGTGTCCGATAACTTTGAGGCATTTCAAGCTCTGAATTGTGGAGTCAAGAAGAAATTAGAGCGGTGGCCTGCGTACACTGGGTCATAGTGGGAAATCTCTTGGTCCTGCTGTGTTCCTTTTCATGAGACAGGTAGAAGCACAGAAGACTGGAAATGAGCTCCATAGAAGATATCTAATATGCATGAAACAAGTTTTTCTAATACAATTGGATTTCTCATTAACTATAGAATACTGAAGTCATTTTGGAGGCAGGAACATCTGTGCTGAAGTCCAAACACATCTGGGACCGTCTTCATAATAATCTGATATTGGGAGTGGTGACCTGGTCTTCAGTCATAACAAGATCAGGATTTCAGTGGCATGCAGTAGAGTCATGATTGACTGGAAAGCAGTGAAGAGTACACGGCTCTCTGAACTGCTACGCAGTTTGGGATTCATTAGTATAAATAATGTTCCCTATTCTTCCTATCAGCAAAGTGGGAACAACACAGACTGATAAGAAATATTCGCAGGTACCATGTGCAAAGTGCTTTGAGATCCTGGGGTGAAAGAACTGGGAGATGAGCAAAGCACCTTCCATACTAAACTCCTTAGCCATGGTAATTCTACACGGTCATCATTCACAGGAAGAATGTTTTATTGAGGAGGGAATAATCACATCTTGCTGCCAAAACATGAAATCCAATTATGCTGTGAACTAAAGGCTGTTTTAAAGGGTTTATCATTTCTCAGCTTTAGCCTCATCAGCTGCGAAAGATGGTTTTCTTCCCTTCTTTCCTTCACTTTTGAAAGGGCTTAGTCTCTTCTTTTCCCCTTTCCATCTTCCCCAAGTGCCAAATTTCCCTTCTCTATGACAGATGTAACAGTTAGGCTTTGCTTTGGATTTTACCTCACACCTTTAATAGTGAGATTTGGTAATAAAGGTAACCTTGTTTTAGCTCTGCTCTGGTTTTATTGTTTTCTATTGACTAAGTAACGCAAAACCATGGGAGTGTTGAAAATGGGCTTTTCTGCCTGCTTCCTCCTCTTGAACAGACTTTGTGGCTAGACTTTGGGTCTAGTCCTTGTAAAATAACCACCCATGGGGAAATACTTTCTTAAAGCAGTCATTTAAAGATGTGGTGCTTCCTTTTCTTTCCCCTGCTTCTTTTACCTTTCCAATCCCTTGTTCTTCTTTTTTTTTCTTTCTCTCTTGAACAATAAATATCATAGCTACCTAAGTATGGAAATAGAAAGAGTGCTTATGGTGCCTCAAGCTCCTCTCTTTCCATGACATTAAAACAGAAGGACAGAACTAAAGGCTCAGCAAGAGTGAGAATTTAAAGGCAGAAGAACTTGATTTCTTCCTGTTGCTGCCACAGATTTTTAATATGAACAGAGGTTTGGGAAACATTTCATTGAGAAGAGGTTCTCCTAAAAATGAGACAAGATGGGAGATGGAGTGAGATTTGGTAAAAGTCTGCTGCTCCAGAGAAGGCAGTTTCAGGTTTGAAGGGGAAAAATAAATATCTCTCCCATGTCAGTAGTGGATAAAGCAAGAAATAGTTGTTTTAAAGAACAGCAAGGATGGTTCAGAGTAAGAAACTGTCTTCTGCTGCACTGGCGTGTTTAGAGACTGGCTAGGAGGTGGTAGCAGCGAGTAGAGCTGCCATCCTTGAAAAACTAAAGACTTGCATCTGTCAGGAACTAATTAGGTGGAAATGACCCTGCCTTATTATCTCTCTACCTCTTTGCAGCCCTAATTTTCAATGACTGAGGAAGTCCCCTGCTGGGTTAAGTCTCTCTGCATTAGTCGTTGTCTATGCAGACTGTAAATCCTCCTACGCAGGTCCTGTCCACCCTCCCCTTGCATAATGTCTCTGTCCGGGAGTTGTAGGGTCTTTTTTACTGGTTGGAGAACATGTCATTGCCAAATACATAACAGTTGAGTCTGTGTTGAATCAGCGATTTCTCTTCTTTCTTTCCATGACTTCATCAACAGTTACACTCTCAACAAGGCTGAGACTCAGGTCAGGAGTGCAAATAAAAGCCACAACAGCATCCAGTTACAGTCAAAGTTACAGGCAGCGGTAGGAGACCCTGAGAAACAGCCATATCAGTATGTAGAGACATGAACTATGAATGAGACAAGATGGGAGATGGAGTGAGATTTGGTAAAAGTCTGCTGCTCCAGAGAAGGCAGTTTCAGGTTTGAAGGGGAAAAAGAAATGGACATTTCACAGAATCACAGAATGGTAGGGGTCAGAAGAGATGTCTGGAGATCATCAAGTCCAACCCCCCTGCTACAGCATGATCACCTAGAGTAGGGTGCCCAGGATCACATCAGGTGGGTTGGGAATCTCTTCAGAGAAGGAGACTCCATAACCTCTCTGGGAAGTCTGTTCCAGGGCTCTGGCACCTCACAGCAAAGTTTTTTCCTCTTGTTCAGATGGAACCTTCTGGGTTCCAGTTTGTGCCTGTTGCCCCTTGTCCTGTCACTGGGCATCACTGACAAGAGTCTGGCCCCATCTTCTTGACACCTGCCCTTTAGAGGTTTATCAGCACCAAGAAGATCTCCTTTCAGCCTTCTCTTCTCTAGGCTAAACTGCCCCAGGTCTCTCAGCCTTTCCTCAGCACAGAGATGCTCCAGTCTTCTCAGCATCTTCACAGCCTCCATTACTGGACTCTCTCCAGTAGTTCCTTGTCTCTCTTGAACTGGACACAATACTGCAGAGGTGGCCTGACTAGGGCAGAATAGAGGGGAAGGAGAACCTCCCTCAACCTGCTGGTCACAGTCTCAATGGATCTCATTTGACAGCTTTTACATGAACACTGCACGTTGTGGAGTCAGTCTTTTTTTTCCCATGGAATAAACTAGAGAGCTCCTGAAACCCAAAATGGATTCAGAGCAGAGTGTTTAAAGATTCCAGGACTATTGAAGCATCTCTTCTGTCTTCAGCAGTAGAGAACTCTGGCTTCTCCTGCTCCTGTAATTGCAGTAGCCCTCGTTTGAATCCCATGACACTTGTAAAGCTCAAGATGAATGAGCTCCAAGCCTTTCCTCCCTGAATCCTTGATTCATTAGTTAATGTCTGAAAAGCACTTTGGAGCTCAAGAGTGCTAAGTGCTATTATTATTAGAGACCTTTCATATGAATGTTGATTAAAAATATAATTGTTACCTTTCATTCCTTTTTTTGTCTTTTATTAAAGGGGGTGGTAACTGTTTTCCCCCAGAAGTAGAAAGGAAGAGCTGGATGTGGTACTGACACTAGAAGGTGATGGTGTAGTCCTGATGGATAACACTAAGAATGGAAAGAAAAGGAGAAACAGGATGGGGGCCTCCGTCTGCCAGTGTCACAAGAAGACAAGAACAGGGCTTCTGGTGTATGCACCTCTGGGGCCATTTTAATTCGTCTTTTATGAAAGAGAATAGATTATTTACTCATATTTTGGAAAACTATTCAGCTACCCTCTCACAGATATTCTGTCCCAGAATCACTGGATTATCCTGTCTGACACTCAGAAAGGCATGGATGTCTTGTATGTCTTGTTCCCTACCAGTCAGCCCTACATAGACGTCTCTCATGCCCCAGATCACCTCACACGGCACTGGATGCCCATGTGCAGATAACTCTACAAATTCCAGTATGCTTAGACAGTGAGGATGGGATTCACCGAGGTAAATGTAGGGGTCTTTTGTCATTTTAGATACTGAGGCATATCCCACCTGGCCTCCAGTTGCCATTACAGAAGTATAAAGACCCTAAAGTCCTGCTTCGTGTCTACTAGCTCCATGCTAGTGTGTTGAAGATCTTCAGGCACATTAAATTCAGGTAACTATCCACCTCACTCTAGCATAGATGCCTGTTTTGGTCAGTGAACCTGCAATGACTGTGTTGACTAAATCTCCACTGGCTATGAGAAGACCTCAGACAGTCACCTCACATGATGACATCTGAACTGTGGACACTCCTGGCATCTGAATCTAAACTGAATCCCACCTCCATAGCACTAACCTGTTAAAACAAGTCTTCAAAGAGAAAGCCAGTTCCTTTTGTCTTAAGGCTGACAGCTAAAATCAGGGCAGGTGCCCAAAGATTCTCCAGGCTCTGCACCGATGGATGTATCCTGAACTTGGCTAGGTGAAACCTTAGGAAACCAGATCTAATTGGCACTGCATTTGGAAGGGTGGATGGGGGTGGGCTAGAGATCTCCCAAGGTCTTTTACATCCTTAATTATGCTGTGATTCTTAGATTGGGAAGACAAATTGGACCTCTGGGTATCCATCCCTTTCCATTGACTTTAAAGGGAGACAAATGAGAGACTAATTCATACGAAGGTATCTACACCAGAAACATATGAAGTTAAGTGAGTTCAATACCATGCCACTTGAATGTCCTTCACAGCTGTAAATCAAGGCAGGCTCATAACTGGCGAGGGGAAATCAGGGCTTGCTACTTGTGATGGATTGATCACCCTCGGGAGGTCTTTCTCTCTCTCCACCAAAAGTAGATGGAGTTTGGATAGCTAGAATAAGCTCATCTCTTTTCATGGAAAAAGGGATGGAAAAGAATCCATCTACCATCTTTCACCTCTAGGAAGTTTTGTCACAATGGATCTTCTGTGCTTGTAGTAGCTGAGATTTAAGCTGAAGCTCTAGGCAGGAAATTCTGAACTTGCTTGAATTGTATATCCAGTACTCTCCTGACTGTCCTATATGCACAAATAGCTGTTCTTAGACATTTGGACCTACAGAAAGGTGAACTCTAAGACTTGAAACACATCCAGACCTGGATCGTAGGCAGATACTCACTGGAGAGCTACAGGCCAGATGGCAGCTGGGAGACAGTTAATTGGAGGTTGCCAGCCCATAAAAAGTAAAGATGAAGGTTCCTATACGGCATGATCCAATTCCTATTTAGCCTATTGTGGACCAAGCCTGACTGTTCAGGTTTAGTAGCGTCCAGGACTCATCTGACTCCACATCACAGTCTTCTCCACCTCACACAGGGTTTCCGTGGAAAGGAAGCAAAAGAAAGTGACCCAAATTGGAGCCACAAGGCTCTTCATGCCAATTCTCATTCAGTGGGGACCAAGAGTCTTGGAAATCCAGTCTCTGGCAAGGTACCTGTTGCTTGTCCTGGGACCACAGAAGTAGTCATGCCTGGGCTCTTCTCATGGAGCCCTATAGTTGCTCTTGCTCTGTATTCCCAGCAATAGGATTGCCCTTCCCTCTCTCCAGTTTCACTTCCCCGGCCACAGTTTCACCAACTTGGCACTCGCCTTTCAGCCTTCTCCGTGAAAGCAAAAAACAAAGTCAAAAACCTTCTTCATCTCCCATTGATCATCCCTGTCCAGATTCTTTCACTTTGGTTTAATGGGACCTGGAGATGCTCATTTTGCACAGCTGTCCTCTCGCAATGAATATCATTTACACAGACCAAAGATATTACTCACAAAATAAATTTGCTAAACTGCTATTGCCCTATCTTCCCATTTTTATCAAGCTGTGGTTGCATTAACATTAATGAGATGTTAAAGGAGAAGGAAAAAAAAAAGAAAAAAGAAAGAAAAAAAAGTCTTCCTAAGCAAATAATAGCTATTCAGTCACAATTTCGAGGAAAATTATTCTTTTACATGTTTGAATCTTTCCACTGGATTTCGTTCCTGGTTTTGCTAAATTATGTGCAAATGACAGAAGACCATACATATATATGAATGTGCGTTACAAAGTTGAAATGTTTTTGTAGCCTGAAAATTATTTCCTCTTTCAATGAGTCTGTACATTGGTTCTTTTCTCTCATTCCATTTCTCTCTGTGCAATGCTGGTAAGGGGAAATTCCCCATTCTTCTGAGGACCAGCCTTGGTTGCCTGGGACAAAGAAGACATTTCATGACTCAGTGGACTGTCTGTGGTGACAAAGCAGAGATTTCTGGTCTATAGAAGAATGCCCCCCCAAAAAATCCAGGTCCCATCACATTGAGATTTTTATTGAGATTGGAAAATGGCAGCAATAGACAAGATCTGTTTTATAAGACTCTGTACAACTAACCTAGTTTCATACTTCAGATTCAAACAAAAGGCAAATTAGGAAAGCTGAAGGCAAGGAAGAGAAGAAAAATGGACAACAGTTGAAGAGCAGTTGCTTTAACAGGCTCAAGACATGCTCAGGGTTCTACTGTTACCTTCAGAAAGTGCAGTTAACCGAGAAGGGACTGAGCTGGCAAGTGAAATCACTGAACAGAATTAGTTCTGTTCCAGCTCAAACCAGGACACTCTGCCACCACTGACACACATGCTTGGCCCCACTGAGACAGCAGGAATACTTCCAGCCCTCAGAGTCCTCTGTTGCTCTCCTGTGATGTAGCTGATATTGCACAACATTCTTAGGAAATTGTCACGAAAAAGGCCAAAATATAGAGACAGAGAGGGGAATTACCTTGGACCCTTTTCAACCCTATCCAGCCTGCAAATATAAATTAATTTTCCCTGGAAAGGGAGAGAGAAAGAGAGACAGGATCCTTGAGCCCAACCCACCTGCCACACTTGGGTTGAGGAGGAGGGGGATCTCCTCGGACCCTTTACAATCTGCCCAGCCTGTTAGGTGAACTAACAGTAGCATTGGAAAACAGATCCCTGCTGACAGCTCGCTAGATCGGAGGGTGACTGTCTTACCAGCAGCGACACGTAGACAGGATCCCTTATGTCTCAAAAATTAAAGTTTATGGACACTTTTATATCTATAACTAATTCACTTTATTGTATATGCTCGTGACAATATGCAGATTTGAGGATACCCTTGATAGTGACTGACTGCGTAAATAAGTTATACAAAATATAATTTAACAAACCTAGGTCTTGATAATTATTAATAGCTAGTCTAACATTTAATACTTAAGTGCCCATAACCCAGGGTTCTTGCCCAAATAGGCATCCCTATGTCTGCAGAAGATAGGTTCAGCCCATTGACCAATCCCAGAAGTTTCAATGGAAGTCTTCTCCCCATTTCCCCCTCAATTCATCACTTTTTGATAGTGTTTCTTTACTTTTAGGTGGAGCTTGAGTGACTCCAATCGTACATTTGTCTTATTTTGATTGGATTAAAAATCTCTCACTTCACATTTAAAGATACAGTCAAAAAGATAATAGGGAGCATGCTCAAGGGAGGGGTCTTCACCTGGGCAAGGAACTTCTTGACTTATGGGCATGATTTTTAGCATTATAATGACATTATAAGTTCGGTCAGAGGGACAAGATTTTGCCACCATTGCTGAGGCACCAGTTGCACTCCATCTTTCTTGATAGTGGCTACCTGGTTGCCTTCACTGAAAACATGTTTGGCTGGATCAGAACAATCATTAGTTACCTCACCCCTGATAATGGGGAGCAGCTGTGCTACTGTCATAGCACCCTGCTCCCTGTTTTGAGGGGTTTGCACGTTCTGTTAGCCAGAGCAGGTCACATCCATGGCAACCACTTTCCACTCCTATGATCAGCAACCATGTCTCACTGAAGGCTGCCGTGGCTCATGTCAAGATGTGAGCTTAACTTTGTCCAGGCAGGACAGGTTTTCTCATTTTGCCTCCCATCCATTTTCCTACGGAAGTGCTTCAGGCAAAGCGCACGGCTGGCATGCAAGTTGGGAAGCCTGTTCCAGAAGCCAAAACACTTGTTTGATCCTGGATCCTTGGGGATAACAACGCACAGGGGACCTCTTCCACCATTCAGCTGAAGCCCATCAATATTTGTTATCATCTATGGGGTTGCACAGGGCAACAGCCTAGCTGTGCCCATGCCAACTGCTGACCCTACTTTGGCTCTCACTCTGGTCTAGAAAAGCTTTGTTTTATTTTCAGTCTATACGGCTATTTCCCTGCTGTCGTCCTCTCCTGTTCCTCTAGGTTTGCAATCAATTGCAAAACACAGAGCTCACGTAAAACAGCAAGAAGTATAGGTGTGAAGAGGAAATCGTAAGTTGCTTGGACCTTCTTGATAAACAATCTTTTGTTTATCAAGGGAAGTTATTCGCATGTTATGGATGGGCTCAGCTTGTGCACATCACACTGGGGACCTGACAAGGTGTTGTGAGAGAGGGCAGCCAAAGCTCTAATGCTCACCATTTTCACTTCAGAAAAACAGGCTGACAGCCCTTGATCTAAAAGAGAACTCTGTTGAGACAGACACCTCAATAATATGTTTGTGCTTGTTTCTGTAAAACACTAGTATATGCTGGGTTACTCAAAAATAAACAACATTTTCTAAGAAACTTCAGGCTGGGATTTCCCCTTCTCCCAGGAAAAAAACACCATATGAACACAAAACCCCAAAATCTCATGGAAAAATCTTAGGGAAATCAATTTGCTCATCTGCTCTGGGAACAAGAAAGCATTTCCCTCAAGCATCAGCCAAGATGACAACAGACCCAAACCCTCTGCCTTCTCAGAGAATGGATGAGGACACTTCTCCCTTGACTTTCGCATGTTATCTTTGGTTACCTTTTTCTACTATAGTTTCCCTGTACATTTAGGGGCCAGATAATGTGGCAGGACCTAAGGAACTGGCTCGTTGGTTGCTCATAGAGAACAGAACAGTCCAGCGTGGTAGATGTGCACTGAATCTATCACCAGGAGCTGAAGAAACACTGTTTCTTCTTCCCAGCCTCAGCTTCAGCAAATGTGGTCTTCCAAAGGACTCCTCACTGTCCACCTCTCACCTCAGAGGCAGACATCCAGCTTAGTTTGGGAAAGTTCCATGGTAGTAGTTCCCTTATTTACTCCTCTGCAATATACAAGACCCATCTCTAAACATGAATAACCACAAACTTGGTGTGTTATGTGGAACATTTGATGGCCCTGGACCTGTTTAAAACCCTGTCCAAGGCTTGAGAAAGCAATCTTTGTTTCCCCATAAATCTTGGGCTGCATTGAACTTGAGCTCATCATCCTGGATCACGACCACAGATTTGCTCTGGAGTCAACCTCAAGACTCCTCAGTAAGTTTAGAATTCCGCGCCCCCCCCCCCCCCCCCCCCCCCCCCCCCC